>JAVJGJ010000059.1:52154955-52166191 GCA_035590215.1 Microhierax caerulescens | reverse complement strand
CGCCCCCGCCCCAAGAGAAACAAGGTGGAAGAGGGCACATCTAAAGTGATCCTTCTCTTGCCCTGTTCTCCCAGTCTCAGTGGTTTACATCTTTTCAAGCTGAAGATTGCACTTGGGTCAACATGTTTAATAGTGTACTTAACCAAAATTTGGTACAAACAAGAAATCCTTTCATCTTTTAAAGCTTTCTTTCATAATCACAAGGAGAGTCTTTCATGTGACCCACCTACCGGAGCAGTTTCAGGGCAGCACGTCAGGGCAGCCTGACACTCCCCAGGAATATCTTCCTACTATCTTACATTTCTACCTCCCCATTTCTTGCTGGCACTCAGGACTGGCTTATCACACTAATGCCAGGCTTACCCACACAAATTACCACACAAAACCCACAGCAGTAGCTGTTATGTTTTGGAAAGCCGTGATATCAAGAAGAGGTTACTAGCTTCTTCTGAGAGAGGAAGAAAATCTTAAATGCTGTAATATTTTCTGTTATTACTGTACATTACCACATGTAGTTTTTTGTACTATGCAACCCACCAGCTAAAGCAACCGGATTTCCTTCTGCACAGGGGTGAGGGCATTTTTCTTCTTCACCCTGTTAGTCAAAAGCCTTGGTGTATTTCAGTGACAGCCCCTGTTGCCCATAACTTCACATATAAATGCCAAATATTATGCAATATGGTTAGGAGAGCTAAGGGAAGATGAGTTCAGAGATGTGACCCACTGCTTCAGAAACTGCTTCCCACCACCCTTGCAGGTGCTTACCGTAACCCATGAGGGACTCGCAGGTCCATTCCCCACCCGGCCCAGGCCTCCTGCAGCTCTCCCATAACGACGCTTGCTGCACGTAGGGCAAGGTCTGCGACTCCAGCCAGCCCCTGCCTGCCAGCGCAATGATACCAAAGATGACACCTATGCCTAGGAGCAGGGGTAGGATCCATCTGCACCGCGTGTAGTCGAGGCCGTACTTCACCATCTTTCAGGGCGGGGGGAGGCTGGTGGGACGAGGATGGACGTCTCTGCCACCGGCTCAGCAACGCAAAGCAATGGGCGCTTCTGCAAAGCTCCTGGAAACTGAGTGATGGTACCTACGAGCGAGCGTGTGTGCAGATGTTTGAGAAAAGCTTTTTGATCGGGAGAGACAATGCGGGGAGGGGGGAGGGAGGGAGGGAGCTCCACCTAGATTCAGATGAGTAAGAGCCGCTGAGCAATAACCAGTTGAGCCGGGAGAAGCTTCGAGGCTGGGTTTATCTGTGGGATCCTCTCTGCCCTGCTGACTCTAACAAACTGAGTGCTGTTTACCCTCGGCATTTAACGCTTTCCTTCCTGCCACTCCCCATCAGCAGGAGCATCTCACAGCTGTGTTTACACCTTTCTATCTCCTAAGGGATTTACATTATGGCAGGTGAAAACAGGAGACAAGCTAGGGAACTATTTGTATTGGAGGGTGGTTGCTTCTGAAACTTGCCACCTGGAGGCTGAAAGCTACCTTTCTTGGACTCCATTTAAAAATAAAATAATACTTTAATTTTTACAGTTAGAAAAATTCCCCTAGCTGCTATAAAGCTAAGACAATAAAGAACATGTAACTGCCCTCCCTGCCTCTTTTAGGACATAGCTGCAGGGGGAAAAATACCAACAATGTTTATCATTAAAAATATAGTATAGTCTGGATATAGCTTTAGTGGGAGAACAAAAAATTAGCTTTGATTTGACTGTGCCTTACGAACACTCCCTGTGCATGGCCCTGGCTGTACGTGCATTGCCTGGGGCCCGTCAGAGCCTGTCTGCAACGTGCTGTGAGAGCAATGCAGCGATGAGCCATCACCTTGCCATGCCCCGGGAGGCCATCCAGGTGAGTGTGGGGCAGAGTTTTCTGTCTGTCAGCTCAGAAGTGATATAACCATGTTCACAGCACTCTCCTTTTGAACTAACACATGATACAACCTGGTATTTTGGTAAGGCACAGATGCTTTTACATCCAGAAGTGGCTGCACTCTTGGCAGATCAAAGCTGTTTTCTGTGAAATGTGGTTAAGCATAGAGGATGCAAAGTACCCTTGCTGCCCTGATGGATTTTGTTAGGCAGGGATGCATTCAAGTACTGAACCCATTTACTCACAGGGATTTGCTACTTTATTGCAGTTTTCACAGTGAAACGTGACATCTGTACCAAGCTGCAAGCTCCACAGGATTTTGCTGAATTAATATTTATAAATAAAAAATGGCCTAAATAAAATAAATTACTAATTTGCACTGATTTGATACACTGTACAGCGGAGTGGTTGAAGAGGCGTTGAGCTTGAGCAGACCCAGACTGGAATATCCACAGCAATGAGCTGCAGTACTGTGAAGATGTAGTAGCTCTCATGAAAGCAATTTGAACGGGCTAATGTGATACTGTGCCTTATCTCTAATTTAAGACAGTTTATTATTGTAGTGGTAAATTAGCAGTGGTGGGGCTGCTTTGCCTCTCATTCTCTAGCCAGTGTAATTCTGGCTAGCTGAGCATCCTGCCAGCAGCTGCAGTATGGACACAGACCAATATCCCTGTGGTGTGAGAGGTCCATCAGGGGCATGCAACAAGTCTCCATGAGAACAGGAGACATTTTTACAGATTTAGCCATTGAATCTGAATGTTGCTGAAAGCAAAAGCCAACTATGAAGACACCTCAGCTACTGTTTTGGCTTGAAATAAGGGACTTTCTCAAGTATTTTTTTGTAAAGCACACTTTAGGGAACCACCATTTTATTAAAATATTATGTATCTTCCACATTTGTGCTACCCACAAATTCAGTTAAATTAACATAAATATAATGTTTAAAATGCCATTTACCAGTTCTATAACACTGCAATATACATTTTATATGCATGATTGTAAAAAATATTTACATTAAAATAAGTGTGGTTTGAAGCTCACCCTTAGTGCAATATGCTGGTACCTGCAAGCTGTCCAAGTCTGTTTACATATGTTATTTCTGTTGCCACAGCTGAAGTAGAAATCTGCACAACAAACTCCAAAAGATTGACAGAATACAGATTTGGATATTAAATGTTTTTTTTAAAAGATGGCTTCAGAAATACTCATGCATGTGGCCATAGACTGTAGCTGAGCCCTCACTCAGCTATCTGTACTCAGTCTCTTGCCAAGTTTCAATCCTTTACAAAGATACAGTTTTTAAAAAATTCAGCCTTTTTGTCTTTTCTCAGAGAAAAATCAAGTTAGAGCAGTTTTGTAGCTGAAATCCAGTATGAAGTCAGGCATGGTCAGGTATTTCAGAGCCAGTGCCTGTTGAGGACTAAAATCCTCTTCCCTGCTTTTTGAATGCTCAGTCATGTTTCTGGTAGTCATTTATGACTGATGGATTTGTCATCAGTTTTTGTTATAATTCACCTGTGGACCAATGCATGTTGTCACAAATGTTAGACTTGTGAGATGATACCCCAGAACACGTTATCATGCTGTGAAAGAAAGATGAGTAGTGTTCAGTCATCGTGGGTGTTTCTGTGTCCTGCCCATCTCGGTCATCCTTAAGTGACTTAGAACTACAAGCAATCTTCACGTTCAGTACAAGGGTAATTTGTGACATCTGGAACAGTAGAGTGGAAGATGTATTCAAAAGCGACAAAATGCAATTCTAATGCTCCTGTTGGAAACAGGGGGAAATGATCAGAAACTTTAGTTAAGGGGTCTGTGATTTGAAGCGATGGCTTAACCTCAGTGTGCTTTGTTTTTTGCAGTGTACAATCTGGGTGTTGATGTGAAAGCAAATGCATGTTGTCCTTTTCCATTACCTGTGGGTAGTCCCTTCTGGTTAATGCCAGCATCAACTGTCGAAGATAAATTAACAATGTTAAAATTGTTAGAGTGTAGTACATTTTCTGCATCTGCAATACTCCTAATGAATCGTCATTGCTACTTGAAGCAATGAAATAATCAATGGGATATTGATAAAGCAAACAATTCTACACCATTAGAGCTAAAATTAAAAATACGGCCTTTTCAGCCAAGACACAAATGGTTTTCTTAGTGGAAGAAGAAGCTAACAAATGATTGGCAGCACATTTTCATCCACCCTTAGTCGGCTGACCTGGTCAGTTGAGCTCTATAAATGACTGGATTGAGATGGGCTGATCAGCTGTGGTGCATGTTTATGACTTTTGCAGCAAGCGTATTTTCATTCACTGATGTTCATACCGCTTATAAACAAGAAGTCTCCAGAGTCTGGTGTTTAAAAGCTCTGCTAAGATTATTTTATGGTCAGTCCTCTTGTTCACCATCTTACATCTAATAGCTCACACTGAGCAACTGAAAAACCTTTGCTGCATGAGCATAAAGCTTATTACTACTACTATGATCATTATTAATCGATTTACAACCATAGATCCTTTTTTTCTGGTAATGCCAATTTGCCATTTCCCTTTGGAGTGGGCTGCACCTTGCCTTACAAGTGGAATATTGCACTGCAATTATTGTTATAACCACAGCCTATACAGTGATGCAACTCCGTCAGCCAAATCCTACTCAGGCTAAATTGTACTTTGTGGTCACTCTCGGTACCCTGCATCATCTGGGCACCAAGGCAATAGCGTTCTCAGTGTGACTAATATCTCATCCATAGTAAGCACATGTAGAAAAATACCTTTAGACACCAGAAGTGTTCACAGGGTAATCCAAGCTGCAATTCCTTTATATTAATTAGAAGGATACTGGAAATGCATTTTGAACAGCACCTGACTTCACTTCATTGTAAAATCAGAACACCCTCCTAAAAAAATGAACCCAGTTGAGATCTTGTAGTTTCCCCACACACTGGGCCTTTCTGAGGGACCCTCCCACGGTGGGTGAACACTGAGGCTCGTCTGTGATGCTTGTGGTGACCTGGAAGTGGCCAGTGCTTGGTCCTGCTGCCATGTGCCTGGGAAAGCCCTCCTCTAGCTGTCTGATGCAGCGCAGAGAAGCTCTGCAGAGGTCTGAGACCTCCTCTGTTCAGTGGCTGCTGAGCTTGGAGGAAAATTTCCTTAACAAAGGGTTTTGTTAAGACTTTTAGCAAGTACCATCCAGGACCCGCTTGCTGTTGGACCTCCAAAGCCCACCCCATGTGCAGCACTCCCTGACTGTTGTCAGTAAAGCAGCCCTGCCTCCGTGAGACAAGCGCTTAGGCTTCAAAGGCACCTTCTTCCTTAGTGAGGCTACATGTGCAAAACCAGATTGTCACAAGGGCAAGTTTTAACAGCTGAGTCACAAACATGAAGCTGGACCCAGGACCGTTATTTATGTAAGCGATTCAAGCCTGCATTAGGAAAACACAGAATTAGGAAAACACAAAAGTCTCTGTGTGCCTGAGTGTGGGCTTCGTTTTCAGCTGGTTTTTGCTAATGCTTTCTTCAGAGCAGGCTCTATACTGGAACAAGGTTTAATTCTCAGTTATTTCTTGCAGATGCTCAGTAGAAGTTTCATAAGTTCAGCTGACCCCACAGGCAAACGGCTGATATCAAGGGTATCCTGTAAACCCACTGCAGTTACCAGCTGAGATGGCTTCTGGACATTTGTAACCATGTGTGTGTGTGTGTGTGTGTGTGTGTGTGTGTGTGTATCTTCTTCAGGTGGCTGTCAGGAGCACAAGCTCTCTGGTTGGCACACATGAAGCATAGAATCATAGCAAGATGCCTACAGGGTTTTTATGAAATTGTGTGTAAGCAGTTGGGGTGGTATGGCACAGCCCTGTTCTGCATATGGGATAATTTTACTTAGTCTATTTGTTTTGAGCCCCACAGCTTCTCTGTGGCATAGCTAGGCTAACTAAATAGCTGTTCTATCGTAGTGGATCATAACAGTAACTCCTTGTAAAATATACAGCTCAACTGCCTTGGGAGAGGAATAAAATCAGCCTTATTGTAGGTAATTCCTAGATGCCACACCTTTGCTACTCACATTTGTCTGTCAAAGAAACCATTTTAATTTACTGTGCCTCATGGGTCAGTTGGGAACACCACCAGCTACTTCTTTAAGCACTTTGAGATTTACAGATAAGACATGCATACCAAGTATATCTTCAAGAGTTTTGGCCATGAATTTTCACTATGAGATTCTCCAGCCAAAAGCAGGGTTTCACTGAAACCAAAACGTTATCTGCAAATGACCTCTTCAGTTTTAAATGTTTGATATGAAACCGGTTTGGGAAAGAAACGGGCTGAAATGGAAATGGTGGTCACCTACCTACATTTTCAACTTTTTCTGTTGTTTTGATACAAAACACCAGTTACGATTTTCTATAGCTTTTGCAAGTTTTTTTGTCTTTCTATTGCAAATCAGAACAGAAATCAATTTTCAAGTATCATGATACATCTAAATGCTGCTGAGTTTTTGTTCTATGGGGCAGCTAACACAAAGATAGCTTAAAAATAGGCTGCTTACTGAAAAGGAATTGTAAAGTCAGCTCCTGCCCCAATTACATACCTCAGTGTGTATTCAAGATCATGACAGTCAACTTAAGTACTTTAATCCATGATCACTTCCCTGGGCAGCACACTGGAGGACAAGAGTCAACTGGCTTTTAGCCTCAGTCTCATGTGTGTGCTCACTCCAAACCTCTCTGGGCCCTCTCAAACTAACACTGAATTCCGATGTGCCCCCTTGACACTTAGCAATTTTTAATACTTATAAAATATTCCGTATTCACAAAGATCTCTGTGGAAAATAGTATGTGTTGTCCACATTCCCATACATAAGTAAAAAGCAGCAGTCATACCAATCCTTCTAGTAAATATTACCCAATCCTGCAAAGATGAACCCATGAAGAATATAATTCATGGAAACATTTATATTTATTAATTATATTATACAATGTATGTTGCATATCATACATTATTATTTATTTACATTGTTTATACTTACAATATCTATGTGATAAAGCTCTAGGTATGCCTGCATGTTTTCCATTACAGTCTTTATTATAAATTCAGTCTTATTATATCTAGGTATTCAAAAATCATAATTAGAAAACCCCTTTGGATTATTCTGACAATTCCCAAGTAATTTCAATATAATTTTTTAGAAGCACAATTTGAGAGCATTGGCTTTTTGCCTAGAATTTCAGGTATCAAGCTCCATAGCTGGAGCACGTTGGCCCACACCTTTGGACACCAGGAAATCCCAGACAAAAGGCTGCTCACTGTGCCAGCACAGACCTGCACCAGGGACACATCGAACCTATCTTCTAAATAAGCTGAATGTGCACAACAAAATTAACACATTCTTGGTCAATGGGATCTACACACATAAATTGCTGCGCCCCTGTAGTAACACTGACATATCCCAGGTGCTGTGAATTCATTGCACATGGATTTCCCTACTCCTGTACAGACATCTGTTAGAGGAATCACATTCAGAAACTCAGCATCCCTATTTCTGCAAGTATAACCTCCAGATTCGATTATACTGTATTCTGGTCGTAAGTATCATCTTCCAAGTTCATTTTAAAATCCGTGTAGCTTCACCTACTGGCACTGAAGCCTGTTTTTTTCACGGTGCTCTTCCCTATCGCCAGTAACCTCCACTGCTCTGTGCCGAGGGACCACTACCTCAGCTCTCTTGGCTGTTGTACATCTCCTAAAGCATTTTCATTTCCATTGATATATGTTCTTGGTTCGTCATTAATCCACAAGTGCTCAGTGATCTCAGCAACTCTTTTTGTTATGTGTGTAATCCTTCCTTTTAGCATGTAGGTGTTTTTGTCTCTATAGTATTTATCACCATAACAACCCTCTCCTCCCAAAACTTACCTTGAATGATTTGTTACTACACACACCATCTTGTTTTATGTATGTATTTTACGTCCAAAAGTCCTTAGATGCAGGACGTAAAGGTCAGGTGAATACTTCTTAAGAATTCTACCTTGTCAAGCAATTGTCTAAAAAATCAGTGACTTGTTCCACCCAATGAAAAATACAAATTTCCAGTGGGGTGTGGCAGCTGTTCCTCATATCTATGAGATTTACACGTTAATCATCCTATCCAGGTCCATTAGCCTTCCCTAGCACCCAGTCACACACGTTTTAGGATGCTCAGAACTCCCCCTGAGACGAGAAGGAAGCATGCTTGGGTTCTCCTGAACTGTTCTCTCTTCTCCAGGGTTGGGTTCAAAGAAGCTACCCTGCAGCCTGAAGGTTGCTGGAGCTGTTCAGGGGATTTTAGTGAGCAGATTTAGGCTGCAGCTGAATACACACACACTGGTAGGTAAACAAGAGTACAAATGTTCTTCATGTCAAAAAAATGGGCATTATACAAACCCTCCAATTATCTTCAAAGCATTTAGGAAAATTTAAAAGGAACAAAACTATTTTCCCTAATTGTGTATCTAAAATTAAGAGTAATTAAAGTGGGGGAGGAACCCAAACGCAAAACAAACCCATGCAAGCTGCCAGAATCCAGGGTGGTGAGTATGTTTGAAAACTAAAGACATA
The DNA here is from genome assembly GCA_035590215.1 of Microhierax caerulescens. Classification (NCBI taxonomy): domain Eukaryota; kingdom Metazoa; phylum Chordata; class Aves; order Falconiformes; family Falconidae; genus Microhierax; species Microhierax caerulescens. The sequence goes on along the minus strand of JAVJGJ010000059.1, from coordinate 52,157,725 downwards.
TAAAGAAGAGACAGCTGAAAAAATGAGCAGAATGGTGAACCGGTCTTTCCAGAAATCAGAAGCTGCAGGCTGGTTTAAGACAGTAGTGGCTGACATGAGATCTGCTTTCTGTCAAAACACAGAGGGAGAGAGTTGTTCAGCATACAGAATGCCACTAGCACCAGGCTATATGGAAGCCATGCATAATCTGAGGTTAGAAATTGCAAGGTTTCTAATGGTAGGAGAAGTACAGCCTCCCACTGAAAATATCAGGCAAGTACTCCAACTTTTTCTCGCTATTTAAAGTTCTTGATCAGTATAGGAAAAGTACTTGGCATAGTTTTGATCAAAAAAAGAACAGGCTTCCCACATCTGAGACTTCCTGTATGCTGTTACATACTCAAAATGTTTTGAGTTCCCCCTCTAGCTGTGATGCATTTAAGAGGTTTTGGCTTAGCATAGACCTTTCTGTGCCTGGCACTTCTGATGAAAGCGCACAGACGTGTCTTGCAGTGTATACTCAAGCTAATTTGACTGGAAAATGAAGTTGTTGCCTCCTGGACATAAGGTCTTCAACTTCAATTTATTAACCCAACACCACGTTAAGAGAAGGAAAGAATGGCTGTTTGCTTGAGTTTATGAAACAGATCCATGAACCACAAACACCAAGTTTCTACAACCATCAGTTAAACCAGTTTTAATTAAACCACCACATTTGAAAGGAGTGCCACATACATTAGTATCACTTGAGAGTAATTAATGACTATTTGCAATAGCTTTCTCCCAAACATCTTAATTGTGTAACATGCTGGTTATGCTTCTACCCCTCCCAGTACATTCAGAGCCAAGTTTATTTTTCATTTGTGCTTTTTTGACAAGTTATGACAATGTTTATTAAAAAACACATACAAAAGACTTATGTTCTGCTAAACTCTATGACCATACCATCCTCCCTCTCATTAGGAAGGGTGTCCATTTTCTTACATCTTTTCTCCTTCTCAGCTTTAGCTGTGCAAGGATATTCTGGATTTGGGATTCTCTGCTGCGTTTTGAATTCACTAGAAAGTAGGTACAATTATTGCTCATGATACAAATAAGTCTACACAGTAGTACCCACCAGCCCATACTGTACAGAAAAGGAAAAAAAAAAAAAAAAAAAAGAAAAAAAAGACACATTTGCCACAGGATTCTCTTCTTCAGCATGAATCATAAATACAGTTGATCGTATATGCTGTGACTGAGCTTGTAACACAGTTTTGAAGTCTGCAGATTTTGTGAAGTTGTAAAATACAGGCCTGGAAGGGACCTTCAGAAGTCACCTGGCTTTTCCAAAACCGGATCACATGCGATATATAGAATTACTAAATTAAAAAGGTGTTACAAAACAGAAAGATATACAATATATAATACAAGAAATATTGGGCATTGAAAAAGCTTAGTTCTAAATTACTTCAGTTTTACAGTATGCTTTATGATGCTTTCTAAGTTCTATCTTGTACATGTGCATGAATACATACACTCACACACTTGCCCCCTTCTAAGTACTGGGTTCATGATATTAAGAAGCAAGTCCCTAGCTGCTCATTACACAGAGTGACATGCAGCATTTACTTTCCACCCTACCTGTACCCCCCTCAGAAATTTGTCTCAGCTAGAGCTACTTCCCCTATAGCTGGAAGGCAAGCTCCACAAATGAGCCTTTTCCTTCTTTCCCAGCTGAGGAAAGCTCTGACAAAGACTATAGACCATAATTAAACCTGCTGTAAACTGCTGCAGGTCCATGACCAACACAAACATGGCTCTGCCTCGCTGGAATACTTAATTGGAATTACTGGCTCCAGAAACACAAGCCAGGAGCCAGCCAGATTACTCTGAGATGAGTGTCTGTATGAAGTTTGCATATATAAATTGCTCACAGAACTGCTTTTCTATTTTGACCTGTTATACCTGTGACTCACAAAGCATCCCTGAGTTTACTAAACTCTGGAGTACCTACAGTGCACTTTAGAAAGTTTTGGAGGTTTTCAACACCTGCTAAGATTTTCCTCCAAAGCACAGCTGATAAAACAGTGAAGTTAAGAAGACAGACAAAGAACAGTGTATGTTTCTACACAAAGGCATTTTCTAAATCAGCATCCCTCAAATACCATATAAAAATATATGTAGTTTAACATCTGAAAGCTTATTGATTCTCTCTGTGACAATGTATATTAAATTATATGTGGCTCCATCACGAGTCCTGCAGTGGCCACAAAACACCAGTAAGTGTTACATTAGCCACTGCTATACACACCAGCTCCATGTTTTAGAGAAGATCTTCATCCAACAGCACCAACTGATGGAAAATAAATTTTAATTTTACTTTCCACTTAATTCAAATAGCTAATAGTCAACAACAGTCCAGTAACAGGAATCAGAAGAGACTCAGGCAGCAGGTGACTGCAATAGTCTCAGGGAGGTTCCTTCCTTGGGACTGACTCCGGTGGAAGAAAAGGCATTCTTTGGAAGGCTGGGTTTTTTTCTAGCTCCATTTAAAACAATTTTGTCAGAGGTGAAAACAAAATAACTTACAGGTTCCTCTAATGGGTTGTTTAAAATCTCTTCCTTTCTGCCCTTGGAACACTATATTCATATGCAAATGTTTGAATAAAATAAGGATGACTCAAATTGGGAGGGGAAGTAGCAAGTAAACCACCCAAATAGATATAGACAGGAGCATATGTAAATAATACTTTAGGTAAAAGCTAGTTGCTTAAAGATACCAATGTTTTTACTAATTTATTGCCAGGGC
>JAVJGJ010000059.1:52129710-52143554 GCA_035590215.1 Microhierax caerulescens | reverse complement strand
CCCCCCGCCCCCCCCCCCCCCCCCCCCCCCGGCCCTTGGAGCGCATCGTTCTTCTCACTGCTCGCCGGACAGCCAGCCCAGCATCACCCAACAGTGAGATGCTACTGACGTTAGCCACTTCAGGTACCGGCAGCTCCCAGTCACCTCTTTCGCAGGTGAAATGGGCAACTCCTTGCCCAGTTTTTGGGCAGTCAGAATGCAAACGAGAACAATAAAGGTGTTACAGGAGGATGGGAATGTCACATTATTAACAAGAAAGCCATCACTTGTCCGGCATCAAGCCAGCATTAAACCAATGCGTGTTTCCTAATAGCCATCTAATGAGGGTTTGATTTTAGTTTTGACCCAGCTTCCAACCAGGCTGTGCTGGGCACAGTCCAGCAGTGGTACTCAAGTCCCATACGCCCTGATCTTCTGCCATCCCATGTCTGGAAATGCATCCCCAAGATGACCAAAATAAAGGCTTCCCCATCATATGGCATGAATGAACACCCAAAATTTTGCTCGTGGGAGAAGCATTTGTCCACAGTAAGATCTACACAGAACCCATCACATCCCATCGCTCGGCACCAATCTCATCTCATCAAATGAGCAGACACATGCCTATCACAGGACTAGGGGTGCATGTGTTTTGGGCACGTAACTCACACACATCTGGTCGAGTCTTGGCAGCTTCAAGGCCTCAGCAAACAGGTCAGTAGGAGGACAAATCCTGGAGGTCCAAAGGGTGGAAAAAGAATAGTGGGTAGGGGGGATCACATGTGTTTCACGGAAGACAGGGGCATATCAGTTCTTATTGGACCATCAGATGGGGTTTTGTCACAGCTGTGTCAAACATGATCAAACTATATCCAATGTCAACTCCTCAAAAGGTACTCCGGGGGGCATCTTGTGAGGAGGGATGGTCAATCTCATTGGAGTACCAATTGCTGGCAAATGCTAGTGAATGAATTGTGATGCTAAAATCAGAACAATAAGATTATATCACCATAGGCAAGTTGCAAAAATCTCAGGCAGGTTACCTCAAACCACTAGAGTTTCACCAGTCCTTTCAACGTCCTCCTCAAAGTTCCCACCAGAAAATTCTAGAAAGGTGCTATATGTATCTAGAAAGTATGTACTTGTATGTACGTGTTAATACAATATGAGCAAAAAATGGGATTGTGAGAAGTATTAATTCTGTCAATAATAGCTGAAGTATACAATTCCTATGGAAAAACTCGCTTTAAATTTCATTTGCGTGTTTATTGCTTCAGTTAGATTAGTTACATAGCATGTGGCTTTTCAAAGAGTGAAAATAAAAAGCTGTAGCTAGGAATTAGTGTAACATTTCCTAGAAACTAAGAGAAGGGTATTAAGTTGATGCTTTTAAGAATTTCCGTTTTTGAATACTCTTGAGGGACTACTTGCCATTTAACTGTCTCAAGGGCTTTCACTGGCAAGTGCATATGGACTGGCAAAATAATGAAGGGCTGGTTTTAAGATCTAATCTAGCTTTAAATCATCTATTTGGAAAAATTAATGGCCTGCATATTCCTACATAGTAAGTTGCATTGTGACAAGGTATCACTTCATTGTTTAATTATACACACATATACATAGTTTTACACACAAACACTTTTTATTCATAACTCCTCTTCCACTCTTCAGTTCTTGCCACTGTTTCCTTACAATATCAATTTAAATCATATCTACATTTGTATTATTCCTGAAGACTTTATTACTATCACTTTGTTCTTTTCAAATCCAATCAAATCGGTACCAAAATATTCTTTCTCCTTTAGTCCTGGTGCTCATTCCCACTGTTCAGATTTTATTCCAAAATCATAATGAAATAGAGCTGTAAATACACTTTACCTGAACTACTTGCAAATGTAATTCATCAGCACACAGGTTTTGCATACAGAATAGGTCAGGGCAGAACTGGGTGCGCACCATGACCATCTTTTCTTGTTGCTACAGCAAAACTTCATTTGTGCAGTGCTGAGAGCTGATTTTCCATCAGTTTGCCAACACTCAAGTCTCCTCAGAAAGAGATGCAGAAGGTATTTTCTTCAGCACAAAAAGTGAGAGCTGCTGGAAGAGAAGGGAGGTTAAATTTCATCCCTTTAGCAAGAAAGGAGTAGGAATGCACAGCTCAGGAAAGCGCTCACTTCATTACGAGGTCAGAAGTTAGAGAGCTCCCCCAGTTCAGATGGGTGCCTAGGGCTGGCTGCCACTTTTTGCAGTTACCACCGATCATTTTCCCAAGGCTGTGCCTGCACCTGGCGAGCCTCCGTGCCCAGACGCTGCAGTAGCTGGGTGGGCATGACGAGAAGCACCAAGGGCAGCCTTCAAGCCCACCTCTGGCATTCATGGCTCTTCACGGCCAACCCTGCTGCTCCCAGCAACCCCATGAAGAGGAAAATGCCGTCTTCTCCTTTCTTTTCAAACATCTGGATTTTAAACAACTGGGAAATCTAACTAAAGTTAGAAGATAATATAGCAAACATTTCATGCAGTGTGACTGAGGGCCTACATCACAGTCAGTGAAGTATTTGCCTTCAGTGCCGGCGCTGCTGGGATTTAGTAGTGAGGAAATCTAGCGAGCCAATAAACCAGTGCCTCCTGTAGCAACAACATAGGCATCTCCAGCAGCATATGTAGTTTTTCTCACCTCCAGGCTGTGTAGCCTGCATCTTCACAGAGACCAGATGGTAGGAATCAGCTCTGTGGGGCTGCAATGATATGAACATGAAAAAAATGTAGTGTGATGATCATGAGGGAAAGATGCCCTAATACATAACAAAATAAACCAGAGGTTTGCTTTGCTAAACACCAAAACCACTTGAATCTACCTGGGCATTATGAATCAACTGCTTTGTCAAAAATACGTTATCTTCAGCTATGAACACAGCTATGTGTTCTGTAATTATTACGAAAATCTAGACCCTTTCCCCAAACTTTTATTTTTGTCCCATGGAAAAAAGGAATCATAAGCTTCTTTCACTGCCTCTATCCTTAATTATTTATTATGTAAATAATCAGATAATTTCATAATCTTTGGGGCTCTATAGCAATATTTTTGCTCTGAAGTGTAACGAGGGATATGGCCCTATAGTATACGGTGCTTTACATGGAGTAAATCATTCACCACTGCTGGCAATCATTCACACAGCTGTCAGAGAAAACCAAGCAGCGCTGTGTGAAGGTCAGGGATCAGCTCCAGCTTAGATGGGCATGGCTGGGCTCTCACAGGGGTGGCTTTGAAATGTGCCAGTGGGGATCTGCAGGCTGGTTCCCAAGAGCATATTTTCATGGGGGACAATGCGGGTAGCACAGTGCCAAGGTCACCCCTCTGCCCTGCAGTGGGCAGCCGTGGGGTGGTGGTGGGCTTGTCCCATCAGGGCTGGGATACCTTTCCTTTTTCCATTTTACCTGAATATGCTTTCCTAGCCTCTTTACCCCTCAGCTAAAATCATTAGGAAAAAAGCAGTGTCCACAGACTGAATACCTGTTGTAAATCCAATTATTTTATAATTCATGGGTGTTGTCCTTCAGCAGCGTCTTATGCTCACTTTCCTCCATGTCCAAGTGCCCTAATTCTACTTAATCTCTCTTCAGGCATCACAGCCATAATAACTAATTATCATCACCAAAACAAGGTAGTCATTCAACCCATAAAACAGGATAGGGATGGGAGGTACTTGGTATAACCCACAACTGCTCCAGCAGTATTTCCAGATCAAACTTCAATTTCCTCATGTGTGCCGAAAAGCTGCCATCAATTGAATTTAAAAGAAAGAAGTGTTTCTGACCAGCTCTTTTCAGTAGCCCTTGGTTAAACTCATCTTACATTAGAGACTCATCTGGGGCTGGCAGAGCTGAAACAAGCTACTCTATGCAATCGATGTGCTGTTGAGCCTGCTTCAAAAGCCTTGTGAAAATACTAGGACAACAGCACAGCCTGCAGAGGTGTGACTAACCCCTTCTCATTCCAGCAAGAGACACCTTATGTGACTTCATCTGCCTGAGATGACCTAAAATGTTGGAAATAAAAAGAAGGTAAGGAGCCCTCCTCCTTCCATGCATACTGTGTCTATGGTTGCCATACAGACAGTCAAAAAGCTGCAGGTAAGCTCATGAACTCCAGCTTTTTACGCTTAGGTTGTGTAGAGGCCTCTGTATTGTCCTGGAGTTCCACTGGATGAAATTTCATCTCTATTAAAGGAAATGGCAGAACGCCTGCCTGGTGGCTGGGATTTTACCCCGGAGCCCTCTGGAGGCCTCAGGCTCACTCAGCTCATGCCCACACAATATGCAGGGTCTTCAGCCAATTAGGGTCTACAGACTCGTTGCTGCAACTTCTCCTTTACCTCATCATCTCATTTATTTGCGTTTTGAAAATGTAAAACCCAAAACCATCAGATAAAGAACTGTGTCATCCTGTATGTCCTTATTAATCTTGGGTTTGCCCATAAGTCCTTTTCCAAGGCTACAAACTGACCGTCTTCAGGCATGACGTTCAAGAGTGGTAACAAAGCGCTAGCAATTGCCTCGTTAACACTGAAACTCTTCCAGCAGGAATGACAGTTGGTGCAGCACATGAACATTATTTCCTAGAGTTGTTAATATTTCTTTTTGAATCACCCCTCCAACAAAACCCAAGGTACAGCGTATATTTATGCATGAGGGGTCTGGAGGTTTTCACTGGGGCTTGTTTTTTTTTTTTCTTTTGACATAAACTTGTATTTACTCAGAAGTACGGGGAAGACTTACTAAATTCTTGCAAAGAGCAGCATGCTTGTATTTATTCTGAATTATGCATGCACATCAAGTAAGCCGGGTGAAGACGTGTTTTGCAAAATGTCTTTGTGCAGCACCAGCCGCAAAACTGGAAATGCAATTATTGTAACCCCAGTCCGCAGGGGCGCTGCTGGTTTTTTCACGCCGTTCTGAGCACGGCCGTCAGGTCTGCAGCTCTGAGAATTCTCCTATGGCGACGCTGCTTTGAGAAGAGCATGCGGTGCAGCTACGCGCGGCTCCGTAGCCGCCGCTCGCCCGGCGGGCAGCCGGTGCGGCCGGTGCGGCGGGGACCGACGCCAGCAGGGGGCAGGGCACACCGCGGCACGGCAGCGCGCGCCTCCCGCCAAAACCCCTCCCGCCAAGGCGAGGGGAGGGGCCGTGCGCGGGGCTCCCGCCGCCTGCCGGGGGGCTCGGCGGGGCCCTCTCACGGGCGCCAAGGCAGCTGGCCTTGCTGCTGCTGCTGTATCGGCGAGGTATTTTAGACGCTTGTCACCCTGGAAACTGCCGGCCGGCAGACCGAGGCGGAATTCCTCTCACCCGGCTGTTTTAGGCTGAAGTGCGGAGGAATGTCTGGCTGCCGCCCGCCAGCGTTGGGGAGTCACCATGGGTTAGCTGCGGACCAGACACCCGCACCACAGCGGCGGGCAAGGCAGAGCCCCTTCCAGCGGGCATTTGGAGTTCATTCAGGGAGCTGGAGGCTGCTGTCCATTCTTAGCACTGAGCTTGCATATATAATATGTGTGTGTGTGTATATATATATTTCTTACTCAATACTTTTGAGGAAAGGCCCAAATCTAGGAGTTTTTCATTCAGATATTTTGAGGAAAACCTGGCTTGATAGACACACAGAAGCTTTCCTTCCCACCAGTATTTATATTTGCTTGCATCAATCCGTATTTCCTGCCTCAGTTCCTTGTTCCCCTCTGGAAGGCCACACGTGTCTCAAACCGGCCCACACAGCACTGTAGAAGGCTGTCACCTTTTCTGTTCTTCCCAGCCTCAGCACAGGCAGCTCTTCCAAAATGATGGCTGGGTTCCCAGCAGTGGTATCAGGAGCTTTTGGGATAAATTTAACTTCCAGCTGCATGTCCAGAAGCGACGGTACATTCCATTGCACAGCTCCACATTAAAGACCCTGTTTAACTTTTTTAAGTGACTCACCCAATAAGCTCAGTCAGTCCACCGAGGCCCAATTTCTAAGAAACAGTCTGGTCTTTACGCACATGCTTGAATGAGGGATCACAACACCAAATTAGTAGCGCGTGTGGACATGACACTGGATTCACGCAGTATGCGTGAATGTCAACACTCTTAAGTCATTATTTTCAGGAGCAAATTGGGGGCACTGCTTCTTACACAATCTCTCCCAAGCCTTGTTAAAGCAGGAGCTGCCTCCGTGTTCCTCCCTGGCAATGACCCACTTTGCTCTATTATTATGAAAAGCCGTAGTTATAAATAGTTGAAATGCTGAGTCTTCTCTCTTATAGTGCTGGACAGATGGAAGAAATTTCCATCTATTAGTCCTGCTGCGAAAGACTCACCTTCTTCACATCAGCTTGATCACACTTACAGGGTTAGCCTCCCTTTGCAGAAACGGTACTGTACCTCTAATTTTAAAAGCATGTCTTTTTTCGAGCACCTTGCTGTGATAGAGAGAGCTGAGTGCAGGAAGATGAAAGAGGACTTTGCAGAAGAGAGTGTCTGTAAATGCCTAAAAAAGTGTGAGAGAAGGTGATTTTAAAACTACTCACAGAGGCAGTTATCACAACCATGCATGACCGAGTGTAAGTGTTGACAGCAGTAGGAAAGGGCTAGAGGTGGAGCTGGGAGAACAGAGAAACACTGTGCTTGGGAGGAGAAGTTTCCATTTTGGCAAGGGTGCTGCAGCAAAGTTTATGAAGTGTGACAGTATTTACCTGTTTCCCTCAGCTGTTGGTGAGCTTATTCTGTATATACTTTTTTGCTTCAAAGTAGCGATCACTGAGATGGGAGCACTGGATTCATGTAGAAAAGAGTGGAGATGAGGGATTTAATTTAAATGCTCTCACTGATAACAAGTAAGCACTGAAGATATGTGCTTACACAGAAAGAGAGGAATGGTAGGCAGGGGAAAAACATCCTCATCTTTTTGCTCCTCTCTCTCTAGTTTACACATCATACAGTAGATAACATTAAATTGAAAAATAGCCTGTGGTAGGTACAGTGTGATCAGTCGGAAAAGCGAGACCACAAGAGACTTCAATTGATCACACAAGAACAGATGGGGTAATAAAACCTGGGACAATAAGGAATATTTGCGGAACAAATGAAAGATCAACTTCCCTTCTGTTGCAGAAGCAAGAAAACAGGCAAATGTTAAAGAACAATCTAAAAGGCAAATTGATGAGGGAAAGAACATATGGCAAAGATGGAAACTGTTAAATACACACAGAAGAAAATGTATGTTTTTAAACCATCTTTACAGCATGCCTGCTTTTAGCCTTTGCATGTTTGGGGTTTTTTTGGCTACAATTTGCGAAGAAATAATTCCGTGGATCTCTGTAGTACAAAGCATGAAGGAACTAGATACAAAATACAGGTTCATCAAAAGTTTAAAGAAAAGCATAATAGGCAGAGGAAAGAGAAAATGAGGCTTTATCACAGGTCATCTGAACAAAACTGCTACTAAGATGTTTTTTCCCACGCATATTATTGCAAAAGAGATTATGCTATGCTTAGAAAGTGAATGCAGTTAGCAATGGGATAGGAATCAGCTCTGTCTAGGCACTGGCACTATACTTTTCAGTGCAGTATCTAAACAGCAACACCCATTGTATTCCATACTCCATCCTGCTGGGAAAAGAAGAAACACAACAAACATGGGAAGCATTGATAAACTACTCAAATGCTGGAATCCCTTGCAACTAGACAGTCTGTCTGCTGCAGGGCTGGAGGATCCCAGTGGGTCATATGCAGTGCCTGTGCAGAGATTCAGCCTACAAGGGCAGCTCCAGGCACAGCCAGAGCTTGCTCGCTGTCTGTGGGGCATGTGGGACCTCGTATATCCAGCACCTCAGCGACCACAAATGGTCTTTGGCTTCTGGGTGACTGAGATCAGTGCTCACTGCCATCCCCAGCTCGGTGTGTTCAGAGCAGTCTGGATGCAGCCAGTGGTCCTCATCCAGCAGTGACCTCTCCAGGGCCCGTCTGTGAGAAGTTCATGGCAGACTTCGCACTGAGCTGCCTGGCTCTAACACGCAGGAAGTGCTGCCTTTGAACATGTGCTGGAACTGCAAGTTCCAGTGAGAACACCGGGCCCTCTTGTTCCCTCATGGTGTGCCCAGCTCTTACCTAGGAAGGTCCCACAGAATTCACTGTGACTGTCCCACATTTAAAAGAAAGACCTGCCAGCTATCTGCCATTTCTAGGGGTGACAAAGGGTGACAGGGCTGTGGCTCATGCATGGGCACTGCCCATTTGTGTAGTGAGATAAGCAGCAGAGATGTAGAAACCCTCCCTACACCCCATAGCTGGGTCTAGTCTTGTGCAGTTCTTTGCAAGATCAAAAATACAGTTGAATGGAATTGAAGTTGATACCTGGATTCAGAAGTAACATCTTTTTTTTCTGTATTTCTATGTTTGTTCTAAACAAGTAGTTATTTTTTTATGCTGCATTTCCTCTTTCTTATGGTAGTATGAAAAAGACAAATGTAAGAAAACAAAATGAAGAAGCCCCTACTTATCCCTGCCTACAGCCCCATTTGAATACCTCATGGTGAATCTTGCCATTCACAGTAATATGAGACCAAAAACATGGAGACAACAGAAACGCTGATGCTTGTCACCTGGGCTCTGCAGAGCAGCGTGAGCTGTATTCTCAGCTGAGCTTTTTCTGGGTTATGAGTCATGCAAAGCCCTGTTTTTCTGTTCCTCTCCCACCTACTCTGACAAACAAGAGAGTTACAGGTACATAAATAAATAACCATCTGTTATTATCAACCAGAATTCAATAAAGAAACTTTATATACTGCACCTCCTGCATGCAGGTACATCTGGATCATGAATCCAATATCACACTTGTGCAATGACCTGTGCCTTTCCCTCTCCCACTCTGAAGCCTCATTTGAAGCTCTCCTGTTTCAGGCCGCCTTCTCATTTATGGTTGTTTACCTACAGCAGTAGGCCAGTGAACAAGGGAGGTTTCTGAGGACTCTACAGCCAGAGAAGAGTAGGTGGAGAGGCTGGGAAGAGGGGATGAAAAGGCCAGAGATTGCAAGCAGGAGGGGAATGCAGAAGCAGGTCTGAGCAGTGGGTGAGAGCTTGCTGACAGCATCTCTGTCACCCTGTTTAAGATCTTTCCAACAACACAGGTAGGGTTTGGGGTTTGGGTCTGTAAGAGTTTTGCTTTTCTCGTTTTTTAAGGATGGGTATGTCTGTGTGTCTCAGCACAGTTAAAAGTAAGCAGATGGAAGTTACAAGAGTGAGCCAGTGTTTTTCTGAGGTTAGGGGTGAGTCCTCTCACCCTACTCACAATAAGCAAAGTTGAGCCTCTAGAGATTTCAGAAGCTGAACTTGTGGGCCCAGCAATCTCACACCATCCAGTTAACGCTGACAAAGTGAATTAACATAGGAAGCATCTGCACATCTGGATAGGAGAGGATATATGCTCTGTCTACACTGCATTCTTTCTTTTTGCCAGCTTAATGAAGTGGCAAAATCTGACATAATTGTAAACTTCTGACTACCTGAAAGTAGGGACTGCCTTTATAAGGCTCACCAAGAAAAAAAAGAACCTCCCTGTCTGTCTCAGATAGCTAGGCACAACAAGAATTTAAAAAGTAATAATAACACAAGTGTTCATGTATGACATACTAGGATACAATCAGGATGTAGAGAAGTGACTTACTCTTCTGTGAAGATACTTTTGTTAGGATCTCATTAAAAAGCTGCTATACATTCATTCTTTTGGCTGAACTGGCATAAGTACCTCGAAACACAGCAACAGCTTTCCAGTTTCTTGAGTGTTAGGCTTTTGGGCTCATCTTTCCAAACACTTAGCAGTTTCCTTTCCTACAGTCATTTAATGTTTGGGTTTTATTGGTTTGGGTTTTGTTTTGGTTTTTTTCAGTGGTGAGAGGGGAAAGGTTTTTTTGGCGTTCTAGTACTGCAACAGTGAAGCTTTTCCCCGGGCTGGTTTTATTTTGTGGACATCTGAAACATTTGCGTTTAGATTATATTTGGGTGCCAGATTACATACTGGCAAGTAGGACAATGGCATTGCTGTAATGAGCTGGAGGCTAATTTATAGGCTTTGCAGATGTGAATGCATTAGCATGCAAATCGTGAGCAGCCCCTGCCTATAAATAAAAGAACTTACCCTGCCACGAGATGGCTGTCCCAAAAATAAAATGAGTATTATAAATTATAGGTAGGTGTCAGATTTCAGCTTCCTTTGTATTGTTCTCTGTTCTTCTCTAAGGGAGCATTTAAAGATGTAAAAAATTTATAACACAATGCATGGCACAGGCAGTTATAATCTTTGCTACCCAGTATTATTACTACCTTTTGCCAACTGCCACTCCTTCATTTGTGAGAAAAAGATCTATTCAGACTTACCAGCAACTTTGAAAAATGTGTACTATATGGTACTCTGAAAAGGAAGGATGGACTGCGGTGAATGCATTGAACTGTGGCTCTGTCTCAGACACAGCTTTCCCAGACCTTCTGTGTAGCCTTGGGCAAATTGTTGTCATGGTTTAACCCCTGCCGGTGTCTTAGCCTCACTTAGCTGATTGCTCACTTCCCTCACAGAATGATGGGGGAGAGAATTGTAAGAGTAAAAGTGAGAAAACTCATGGGGTGAGATAAAAACAGTTTAACAGGTAAAGCCACGCATGCAAGCAAAGTAAAACAAGGAATTCATTCGCCGCTTCCCATGGGCAGGCAGGTGTTCAGCCATCCCCAGGACAGCCGGGCTCCATCATGAGTAACAGGTACTTGGGAAGACAAACACTGTACCTCCAAACATCCCCCACTTCCTTCTTCCCCCAGCTTACATACTCAGCATGACATTCAACAGTATGGAATATCCCTTTGGTTAGCTGGCTGTCCTGGCTGTGTCCCCTCGCAGTTTCCCGTGCCCCTCCAGGCCTCTTGCTGGCAGGGCCTGAGAACTGACAACTCCTTGACTTGGTATAAACATTACTTACCATCAACCAAAACCATCAGTGCCTCATTAGCACTGTTCTCCCACCAAATCCGAATCACAGCGCTGCACCAGCTACTAAGAAGAAAATTAACTCTATCCCAGCTGAAACCAGGACAATTGTTTAAGCAGTCCATGCCATCATTTCTTTAGCTAAGAAATAAGCAAAATTAAAGTTTGTTTTACCTGTGTTTTCTGCTTAGATAGTATTTTGGGGTAAAGCCTGTCTTTACTGTCTATCTGTAAAGGGTTGTATATGTTAGCACATGCTGGGCACCCTTGGCAGCAGAAGTAACAGCAGAAATAGCTTCTGAAGTTACAGCTTTAGAAGATATTTAGGAATTAACTCAAATCCTATGGCAGAAAAAATCTAAGGTGTTTTTTTTTTCTTTTTGAACTTTATGAGAAAAACTTAATGAGACTGCACTGACTGATGTGATTGGCTTTATCAAGCCATGAACACATGCAGTGCTGATGACTTTGCCAGCTTCCTGCCACTCATTACTTCCCCAAAACACCTTTTAATGACAGAAGAGCAGCAACAGCAAAACTGAGGAATTCTAACAAGTTTCATCAAAGCACATTACCTTGTGGAGGAAAGAATCTCAAAGTATCACCTCCCTCCCTTAAAGGAGAAGCTCTACAGTGAGCTCAGAGGGAACCTCACAACTGTTAACTTTTGCTGCTCGTAGAGCTACTAGTTTCTTCTTAAAGACATACTTTTGTGAGGTTCATTCCAGTGGAAGAAAAATCCTCCTGAAAGTGAAACAGGCCTGCTGGAGAGAAGGCTCACTGACAGCTTTGCTTATTTTATGGACATCTTACATCAAGCTAAGCCTTTGCCATCTGCTCTGCCCCCGATTGTAAATGGAAAAAAACCCAACCAACCAAACAGAAAGAACAAATCACAAGAGCATCAAGGAGATAAAAGTGATTTAACTGCCTGTATATGCTCCGCCAACAATGCAGCTTGCACTGAAGATGTTCTTTCTCATGATTCAGACACAAATCACAAGGAAAACAGTACACACACAACCAGTAAATTTCCTGCTGAGCTGGAGTTTTCTTGAAGCAAACCTGACTCCAAGAGGGTTCAACTGTATTTATATGAAATTATGTGAGCTTTATGTAAAGACTGTCCTTAAATATTTTTTATATTGTTTGCAACTTAGGCAGTAAGACACAATGGAGTGTGAATTATGTAAGCGATATGGCCCATGGTGGAGGAATGCATGAGGTGGTAAATGGCTTTTGTAGGTAACTGAACACCACGGCAAGACTGTGAGATATCTGACAAGCACAGAAGGCGATCACTGAAAGTATTTCCCAGTGCCATGTTCAACAAGGAAAATGTTAAACAAACACAAATGTGAAGATTGTGGTTTTCTGGCCATGTGAGAATTTGGGAAATCTATGCAGCTAGTTTGCTGGAGAATAACCATCAGAAAGCATTGAGTTGAATAGATTAATGGGGCAAATAATTAGGAGGGGGGGAGAAAATGATGAGATTCAGCACATGTAAGCATCAATAAAGATGCATCATCCATGGGAAGCTTACATTTTGCACTTAGTGATGAAACCTCATATCAACATGCAGCTTGTTACATGGTATTCTTGCTGTGCTGTAGCACAAAGACAAAAGACATGAGCCATCCATACAACATATCATAAATCACTGTAATACCCATTTAAGGGTTTTCCCTTAAGAAATGAAATTATAATCTAATGTGTTGTATTCATCTGTGGAATGCAAATTCCTGTAGAACTGGATTCATTGTGAGCATAATGGGAAAAGATCATTGATGAAAAGATTAACAAGCAGTATATCTATTCCTTCAATTTCTCTTTAAGTTAATGAAGTTAATAAAAATTAATTAGCATCCAGACATTTTATTTTCTCTTTGGGTTATGAAACCAGAGACTCTAAATTGTGGTATATATATATATATATATATATATATATATATATATATATATGCTTCGACATGAAAAAATATAGGCCTACCTCTTCTGCTGGTGTAACTCTACTGGAACATCTCCAGTGACACTGAAGGACCTGTGTCAGCTCACAGTTTTGCAAATACCTACCATGGCCATCTATTTACAGCAACAACCTTTGAGAATGAAGGCAGAGAACACAGGAATTGCCGCTGCCCTCCTCAGAGGGCAGAGTGCATGCACACATACCCAAGCATCCAGCAACTGCATGAAATATATGAGGTATGTTAACCTGTGTTATTGGGGAGGACTGTGGTAGCTCAGGACTAGCTTCCACTTCAGAAGGGATATCCTGTAACAGTGATCGACCTTTGCTGCAGGAAGGTGTGTCTTCATTCAGTGGCCAATAACAGTAAATCAATTTACAGCATTTTGCACAAGGCTGAGCAGAAACAAATGGAACTTTAAAGCTTAATTAAAAAAAATATATTTATATTTCATACACTTTTTATTTAGAGATCCTTAGGCAACATGACTAAATCCTCTTATTCTGATACCTGTGTTGCCATTCATTAATGAGTCAATAATGCTCTGTTCTTCTGCACCATAAAGATCAGCTTACTTTTGACATCAGCAACTATTGGACTAATTTGTTCCCAAATGACAAAATTATTCAAGTTAGACTCTTGGTATTGAATAAGATAATTGCCTTGGTTTCATCTGGGATAGACTTAATTTTCTTTCAAGTAGCTGGTACAGTGGTGTGGTTTTGGATTTAGTATGAGAATAAGGTTGATAACACACTGATATTTTAGTTGGTGCTAAGTAATGCTCACTCTAAACCAGGGGTCCTCAAACTTTTTACACAGGGGCCAGCACACGGATTAAGTGGCAGGCAGTCACCCGCAGCTGCTTGGTTTCCCCCCTCCAACCCCCG
>JAVJGJ010000059.1:52042417-52095176 GCA_035590215.1 Microhierax caerulescens | reverse complement strand
ATATATGGGAAAGTTTGTAAAAGCTATCACGTACAACATAGGTATGTAAAATAAAATAAAAGCTACAAAAGCAGCATAATTTCAGCAATTGTTCTGTTCATTCCGCAACAGTGTAAATGGAAAACAACGAGAGGCCATAAGTCTTCTGTTCATCTACAAGTAAGGGGTGTCGGGGGGGAAAGAGAGGAAAGCAATCTAAATAATGCATTCTTGGGACGTGAGTGTGGTCCCTCCTCATTTCTGAAGACAAATGTTACTGATTGCACCCATGACCTAAAAATCTCCACTGGCTGTACACAGAAAATTTTGGAGCTCTGGAGGACTAAGTAAACACTGACAAAAGGACCTGTACAGGTTTACTTCAGAGCTTCATTGCCTGGGTTGTCCATTACATAACAAATGCAAATTTTGCAGAATTGTGCTATAGCTGGCATGCTAGCAGTATTTTACCAGACCTTTCTAAACCATGTATTTGCAATACACACACAGGATTTATTTTTAACATTCCTGTTCTTCTTCTACTGGCTAGTTAAAAGGTATAACAAGATAAAAATGGCTGCTTCTTTTAAAGAGGAGAAAATATTTCTTCCTCACTTTGGACTGGGGTTTGTCAGGATGAGGAAGAGTGAGGTGAAACACATAGCATATACATAGAACATACATTAGATATACACACAGATATCCAACTATATTTTTTTAGGTGAACAAGATCACAAGTACAGTTTGATATGTCTGGTGTTTATTATTCTGAGCTGCCTTATTCTTTCCTTCTCCTCTCAGTCTGTGTACTGAATCCACCCATTACTCTGAATTTAGATAGTAAGTCCTTTCAACTACAGTAATATCCTTTGTTATACATTTGTATTGTACCCAGAAAAAACATGGCCTGGGTCCAACAAAAAGACCTCCAGGTACTACAGAAATACAAACATTATAAAATCAGACAAAAACTATCCTAATGACCCTGGAAAATAATCCATAACGTGTGCAAGGAGATTACAGGAAACATGCCAGCATTCCTGCATTCTAATTGTTAGGGATCTGCCCTGAGCTTCAGATAAGTTTTCATGGTACAGATAAGCTGCTGCTGAATTTCAGAGGGCGTAACCTGATGCTGTTCTTCAGATCTGAGAATTCTCAGGGGGGTTTTGTTCTCCATTCCCATCACTGTTTATGGTAACTATTTAAATAAGAATGAATGTAGCTTTGAATACCTCACTACTAGTTTTGAACGTTCACATTTTCCACATGCTCCTTGGGTCTGAGTGTTTTTACCTCTTCAAGTTTTTCACCATTACCTGGCCTAGAAGGTGTAAGATTCCTTCAGATCACACTTTCCTTCTGGCAGTGCAGGTTATTACCATCAGCCTTACCACAAATCCTGTGGTATTCATGCAAACAATCTAACCACTGATGCAAAGCCTGGAGTTTAGAACTGTTTCCTAGGCCAGCTTAGTACCTGTGTAAGATTGTCCGCCATACCTGAGAACATCTCCTGAGGTAATCAAGCGCGGGAAGGCACAAGTCTGTAGACGCAGATCCTGATCCTGGCACACAGTCACCCATCTCCTTGCAATCTACTTCCCCTGGGGACAGGAAAGGCAGCAAAAGACAAACAAACACAGCGTTAGTTTTCCTTTTTCATTCAGTTGTGCCCCAATGTCTGAACAAAATCCAGAAAACATCCTTTGTTTGATCTTATTAGATGACAACCAGATGATCCTCATACAAACAACAGAGTAATATTGGTCACAGTTTATGCATGGACTTTTATATGAATAAATGCTTTAATAGATACATGCCTATTTAGTAACTCTTTAGTAGAGCCTTTGGGAGTTCTTATAATCATACCTTATAGTCATCTATCATACTGACTCCACTTTTTTCCACGGGTGTATGAATTACTTGCTCAAATCACCCTTCGCTCAATTAATGTACTCATTTTTTTCCTATTCATTTGCACCCCAGTGCCCTGGAAAATGCTTCTACCACAAGTTTTTCCTTCTAGTTTATTTACTGCTTAAATACAACATTTTATGTTTTGTGCCACAATATTTCCTTCTTCTAATTCAGATGTCAAGGTCTCACAGTTTCAGCTGTATGATGTCCTCAGGCTCTAGTGTCTCAGTATCACAGGTATCACTAACTCTGTGGCATGAGCAGTCTCCTACTTTTAGGTCAGCTTCACTAAGAGTATTAAATAAGCAGGTCAGTTCAAGGCATCCTGTTGCAGAGCTCCTCCCTGGATAACTCCACTCACTCCACCGTTTTCCCTGTCTGCACAGCCTGTTCTCCTCCCCTCTCAGACAATGTTCTGCCCATTCTAGAATACCTGGCTCATAACCATTTTTCCTTTTTAGCCAAATCTGAAGCTTTACTCAATACCTATATACATTAACATTTTATTGTCTTAAAAGCTATTCCTCTCATAAACCCCACAAGATTATATTAAAACCTTTTATTAAATCCTACTTTACCTCCTTTGACTGCATTTATTTGCTTTCTCTATGCCCTTAACTATTCCTTCCATAGCTAAGGCAGACAGTGAAGTCTGAATCCTTTAGTTTTATGTTAAAATGCACATAAATATTTGTTATTGCTTAGTACTTAAGTATCTATATATATAGTAGACTATAAAGAAGTCCTACTACCTTTAATAGAAAAAAGAAAGACCTTGCTTTTTGACATGCGACCATAAAGTGGATAAACTTATCTCATGAAAGCAAGAAGCCTAAAGAAATATGACAGGCTTTTAAGTTCTCCAGAAGGAACATGAGTTCCCTCTACTGGTATTGGCCATGCAAGTTTTTTTTCCTCTTTTGTAGTAATAATTATAATTCTGGTCTGTCCCCACAAGCTGAATTCTGCACCCATTGAAATCAATGGTGAAACAGCTTAATAAGATGAGCTAATGTTAAAGACTAGGTCTGCTGCAGTTAGGTGCTCCATTTAAATCAGAGTCACTTACAGACCTAGATACCTCTGTGCATTAATACACATATAAAAAACCCAAAAGCCCCATTTTACCACTCATTAGAAGT
Organism: Microhierax caerulescens; assembly: GCA_035590215.1. Classification (NCBI taxonomy): domain Eukaryota; kingdom Metazoa; phylum Chordata; class Aves; order Falconiformes; family Falconidae; genus Microhierax; species Microhierax caerulescens. Next base: position 52,092,135 of record JAVJGJ010000059.1, on the reverse strand, counting down.
TTTGCAATTTACATAAGGGGAAAAAAAAAAGTCATTGCTACAGTTCAACAAGAAGTGCCAAATTCTAATGATCAAGGCAAGTCAGGGAACACGAACACGGGGGCAGAATGACCCAGCAACATTTGCCTTTGTTCTGAAGTTTGGTGAAGCACCACAATTACTCTGCAGGGTTACCTTGACTTGCCATGCCTAGTCTCCGCTGCCCTCAGTAACACAACAAAGGAACAGAGCGTTGTTAGTTGCAAAGCTCATGATCTCACTGAAGGTTCAGCAGGTTTTCAGCACTGCATATGCCAAACTACTGCTGCTGAGGTGGGCAAGGCTAGAAAGGAGCCATATGGCTCCTTTAATGTAATGTAATGTAAAGTAATTACAATGTAATGTAATGTAAAGTAATGCAAAACATACTGTGTTCTGTTGCAGACAATCCATGCTGTCACTGCACAGTGCCAGCCCATTTCTGCAATATTCTGGGTTTTGGTCGTTGGGGTTTTAAATTATTATTTATTTATTTCATTATTTAAATTAATACAAGCAAGCCCTGATGCAAATTAAGATCAAATGAAGCAGATGTTTAATAGCGAGATGCATCTTTGCTGCTACAATAACTTGAAGAATTGATACCATTAAAAATGTTTCTGAAATAATCCCTTGGTCTTGATTTTATTTTGTTAAAGTATTCTGGACTCAATTTCTCCACTGCCTTCCTCTTCCCTACCATACTACGTATTACATGACTGAATTCTCCTATTCTGCAGGATCAAGTTTGACATGTCGTGACTTATTAGGATAACAGGAAAATAAAAATATTTACCCAGTCCTTTGACAAACTTCATAAGGCACATAATATAACTGGTGGCAGCATTGGCAAAGACCTGGATGCTGTCTGTGTTTAGAAATGCTTCAAAGACATCAAACACCGGAGCCTGGCGTTTTCCTGGGGAAATAACAAGATGAGAACTCTTCCCCATCCACCGTAAAGGTAATTTTCCAACAGTTTTTCAGCAATTTAACTGAATCTGTAGAATCTCGTCTATTCTGGGCAGAGACAGAAATTATCTTAGAAGCAAAAACCTCCTCTTGTTCCAGAGGCAACTCTGGTAGCCCTTCACAGGAAGAAATACAGACTCCCTCCTCTGCCTTACATCTATGAAGAATGTCAGCTGATGCCTGCCCAAATGGTAAGAGCAGGTTTGAGCTTTTCAACTCAGGAGGTTTCTAGTTTAGTTCTTGATAACTGCCAAGATGACAGCAGTCACGTGGGAAAACTATTCAGACTGTACAGTAACAGAGTAGCCTTGCTTTTCCTAAGCAGATTATCAGTCTTCAAAAGCTGTATACACTTGTATTTAGCCATTGATCATAACAGATCTGAATGACAAAATTTAGGAGGAAACCATATGCCTTACATGTGACTTGTAACATTTCAAAATACCTTCTAGCGGGGCAGAAGTACAGCTTAAAGTGACTTTCTCATACTACCCAGTTTCCATACAAGCAAACGCCTCTAGGAGGGATGCAGAATCATTCTTACAGCAAACATGGCTTGTAAAAGTGCTAGAAATTCGCTGCCTTGTGATTAAGTGCCTGGACAGGCACTTGCCTAGGGTATCACGCTGAGTTACCCTGATCTATAAGAGTGATAGGTTTCACATAGTGAAGGGAGACAAGTCCACATGAGACGTGGTGGTTGTACACAGTACGCTTTTCTTTCTCTAGCAGGACAGCGACAAGGGCCCAGCCAAGCTCAGCACTCCTGCACTCCTGTTTTGAGCAAAAACATTTCAGTAGGTTTGAGGCATTTCTTTCTTATTCTACTCATCTGCCAGAATCTAGAGGATAAAAAGTCAGAACAACACCTCTGCTTTCCCTCCCACCCCATCTAATAAACCAAATATTTCAGTACAGTCCTGAAGTATTGCAGTGCCGCTGCTAAGTGCCACTGTTCAGGTAGGGCGTTTAAATAGAGTTATCGTTAGTTATTATGTCCCCAAGGAATAAGACAGGGAAACAAAAGCACACAAGACAGCCAGTGCGTAAGTCCTTACCCACAGAGTATTCTCCTACAAGGTATTCTTTAACCTCTGACTTGCTGCTGCTGTGCACTGTTTCCAGAGCACTGAACAGGGGTCTCCATCCTGACTGGATCTGGGTTGAACACATTTCCACCAACTCTCCTATAGAGGTGACCACCTGCAGACAGTGTAGGAGAGGTTAAAAAAATAAAACCCAAATCCAGAACTGGTATATAGGTGGACCTTCAGAAGGAATGAAGATGGCTTTAAACACATTCTCATATGTCAATACATCAGTCTAGACTAATTCGGGATTTTATTTTTTAGATAACAGAGAAGTTTTATTTAATTGTTTTAAAGCCAGCTGTACTGTCTCTGTGCTTTGCCACAATGCTGGCTTAGGTAGGCAGAGCCTTCCCAACTCCTTGAAGATGATTAAGAGGCACCATTTGAAGGGAACTTGGGAAACACTCTCGAGTGGACCAAGTGCACTCTGGAAACCATCCCCCTTTTGGGCATGGGAGGCCAGATACAGACACCTTGATCAGGGCCGACTTGCCTGGTCTTGGACATCCTCATCACACAGCTCTAGCTGCATGATACGCTCAAAGGGGCGGAAAAGCGCTTCATTAAAGTGAAAATGAGAAGGCTCATTCCAGTCTGTCAGCATTTCAGTAAGGATGTCATGGATGAAGGAGACAGCCTTCCGAGACACGTGTCTCTCCTTATGACAGGCAGCCTGCAGAGAAAGAAGGAGTATTAAAGTTTGTCCAAGCAAAAAGTTTGCTTTTAGTGAGACACTTTTAAAGGAGATAAGCACTTTGTGTTGCTGAACCCTAAAAATGGCTTCATGACTAATGTGACTTGGGACCCCACTGTAAAGAAAATGGGAGAGTACTGCCATGGAAACAGATGACTGAGATTCTGAGTTGCTTGGAGTCCACAGGTGCATGAAGGTTTGCTGACAATTCAAAAAGCACAGAGCTAAAAATAAATAAATAATAAAAGCCCCAGAACAGAAATTGTCTGAAATATTGTCTTTTCTTTCTACCATGTGACCGTTTTTCCCTTTAAAAAGGTAGTTTCTGCATATATTCACCATACCTATCTATGCATGACCAAATGTCACTTTTTATTTGGCTATTTATGGAACTTAAATTGAGAAGGTTCTCATCACTTTTGGAAGAACTATTAAAAAAATTAAACCATCAGTAAATCTGGATATAAATTTACTGTTTTGAGCAACTATGCAGGTTTTGATAAATTCTGTCCTTTCCTTGATGCTGCTTCTTCCCAGTAATGCCCTCATCTGCACTAAGTCAACCAAAAAGACTGACCAGCACCACATTCTGAAAACATGGAAGGTACTTGAGTATAAACTGGCTTGGGATCTTAAAAGAGTTGGAAATTTTCAGTACATGAAAAGCATTTGAAGTGGTCTCAGGCATCTAAAGGCAAGTGAGACACTAGTTTTCAAGATAAAGGGCTGTTAAAGCACACAATAAAATAATTCTCTGCTATTTCTACTTCACTTATAGGGATTCCACTGAGACTCCAAATTGGTCTAAACTCTCTTGTAATATAGTCCACCCATTTCTTGAGCCAGTGAAATTAAGTGCTATGGCAATTTACTGAACAGCTCATCTTAAAACTCCAAAGAAGCATGCTGCCAGTAGACTTGGGCAGATGACCTCACCAACAGAAAGAAAGCAAGTACTGCACATTTATTCATACCAATGATACAAGTCAAAACACTCCAAAAAGTTAAGACACCAGCATTTCAGCAGGTAAGACTGAATATTTGGCTGAAGAAAGGTTATTTGTTAGGACTGAAATCCATTATGTGGCTTCTACTGGCATGCGACTGCCCAGGGGTAACAAGGAAGGAGAAGGAAAGGGAAAAATGTCACCAACCTCTCAGTTGAGCTGGCTTTATGTGGCAAATGAAAGCCTGTATCCTTTTATAGGAAGACTTGCAAGGTCACAGACCTTGACTGGGAAAATAGGTAGATGGAGAAGTTACTTGTACCCTCTTAGGATGGTTTCCATCACATCTATCACATCTACCACAGACACACAGGAAATATATTGCAAAAATTCAATACACTGTCACTGGACCTGCCCATTTCAGCTCTTTAAAAGTGTACTCCTCCCTCAGTGGCAGTATCACAATAATTGAGACTATATATAATAACCCAACACGAGTGTAACCAGATTTGGCAATGTTGAGGGTTGATACACATTTTAAGAGCTCTCAAGCCTTCTCCAGCATTTGCAGCTTCGCTGTCTCCTGCACATATTCCCACTTTCTCCCCCACTCCTACCTCTACAAGGTGCGGTGCCACCAGGCTCCAGCAGCGCATGAGGTGGAGCAACGGGCGAGATTTACTCCTTACAATTCTGAGCATGACATCACCGAGTCGGAACAAGTGAAGTGCACTTCTCCTGTCCTGGGTAGATTTTACTTCACCTACAAGAAAGTGTAAGAAAATAATTGCAAGCTAACTACAGCTGCTCCTCCATCTCTAGATGTCTAAATTGGAATATAAATCAGGTTAGAAATTATTAGTATTGACTGGGCAGAGGCAGGGAGGGTGATGGAGAAAAAAAAAGAAAAAAAAACCCAAACTAAAATACAGCCTATACCTCTACAGGTAAAAGAACAGGAGATGGACACAAGTGTTAAGAACAATGTATTAAACACACTTTATTTTTACTTAAGCGCTCTTTTTTTTGCAAACTTTTTAAAGGGAAGGTCTTGGAGAAGTAAAGCTAAAAAGTTAAGCATGGAGTTAAATAATTAAGACCCAAAATAGCAGCTGCAAAAACCTTTGGTGACATCTACAGGAAAGAATATAAACTGCAAATTATTTAGTTTTGGTTTGTCCTTCTGTATTTCCTATCAAGCAAAGGATATGAAACAGAGTATGTCAGAAAATACTTTAATGTTCCCCAGCCAGTAACACTTGTTATCTCCTGTTGAAAGGGATTAATCTTCCATTGCTCTTACAACATCTGGAAAGACACTTCATTCTCTCACTTAAAATATGCTGGTGCCTTTATCTAATGAAAGATGCAATCAGGGAGCATATCGCTTTTAATATATATTACAAAAAATCAATTAATTGCTGTACCCTAATTTTAATTTCATTGTTACCAACTACTGTTGATTGAACACTACATACCTGATAAGAAGTTCACTATTTATTAAAAATAAAGTATGAATGTTGAGGCCTGGAGACAAGCAAGAGCAAAAACTGAACAACTTGAAGTGTTACATGGAGAAAATGACAAGTAGTGCTTCAGGCAGAGGGGAAACTGACTGAACTGGAGACGTACACCAGATAAAATCCACGTCTGCCACAGGACAGAACAAAACCCGTATGATTAATGTAACTTCTACAGCCACAGTGAAATATATTCCTCTGGGTCCAATCCTGCTCTATTTGAGACAGTGATGGAAATGACAATTTGGAGGCTCTGCACCGTAAGGTATATGCTCCACTTGGCTGGGAAAGAGCAAGACAAATCCCACTGCTTTATTTAACATTCTTCATTTGTGTGCTTTGTTTGCTATCACCCATCTTCTGAACACTTCTGAGGTTATCCCACTGTCAAATGCCTAACCTAAATCCACTGTCTTACGTCTACATTCACCCGAGTTTCCTAACTGGATCAGGCTCCAAAATGGAGCTGTGAGTAAATATCTGTGGATAACTAACACACTCAAAGTCAAGAACCAAATTAATGTCCTCTGAAGTGTTTCATAGCAGGTGTGGATGCAGTCCCTGTCCAAAAAAAGTACTCAACATTTTCTAAAGACTTTTAATCACTCCTACAGTAAAAGATCTTACTAGACTAAATACTGTGTTTTATTTACACCTTGAAATTTCAATTGCAAAAATTAAAATTGTAGGAATACAAAGCAATTTCTGTAAGCAATACAGTTGTATATGAAACACAGAATTCTGTAAGGGATCTTCAGGCAATTTACCTGGCATTGCTAGGGAGTAATCAACTGTATCTGTGACCGAATGGAAAAGCTGGGCCTGAGAAGCCTTCTTGAGCTGGTAAAGGAAGCCTGCCAATGCCATCAAGTTTAACTTGTCAGCAGCATCTTCAAAGAGCCTGTGAGTGAAAGAACAGGATCTAATTGAAAAATTAATGAGATGCAGACTTAAATGTGTATGTAGGAGAAAACCCCTTATCTGTACATGGCTACTATGTGTTGCCTTTGGTGACACATTGGGCTAATGATGGCTTCTTCATTTATACGTGCTACAGAAAGACTTTGATCCAGAAGCTTTATTAATTGGACAGTAGAAAGCAGGGTGCTGTAGGACCAGCCAGAACCCTTCCAAGGTTTGACTGCAGGATTAAAATGAAAAATTCACTTTTTCAAGGAATTGATGCTTCGTCATTACTCTATCTTAATTACTATATGCAGTTCATGAACCAGTAATCAAAAAAACCCAGGTGCGAATATGCCCAGTCCACAACACTGATCACCATAGCTTCATTGACTTCAGAGTTACACCAGTTTGCTCCATCTGAAGTTACAGCTCCTTGCATAAAAAACAAATTCAAGTCTTAGACCTAAAGTTACTATACCTGAATTGCTATTTTGGAATATAAACAAAAGTTGTTGTTTTCAGCTGCAGTAAGCTCTTAATAGTTAAAATCTGTACCCTTAAACCACTAAACATGCTTACTTAGGAGGTGGGTTCCACAGAGATTAGTGAAATTTCACATAGAGCAGCCACAAGTTGACACAAAGACTATTTTCTGACACTGCTTTCCATGAAAAACTTCCTATAGTCCTAGAAGACTGGGGACTGAGTCCTACTAATGTCTGCACTGAACCAAAAGTGCAGAAATCAGACCCACATTGTTAAAATTACAGTACTGCTATTCTCCAATCCTCAGAACCAAGTTGTATTGTGATGTTTCTGAATAAAAGGTACTTCCCATGCACAGCCAAATTCCTACAAGCAGTGTCAGTATGCATTACTTTTTCCTCTGAACTTACAAATTACACCCTCTTATGGGCAGAGATTAAGAACGTAAAATGTCCGTTGGAGAAAAAAAGGTCATTAGAAGCATACAAACCCAGGAAATTTTCAGTTCTAGCCTGGGCTGCCGAAAGAATAACAGAAATAGAGAGAAAGTCTGCAACATCGCCTGCAGACTGTGTTATAGGGACATTTAACCTAGCCATTCTGTGATCATGCTTGGTAGCCCTTCCTCCTCCGGACATGCTGGGGCAAGCTGACAAGCTGTCCACACAGTCCTGACAAAAGCAGCTGCTTTCTCATTGACACTGCTCTTGTCACTCAGTACCTCAGGACAAGACACCCACTTATTTTGTCAACAGATTAATTTATATGCAAGCAACAAATCCACCACTCTCAGAATACATTTGATTTACTTGGCATATTCACTGTTGTGCACAGACATACTCAGCCAGTACCTGCAGGGCAAGTACTGCAGAGATGCAGAAACAGAGGTCTTTTAGGAACTGCTCGTTGTGATGCACACACAGCTCTCTTGTGAAACTCAACTGAAACAAGGAGCTGTAACGGACAAAGATCAGGTGACATTGCACCACAAAAGGTCCATTTTGGTCATGTTTTGGGAACAAGGATTCTGGTTCATGACAGCACTGCTTTTACCTGTCAGCTTGCGTGGAGAGCGTGAGAACAGCCTTGGCAGCACTGGTCCCACACAGCAGGCTGCCTCCACGGAAGTCAAAACCTCTGCCCTTACTGCTCTCCTTGATGAGTTCCTGGATGGAAACCGGCTGAATGACAGGATTGCTGCTGAGGGTGGTCTCCTGCTCAGGGGTCAGTGCCTGGGGGGATTCCCCAGGCTCAGAGTCTGGGTGCAGCCCTCCAGGTGCCTTCTGTGACTGGGTGATGGTTAGGGAGGGCTGGGAAGCACCATCACTGAAGTGGGTGTGCTCCAGCGTGCTGATGTACTCACACACCCTGAGAACAGGAGAAGCAAAAGGTTAATAAACCCCCCAAAACAACAACTCCTCCCCCCACTAATCACCAGAGTCACTGAAAAAATGCTTGGGTCTACACTTCAGAAGTGAGTCAGAAGGACAGTGCAGGTACAGCACTCAGCCGCCTCACAGCCCCATCACCGTGAGAAGCCAGCTTACACGGAAACCCGCTGCCAATTCACAGGCAATGATTTCTACATCTGAACCAGATACAATGCACAGAACATTCTCCTCAAAGTGTAAACAGCCAGTCTCTGAGCTCTCAGACTACACACAGATAACTTGTCTTCTTACAGCCTTTGGTCTTCCATGTGCCTAGATAGCAAATAGTTTAGTGGTGGTGCCTGAAAAACCCATTTTAGGTTCCTGGGTCTGACACAGTCTTCTGGTAACTTTGAAGTTTCTAAGCATTAATTTTGTCCCTGAAGAGCAGTGGAAAACAGCACTGTCTCTTCTCCTACAGATACTGGCAGTGAATTCACTCTGACACTGTTTACGCAGAACACTCCCAGAATAAGTAAGGTCTTTTTTCTCAGTCCCTGACTTTCAGACAACGTGGCATAAGTTCTGTTTCTTTTGGGAAAGCTGGTGAGTACCTGAACACATGAGGCCAACAGTCCTGATTGTGGCTTCCCATCTCCAGGCCCACATTAAGAACTGCATCCATACACAAAACATGAGCAGTGTGCAGGCAGACTCCCTGCACTTTCCCCATCTGCTCCAGTTTCTGCTCCACTTTCTGTTTCACTGCAGCATGATAAATAAAAAAAAACAGCATTACCTTCTCCAGCTTTTAAACAAACATTGGTTTGTATATAGGGCAAGGACAAAGGTATACACTCTGAAAGTTATAAGGATGTGGATTTTAGACAAAAAAACTAATGACACAAACCCATTTATTCCTAATAAACATAAGGCAGTTTTAAAACTAAAATCCCTTTTGATTGATCTTATATGCATGAAAAAAAAAATCAATGCCAGATTGACAACCTCCACCCCCAAATTCAAATCTTGTTGCCCACAGAACAGATGCAGATTGCCAGTGATAGTGCATATCTCTCTTTGGAGCTGGCTGCTGGATATTTATTTATTTTTAGCAAAATCTCCTTCACTACAGAAAAAAAAAAGTGTTTATGGACTTCACATCTATGTCCATACAAAAGTTTCATCAAAGAGCTTTTGTTAATGGATACTTTTGTCAAAGCAAAACTAATTCTGATCTGAACTTCAAGCATTTGGACCTCATTCTTTTTCCTGAGAATCTCTGAAAAGCTTAGGTTTTATGCTGCATTAGAGTGGAAACAAATGTTGAAGCTTTGCAAGCTTTCACAGAACAGATCTGCTGGCCTTTGGCCACCGCTGCCACCTCCTCTTTGCTTCAGTGTGGCCTGGCCAACTTGCTTCAGTCACATCTAGCAGAGTGGTCAAAAGCTAGTTTGTGCTCAGGCCTGTTCAGTTTTGTTTTGTCTAGTGAGACACCAAATTTAAGTGCCAAGCAGGGTCATTTGTGCAACACTGTGTTCTATTATGGGCTTCTTGTCACTAGAAATCAGATGTCATCAGAGGAATTTTATGTGCTTCTCCAAACAGCCATTGTCGACAGCAACTGACTTCACTGATTTCCACTGGGTTTGAAGTAGTGGTATAGAGATGCAAACTTTTTATGTTGCATCATTTTTTTTTATTCCAGCTTCATCTAATGTGATTTAGAAATAGTTTTAAATATCTGATGATGAAAAAAGACAACCAAGGATGTATACAAAAGACAGGGAGAGGGACACAAACTCAGTTTATATTACCAACCAACACACACCAAAAAAAATGTTTCCCTCATGCCATCTGGTTGTTCTAGTATCACAAGACTTTAAAAATGCATATTTTAAAAATTCTGTTGGCTTATCTGTTATTCCACTGATTATATTTTATATGGAACTGAAATTAGTATGACATAACGTTAAGAACCTAGGACAGCAGGACATGTACTGAAGCCTCTAGCCATACATCCCATATGCCTAGAAGTGACTGGGGCACAGTAGTGGCATTCCTCTCTGTCTCTCTACGTGTAGCAAAGTACTTTCCAGTTGCATCTTTGCAGGCAACATGAAATAAGGTAGGTAATTTAATCACATAGTTACCTTGAGCTATAGTATCACTGGGCTCTTGGATTTCTTTTTCCTCTTTCTCTTCTTGGACACAGGAGGCAGCAGCCATTTGGGCAAGAGCTGATGCACAGTTAGCAGCAACTCCTATAAAACACCGCTACAATTACTGTTTAACCAGCATTCCCTCCCCAGTCCCATGCAATCTCAGCAACAGGCTGTGCCAAGGAAAGTTGGCTGGATATGTCTGTGCTTAGGGGAGGTACATTCTATGGGGAGTCCTGCAGTCCAGGTTCTCATTCAAGACTGGAACAGGATACTGCTTTTCTCTCTCCCCAGTTCCTTCAAGGAAAGTTACCATCCTATTTTATGAGTCTGCCATGACATCCTACATAGCAGTACCTAGAGCACAGCTCAGTCTGGCTGCCCTCCTCAGTCCATCCAGGCTCACGCAGATGGAATCCTTCTCCTTTTGGTTCTGCTCCTTGGCTCCTTCTGCTCCCAAGATGAAGGCCAGTCCCTTGGAGCTGCCTGCCATGCGGCCAGTCAGTGGTGTGGACAAGGTATCAATCAAGTTCTTCCAACAGCCGATTAAAAGGTATCGGGCAAAAGCAACTCCTGGAGTGAGAAATGTATTACTACTACTACTACTGAAAAATGACACAACAGCAGTTCTATCATCAGTGGTAAAAAAACACGTCATATTCGTCCTCTGCACCGCAAACTACCAATTTACATGTAGGACATACTGATATACTTCCCTCAACGCTTAAACTGTTGTTCTAAACCACAACTTACCTGAATATGCTTACAGTATATAACAACCCACTGCCGGTAGATACAGTTGTGCTTATAGTACAGTCTTAGTACCTGCAACAACGGAATCATCTGTCTTCCGGTTTTGGGAAAGAGGAGATTGAGCTGAAGCAGATGCCATCAATTGGCCACCAATTGCGCTGCTTCCCAAGCCATCGATATCTGCAAGAACATTAAACCCCAACAGATTACTTACTGTTTGACACACAGATGGTACAAGGAAAGCATCTCCTACAGGCTTGTTGTTCAAGTAAGTAGTAGCACTCCTGATTTCTCAGGTATGCCTTTCAGTTGCTCTTTTATGGCAGCCTTCTGAAACCTTGGCACAAACATGAGCTGTGGCATCTTATGCTTTGCCCAGTACAGCCAATGTTTTCTTGAAGAGGGAGAATGTCCCACTCTCAAAAGTCCCAAATCCCCCCCGCCCCAAAGTTATATGGTCAACAGAACTCTTAGCAAAGATTACATGGTATTTCTTAGAGTTCAGAACTTCCCACACCCTTAAACTTCCGTGTTTCTTAGTATAACCTTTCAAATCTTGCTAAATCCTGTATCTAGATGTTTCCAGACCTCAGTCTAAGTCCTCAAGATGCACTGGGATCCTATGTCCTAGGTGTGGTATTTAGTAGACCTATATAGGTTCAATCTCAAGAAAAGAAATACAAACCTTTCTTCAACACAACAAATGACCAACTTCTCAGAGAGTTTAATGTTAGGGACATCAGGCTGATTTCCCTTCTAGCAGCCCCTGTCTGCCTGCCTCTTCTCCACATACTTTATGGCTACTGTTTTTTCAAAGTGTTTCTTTCAGCTTCCCAGCTCAATAGCTAAAAGCAACACTGAGCACAATACAATTAGCGAAAAACTTTCAGAGCAGTGCCTTTTGATTACCAGTTAATAGCTCAGCTGAAGCCAGCATTCTCCCTGCGTACACTTTTTTAATTATCTCTTTGTAGTCATACAGTATACACGTTCAAGCAGACAGTGCTTTTTATATCAATACAATATCACAGACCTCCTGCTGCCTTTCAGCTGATACAATTTGATGTTTTCCCCTCAAAAGAAACCAAGGATTGTTTTTAAGCATTTGTTAGAGGTGCCTCAGGTGCTCAGCTTCTCTCTGGTGCCATTTGGCATATACCTGGCACAGCACAAATCTGAGCTAAGGGGAGCCCCATCTGTGGAATGCTTCCAGGATCAGACACCACTACTTATATTTGTATAGCACCACAGGCACACTGAAATAGCTTTGCTGTGACATCAAGAAAACAGCAGCCTTACTGCTTATCATTAACAGGTACCTAGTCTACCAGAACTGAAGCTGACAGTGAACAAACTTATTCTCCCTGTATCCCAGGGACAGTCTGTTTTAAAACCCATGCTTCTAAAGCTTTCTGCCTGACCCAAAACAAACACTTTAGTACCTGCCAACTAAGTTTCATTAAGTCCTCCTGTACTGGTAATTTCCTGAAACACCATGTGTTGCATAATGCACTGAAGCAGTGTATCATTGTAGCTTGTTTAAGACACATCTTTGGAAGTTAGCCTAGCCTGTACTGACCTGTCAGCATGGTGATAAGTGGAAGGCTGTGCTCTTCAGGGCTCCCCCAGTATCCAGATTCCCCCAGCATGTTCCTTTCTAGTACCTGGTGGTACAGTTCTTCAACCCAGGCCTGGGAAAATACCATTAACACTCCACTGGACTGCACCTGCTTCATGAACTCCTTCTGCAGAGAACCATAAAAGTCAGATGTAAGTCAAAAGTAATCCCTACAGAATGAGTTTCAGCCCCTAGATCTACTCCAGAGTGTAAGGGACTTCAGGAGTAGAAATGAAGTTATGCAAAAGTAAGAATTAACCAAGGATCACAATGTATATCTATCGTGGAGAATGACATGAATAAGGAACTTTCCCTTCCCTTACTGCAGTTCATGCAAGATGCAAATCATGATGACAGTTCTTGTAGTGACAAAGGTACATGCTGATCTCTCACTATTTCCGCAAGGTAGGGGTGGGATCTCAATTCACAGTTTCACAGAATGGTCAGGGTTGGAAGGCACCTCTGCAGATCATCTCGTCCACTCCCCCTGATAAAGCAAGTTCACCTAGATCAGGTTGCACAGAGTCGCATCCCAGGTGGGTTTTGAATGTCTCCAGAGAAGAAGACTCCACAGCCTCTCTGGGCAGCATGTTCCAGTGCTCTGTCACCCTCAAGGTAAAGTTCTTCCTCATATTCAGATGGAGCTTCCTGTGTTTCAGTTTGTGCCTGCTGCCCCTCGGCCTGTCACTGGGCACCACTGAAAAGAGTCTGGTCCCATCCTCATGATACTTACCCTTAAGATACTTCTGCGCATTGACAAGGTCCCCTCTCAGTCTTCTCCAGGCTCAACAGGCCCAGCTCTCTCAGCCTTTCTTCATGAGGGAGATGCTCCAGTTCCCTCATCATCTGTGCAGCCCTCCGCTGGACCCTCTCCAGTAGTTCCCTGTTTCTTTTGGACTGGGGAGCCCAGACCTTGACACAGCACTCCGATGTGGCCTCACCAGGGTAGAGTAGAGGGGGAGGACAACCTCCCTCAACCTTCTGGCCATGCTGCTTCTAATGCACCCCAGGATCCCAGTGGCCTTCTTGGCCACCAGCACATGCTGCTGGCTCATGGTCAACCTGCTGTATCTACCAGGAAGGACTCCCAGGTCCTTCTCTACAGAGCTGCCTTCCAGCAGACGAGCATGTATGAGGATGTTATGGGAGACGGTGTCAAAAGCCTTGCTGAGGTCAAGGTAGGCAACATCCACTACTGTCATTCCATCACAGAAGGCTGTCAGGTTGGTCAGGCATGATTTCCCCTTGGCGAATCCATGCTTACTGTTCCTGATAACTGCCTCTTCCTCCACATGCTTTGAGTGACCTCCAGGATGAGCTGTTCCATCGAGGTGAGGCTGACCAGCCTGGAGTTTCCTGGGTGCTCTTTCTTGCCCTTTTTGAAGACTGGAGTGATGTTGGCTTTCCTCCAGTCTTCAGGCACCTCTCCTGTCCTCCATGAACTTTCAGAGATGATGGAGAGTGGCTTGGCAATAGCATCTGCCAGCTCCCTCAGCACTCAGGGGTACGTGCCGTCAGGGCCCATGGATTTGTGGGTGTGAAGTTTAAGTGATTTCTAACATGATCCTTTCTTTCTCCAGTCTTCCTCTCTTGCTTCCAGGGTCTGGGACACTTGAGGACTGGCCTTGGCAATAAAGACTGAAGCAAAGGTTGCATTCAGTAACTCCCCCTTCTCTGTATCCTTTGTCAGCAGGGAATCTGATTCAGCAGTGGGCCCACGTTTTCCCTACTGTCCCTTTTCTTAACATTCTACTTGAAGTAGCCTTTCTTGTTGTCCTTGATGTCCCTCGCCAGATTTAATTCCAAATAGACCTTAGCCTTCCTCATTGAATCCCTGCATGTTCTGGCAGCCTATTATCCATGGTGAACAGCAATTTCATTTAGGAAAGGTTAGTTTATTCCCAGCGACTCCAGCTCGCATTTGTTAGTGGATTAGATATACTGCTTGCTGATGGGCAAAATTTTTATGGTTTTCTTCTGTAGGCATTCAGTGAGGAGTCAGCCAGAAGTCTTTAATCTGTGAATGAGGTTTAACGAACCCTTGCTAAATCTGCTGTGTGAAGGCAATCTTTTCTCTTTGTCTCTTCACTGATCCATTAATACAGCATTTGGCAACTGTCCAGTAATAATACTAGCCAGCTCTTTTTGTGATGTCAGTTTTCATTTTGGATATATTCAGAACTGAAATCTGAATTAGAGTTCTGTGGCAAAACTTAGCTTGTGTAAGGATAGGCAGCATGGATCAAATAGCTCTGCCTCTGAAATGCTGGGTTTAGGTTTGGTATTTTTAATTATTCTTTCCAAGATCACTACCAGAATGCTTTAAAGATGCAAAGTAATTCTTTGAGTACTAAGGCATCTTCTAGTCTTTATTAATTTTTTTCTGTAATAACTAATTTTATTGATTGGACCTCAGTTACAGTGTCATATTAGTGATTTAAGAAGGTCACTGTTGAAGAGATTCAAGGAGTAGTAGAAAGTTTGGGGTCAAAGTTTTGCTGGTTGTTAGTTTTTTAACAGTCATAGTTGACCTGTGTTAGATTCTGCACAACCATGTTGCTCAGGGAGATAATTCTGATCTAATGCAAATATTGGATTAAGTTGGATTGTGCTTGAGCATCTGAGCAAAATTTATTGTTAAATTTTTCAGAAAGCTTGGCAGGAACTTTGTTGCTGTTGAAGAGGGAGCCTAACTTTTTTTCTTTTTCCAAGACATGGAGGGTTTGATGGAGGGCTAGTTATTAGTTAACCTTTCTTCTTTGGCCCTCCATGACAGAGAACAAATTATATTATGTATTTGAAAAGTAGTTCTAAATTGTTTGATTCAAAATGTTGACAGAACACAACTGTAAAATCCTAGTCTCCGTGGATGATTGTTCTGCACTTTTTCGTGAATACTGGTAAATGAGCTGATCACTGTAATAAACTTGCACAAATACCTATATCTTTGAATTGTTTAAGGTTAATGTTTATGGAATGTATCTTTCCACATACAACTTGGTTATGCTTAACAGAATATAATTTGCAACTGTTCTTTGTCTTGAACTGTAATATTAAATGGAGGAGGAAGCTGGACTGAAACAACTTGAATTTAATGGTATATGTAAACTATGTTATTGCCTGTGCTGCCTCTTTGTGACAAGGCATATATAATAGTTTTATATAGGAATAAAAAGTGATTTCACTGCCTGTTAAAAATAATAGTTCATTGGTGCAACAGTAAAAATATAACTGGTAGATGGAGAGGAAAGACTCATTATCAGGATGAGAATCAGAAACCCAATTGCTGATACGCGCTGTTCATCTACATACTTTAATTACTATATCATTTTTGAATAAGAGATAATTTTTTCCCCTCAGTATACGTTATGCACTGCATAATTGCAAACATTTATCAACATCACTTGCAATGTAAATTGCAGTTCAGTCTCTTTCTGAGCAAAGAAGTTTCAAATAAAGTAAAAAATAAAGACCATTATTCAACTTACTTGCATGCTTTAATTCAGAACAGGTTTAAAATTTATATTAATAAGAAAAAAATTTATAAAATGCTGAAAATTTGTGGAAGAAAATTTCACCTGAGTGTTAGTTCTTGTAACAGTGGTGACTGATATGAGTTGTCATAAGCAGGGTCAAGAGTTTTGTCCAGTCCATAATCCAGAGATGTGTTAGCAGACTGCACTGCCAAAGAAGGGGCTCTTTAAAAACTTGCGCAGTGTCATGCAAATAAGTTTCTTTTCTAAGATCAGCCCTGCCTGGGAATGCTACCTAGAGTTCTTAGTGCTTCCTCTGCTTAGCCTTTTCGTAAGTTAAATTATTGTAATGTAGTCCAACTACAAATCCAGACTCTCTTGGGTTTACTTTTCTGGTTGTTTTTTGGGTTTGGGTTTTTTTTCCCATTTGGTTAGTTTTAAAAAACATTTTATTCATGTGCTTAGTTATGAGTAACCAGGTTAATTCCAATGGATTGAGTGACCTACCTTGCATGTTTCAAGATAAGCTCATCTTTTCCCAAGTTAATTAGAACTACAGTAAATGCCTAGTACTTATAATTAAGATTGTGGTTAAAGAATTCCCCTGGTTCTTAGGTGTCTGGCCATTGTAGCAGAAACTGCAGTTTTGAATTAAATACCTGAGCTTTCTCCTTAATGGCTACAGAAGAATGAGGATGATAATGGCCTGCATATGGCCAAATGGATACTGGCTGGGTGCAGCCTAAACCAGTCAGTAGTAAATGCAGCATCTCAAAAATCCAGCCTCTTTCCAGGATCTGTGGATCTTTCTCAGTACCTTTCTGTGCTTGAATTCATAGCCCTGAGCAACCTCTGGGGGTCTCGGCAGCTGTGTGACTTTAAAAATCTAAGCATAGGGCTTGTCCTGTCTCTTAAAAGGTTTGCAGCGTAGAAAAATAGGCATAATTTCTTGCTTGGAGTAATTCTGATGCAAAAATTTTAGCTTTCTCAGTGTTCCCTCAGCTTTGAGGTTATACAGGTGATTTTGGACAGAGAATGCACTCATTCTGTTATGTTGGAACTGTCCTGCTTGATCTGGCATAATCAAAATCATTGGGGTCAGGCACAAAAAGCAGTAATTGGAGGAATACCCTACCATGGGGCTGAAAGAATCGTGGGAAGGGTAAGGGGGTGGGATTCCTGTCTTCTGTCTTTTGTGGTCATTCCTTCTGCAATCATGGATGCAAGGATGGATGGCAGAAGGGTTCCTTACTCCAGGTTAACTCAGCAGTAGGTTTCTTTCTGGGTTTCCTGATAAATGACTGGTCTGTGAAGAGAAAAAAAACCAACCCTGTGATATGCTATGATCAAATACTATATTGCAGTATATATGCACAAGAGTAGAGTTAATAGTGCACAGATTTTGCTGTTTTATGTAGAGTTTTTTGTTATTTTGGAGTGCTTGTGACAGGCATCTTTTTTGTAGAGGTGCAGATTTTGCAGAGATGAAGAAACACTGACACTGTTGGACTTTGATCAGAGCTAATCTGTGCTGTGCAGCATATGCAAGCAGTGAGTCATTGGGTCATACCTGCAGGTTTTCCAGTGCCAGTGTGGAAAGTAGCAAGTACCTAGCTCTGGAAAGTGTCATTTAAGACCTGTCCAGTGTGGAAGTACAAATTCTTACAGACTTTCTTTTGTCTTAGACATATACCAAGAACCTGGAGCTTGTTTTACCATTGAGAAAGTGAATAGGAAAGACACTGTGTGATCACAAAACCAGATACAGAAACCCTTCAACTTTCATCTATTGCCATTTAGTCTTTTCCCTGCTGCCAGACATTAATGCTTACTGAAGGTGACAGTGCCAAGTTCTGCCAGCCAAGCTGGCCACATAACAGTGGCAGGGAAGGGTCATTTGCCATAGCATTTACATGCAATTGTACACGTACTCCAGATGTGCCACAGGTAACATGCACCCAGCTTCGACTTTCTCTGCTTGTGAGCTTCCCCTGGTAAGGGCTGCTGCCACCATAGCTGTTAACACCATTTGGTCCTGGGGGCAGCTGAGGTGAGAACTTGTGTCCCAATAAGCAGTTCTGACACTGCCAGCTAGCTCCTGGGGCTCCTCTTCCCTAGAGCTCCTCTTAAAAAAAATATATAATAAAAAGATGAATCTTCATGTGGCATAGTGGTTGCATCTGCAAAACCAGCTTATCTGGCTTTTTAGTATCTCTTTCCTAGATGCAGGTCAGGAGATGATCAGGGATAGGGTGAAATCCTCTGGCAGGACAGACAGCCTGTGGGATGCCACTTCTTAGGTTGTCTTCAGGCTAACTTCTTGCCAGTTAATCTAGTGACTTGGAACAGTAATTTAAATTAGTTGTTGTAAAGTGCATTGCCATACAGGAAATTCCCCTGGTGTAGTTTTGGTGGAACCTTGCATGTATATAAAAGTAAGACAGTTGTCTTCCCTTTCCCCTGCCCAAAAAATTCCCTTGTTACCAAGAATAAATGTCAGAATTTTCCATCCAGGGGATGTACTGTTGGTTTTTTTTTTCCTTGACAGCTCTGTGTTTACTTACACCTGTGTTGATATCCTTTCTGATCTTTTTCATAGTGGATGCAGGTAACTTCTTTTTTATTTGGGAACTCTTGAAACTTTTTGTTGGTATTTTTCAGTTTGGTATTTGTTCTTTTTCAGTTTTATTTTACTCGGATTATCTATCTTCTCATTCATAAAGTCATGCAGTATACCTAAATAGGCTGTAACCTATGAAGGGGAAATGCCATCCTAGCAGTGCTAGTCAGCCTTTTTTTTAATCTTCCCTTCCTTAAATGTTGTAATTCTAAAGATAAAAGCCCCTGTCAGAGCCTCTAAGAAAACCTGTTAAAAGTCTGTTAAGCAATTGCTTTAAATAATTTCTTTCCCTTCTACAACTGTACTACACAAGCAGAAGTTTCACTTGGTTTCATGCTACCATAAATAGTGTTCAGCGGTAGTTCTGTTTTACCCTAGTGAACTAATGGGGATTGTCTTCTGGGAGCATTCAGCGTGTCACCACTGATAATGTGTGAGGTTCTAGACCAGGTACCATCCTTTTGTTTGAAGCCCTGGTGCATTCATAATGTTGAGCACCCATTGCTGCTGTGATAGCAAGGTATTTTATGGGTTTACTGGTTCGTAGAAGGCACTGTCTCCTTTCCTTCCATAATTAAAATCTGTTGTTTTGTACAGTGTTACGTGGTGAACAATGTAAGTGGGTTCATTAATACACTTTGTTTCTCTTGCCCTTGTTTACCTTCAAGGCCAAAGAATGAGACGTGAACAGGTAACTAGTTATACTGCCAAATAGGCGGACACCTCATGTCCAGAATATTTTGCAGAGGAACTGGATGACAGCTTTAAATGTCAGATTACTGAACAAGAGAAAGCATTGTCCTGCCCTGTCTTCTGGCTGGGTTTTTCCTTAGGGGGGGAGGATTTGAGAATCATCTGAGCATATATTACAATTAAGTTTACAAGCCTGCATGTCAAGTCAGTCAGGAAAGATTTCCTTTATGAAACCCACAAAGGGATTAGAGATGGCTGCAAAATTCAGCTCTTGTAAAGACTAAAATGTCTATGTGCATCCCAACTAGGAGAAACATGAATGTGCAGAGGATTTTGTCAATGGGACTTTGTGTGATGGAATAGAAAAAGAATAGCAATAGTATATGGATGTTGGATTTCACACTTAAATGCAGTGAAGTGCTGAAGCATCCTTAGGTGATGACAGATTACAATTGCTTTAAAGTTGTGTACCTTTTCCCTCTTTCTCCATCTTGGAGATACTACTTGCTTTCTTACACACCTTGTTTATTTGATGTGACTCCACCATAAGCTCTTTGATGTGAGAGTAGTCTTTTACTACAAATACATGCTAAACACTTGGGGAACTTGGCTAGCAACACTTAGCAGTCTTAAAATCTAAAAATGTGCCCTCTTTTTACCTCTTCAAGAGACTTCTCTTAAAATAGGGGATAGACATTGTAATGTCAGTTTAATTATATTGCAGTTCAAATCCTGTACATTTTGTGTCAATTGGCCTTTGCTATATCATCACAAGCACCTCTTTTTTTATTTTGTTTGTTTCTGCTTATTGTGAAAATTGTCCATGTGTGCACTCTTATACTACAGTTGGTACCCTGGGACTCTGGGGTGTAGGAATTGTATTCCTTGTTCCATGACAGTCAGAGCTTTAACAGTAATTAAAATAAATACTTTCATTATGGATAAGTCATTTATGGAAATGTGATTTCATCCAGGCATTTACAAGGTAATGCAAGCCAATTAAAAAATCTTGGAGGTTGTGTGATTTTGAAATTATGCAGACAGTCATGTAAGTTCCTTCTTTAAAAAAACATAGAAGGGAAAAAAAGGATGTTTTGGAGCCCATGCTGATTAAGATCTCATCAAAAGCTCATTTTCAATTTTGTTTTGTACTGAAGGTGTTACGAGGAATTGCTTTGTAGTTCTGTTTCTGCATCCACTACCAGAGGTTGCAAAACCAAAATGTCATTGCCCAAGAAAATATATCTTTCTTTTCGTTCATTTTTTAAAACACAGACTTCTTGAGTTAGTGTCATAAGTAGTTAAGCAGCCTATAGGGTATACTATCTGGAGACTTAGTGGTTTTAGTGGATCTGGATGATTAAATTTGGTTTTGTTTGGTTTTAATCCCATTTTTCACCCAGTAATCTAAGAGAAGTCTGCTGTCTTCCTGATTGTTCCACATAGATGAGGAGACACACAAGTTGAGCGTCTGGAGCATTGCCAAGACTGTAAATGAGCCCTGCAGCAGTATTGATGGAAGTCATGGCTGAGAGCAGTCTCGTGCATTGATCAGAGACCATCTTTCAGATCTCACAAATGGCTTGAGGGAAGATGGTAGCAAGTGGAGTAAGCCAAGAACGTGCTGTCTGATAACTTGTTATGCTTCTGTCATTTGATCACATCAGATCATATGCCCTTTCTCTAGCTAGTAGTTTCCCAGATCTCATTTTATATAAAAAGTAGCAGTCAAGACTTAGCTGTCTTTGCTGAAATTCCCTATTGCGTCATAGCAAGGTTTTGATCATCACTTCTTTACTGTGCTTGATACCTGACTTTTCTATCATTCATCTGTTACAAGCGGGTAATTGACACTTGTGACAGAAAAGATTAGGCATGTATGTGCTAACTTTTCACAGTTCAGCTCCATAAAGTAGGAAATTTTAAAATAATAAAAAAAGAGGGAGGAGGAGAAGAGATTTTGAAGAGCAGGGGCTTATAATGATGCCTAAACTGGTGTGCATTTCCCTGTATTCTTGTGTGTGGGTTCCAGGTTTTGATCTGTGCATTAGATATTAACAAACTGTACAAAGCCAAGGTGGTAGAAAAGAGCAGAAAAATCACATGAAGCAAACAAGATTTTACAAGTAGGGAAAATCAGGACATGTGAACTGCTAAATAAGATTAGTCATAGGTCTGTCTGCCTGTCTTGGCTCTTAGCGTGATAAGAGGTTTGTCAGTGGGAGGTGACAGTTGTTTCTCTCTGGGTTTATGAGCTATGCACTACACCTGGTTTTTACACAGCAGTGTACGGAGAGTACAAATCCCATTTTTTTCCTTAAATACCGAATATATTTTTAAGCCAGCCGCTGAGCTCTCACAACTATTAGAAATGTCAATAAAATTTCAGGGTAGCTAACAGCTGAAAAAGTGAGACCCAAAGCTGTCTGTGAGGCTGGTCAGTTGTTTAGAATTCACTTAGTGCCCAACAAAAGTTTGGTTTTGAAGTTCTAAATTTTGCAGGTATGGACTGAGCAGCAGATGGAAATAACAGCCCTTGTAACTTCTGTACTTATTAACCAAACGAGATTATTGAGGCGTTTTGTAACTGACAGTTTCCTTTTCAGCTATTCTGTAGGATTTGCTCTGTGGACAGGAAAAAAGTTATCACTGTTCCTTGTCACTGGCACTTGTCCATGTACCAGCAAGTGCAACGAATTGCAGAGAAATTTGCAGAGTTCATGTCAAGACATACAAAGCACGGCATTCTTAATCATTTGTAATTAGGATTAGATTTCCTTCTCCAGCAAGTTCAAGTGCTCTATAGTTTGGTTCTTCTTAATACTGAAGTAGGCTGTGTCATGCTTTCAAGATGAGAAAATCCATTTTGCCCATTTCACAAAAAAGGGAAACTATGAAGAAGAAACTTGGCTCAGAAACTTTGCTCTTAAGTATAAATTTTAAATATTTTTAAAAGATGATGGAGTCCAGGACTGTTGTACTTCGGAAGAATAGCATGGCTTTCTCTGTTCTCATTGCCTCTAGTATTTATCCACATTACTCAGCTTCTATTTATGAAGGACTGAGTGAGAGTCAAGGCAAGATAACATGTATAGACAAATGTAAAATTGCCATTACATAGTGGTTTTCTTGGAATGCTTTTTATAGTAAAACCATCTTCTGCAAAAATAGGATCAAGCTCCTGCCTGGTATTTTATTTACAAAACAAAGAAACAAACAAAAAACCCCAACCTTTGGAGTGAGGTGTAACATCCTGCCATGAAATACAGGTTTTCTGCTGAGAAAAATACTTGTAAAGGTTCAGTGGCAGTGCAGAGAAACTTTTCAGTCTCTCAGAATGCAAAGAAGGTTATGTCCTTCTCCAGAAAATGGCACACTCATTTGTGGACAGGATCTTCTGTCTGTATCTGTAAGAGGAAGTGGCTGGTGCTCAAAGCTGCTCTTGGACAGAGAATTTGAATTTCCCTACAGTTATTAAATTCCTGCTTTCCAGTAATGGATTTTTTCCCCCTCCCTTGTGCAAAATAAGTGCAGAGAGGAGTAATCTCCCAAGCAGAGATTCAGTAGTAATGATGGGTGTTCAGTGGCTCCAGCATTGCTAAGCGATGCTGTATTAGAATTGTCTGCTTCTCTTTAACCTGCAGATCAGCATTTTCTTTTTGTTCTTTATGAAGGCTCTGAGATGCTTCTAGAGATTATCACTACCTAGAGAGAAGATAACAGCTTGCACCTGAGAGATGATCTGGTTTCCTGCTTCAAGTGTTACATTATAATTTTTTGCTGTTCCACCATAATGTGGAAACTGTGCAACACAAGGAACCAAAGGGCAATAATATTTTTAAACATGCATCTCTTTGCCTCCTGTTTTTGACTTGCAAGTTCTGATCAGACACACTGTGGCAATTGTTTTGTATTCTAAGATAAGGAGATTACCCCAGCGTGTTGTGCATTAGTAGCTTTCACAGAACCTACCCATAAAATAAAAACCTAGTACCAATGAAATGTATGTGGTAATAAGAGAAATGGTTAACAGCCAGTAATGCTAACTTATCTGATGCTCTGAATTTCCTTGTGAAGCAGAAAACAGTAGTTCTTTGGGGCTCAGAAGTTGTAGGGACCAATACATTAATTGATATTTGCTGGTACGCTTATCCCAAGAAATTTATGTTATTTCAGACCAAGCAAAGCATGAATTCTGGCACTGGGGGAATTTTATGCTTTGAAGGAGAGAGGACAGTAGCTCAGACGCTCAGTCTTCTGTGGGCAGGAGGGATTGGAAAGGAAGACAAGGAGGGAGGACACCTCCAGACACCAAAGGCATCCATCACACCACAGCACCTCTCACCATGTTGCCCCACTCACCCACCACACTACCCCTGGTAGATCACACCCATTCCTGCTCCCCTTCTCATCAAAGTAAGGTGTTGGATGAGGATTTTAGTTCTTAGTCTTCCTGCTGAGTTTGAGACAGGACAAGCCTTCCCTCATGAATTGGGGCTTGTGAATTGTTTTTTAGCTGCTCATTATCAAATGACTGTAATCACTTACTGGAAATATGCTAGGCTGGGAAATCCTCACGTCAAGCAGCAATTAATGGCTTGTTTCACATAATACATATTTATCCATGTTGCCTAAGTAATAACTTATATTACATGCATTTTTTCATTCCTCCTTTGTTATCCTGATAGAAATGAATGGAAGGACTGATTATAAATCATGCAAAGCTTGCAGTTAAAGTATGAATGGATTCTGGCTATCGAGTTCAAGGCCAAAGTTGATCACAGGATTGTCTTTCCATCCATGGTCAGACATGGGAGACTGCAGTAAATAATGCATTGGGCTGTACCGCTGGGGCCAGCAGTTGCAGCTTCTCAGGAGGAAGCAACTTGATTGTGCCATCTCCTTTATCCTGGTAACACATGGTGCTAAGAAGCTTCTGATGTCTGCTCTAAAAATGGAAGGAGCTGTGGCTGAAAGCACATGGCCGGGGAAGGGAGGCAATAATGGATGAAACTCACTTTTTTTTCTCCCCCCTTCTCTCTTGATTCAAGGTCTTGCTCTGTATAACATATACTTCCACATTTGAGCTGAATGGGAGTTCAGTGTTGAAGATTGCTGAGGTAAGTGCCTCTGTCATACCCATGATTGTGTCAACATTCCCCCGCTACCTAGACTGTGTCTTCCATACATACCCTGAAACTGAACTAGTCCAAATTATAATTACCATCCTAAAGGCTGGTATTACTTCTTGTCTAGTGTGAAGAAATAGTTCCAAGTTAGGTGGGGTTGATGGGCTTGCATGGGAAGGCACTAGTGAACTGACTGACAGTTGTGCATTACAGTGTTGCACGTTTGCTACTCCTCATGTTCACTTTACTTTGCCTTTTGCAATAGAAATATTTCCTTGAGTTCTTTATAAAACAACCCTGTGCTGATTCCTTACCTGCTGCAAGTCTAAAACTAGTGAAGTTTTCTCAGAGAGGCGTGTAGGCTGTAACGTACTGTATTGGCCCATGTGCCACCAACGTGCCTTGTTAGCTTTGTGTGTATCTTTTTCCTAATACATCCAAATAAAAGGTTTATTACGCCTCTAGATATATGGTGTTGTCCTGGTGCTATTAGTTACTCTTCTCCCTTTATTCCATTAGATTTTAGTCTGAATTAAATTGTAGAGGAGCTTTGGCTGCAGAAAAAAACATACCAGTGTGTTTGTTAAGTGAGCCTTTGTAGATGGATGATATTTTTAGCACAGTGGGTAGCAAGCCGTGAGGCTGTTTGTTCAGGTTAGAGAAGATGCACAGGAACACTTAATCCTCCCATGAAGCGCATGCTATTGTGTGCAGAACATATTATAAAATTATATTGTTAATATGGTATGGGGAAAGCTAATGTTTGTGGAACAATGGAAGGGTTATAGACATGTCATACACTCCAAGTCTGTGTAGACATTTGTAGTGTGCCTTCTCAGGTTTTAGTATTTTGGGTGGGTTTTCCCATATAAAAGAAAAATCCCATGTGAAAATAGCTCACTTTACCTGGAAGTTATGGTATACAGTATTTTCTAAGTTCAGGGATAAAATTGACTTTGCATTGTCATATTGGAAGCTGAGAATGGGGATGTAGGGATAACAGGGAGCCAAAGAAAACATCTGCCAGTTTGTAACAAATGGGCTTTAAAAGGCAGAGATACAACATAAACAGTTTGTGTACATAACGTGTAGGATAAAAAAAAAAAAGTAGTAATTATTCCAGATGTCCTGCACAGCTTAAACTTTGCTTTTTCTTGTGCTATGTGAGACCGTAAGGTTTGGCTGTATTTGGAGGTCTTTGTAAGTCCCACCTGCAGCAAGGATGAACTGAATTGGTGTTTAGAGCAAGCCACAACTTTTTAAGTTTTACTGAACGCTCTTTACATCAGTGTTCCAAACTGAACAAAATACAGATAGTTTCCCCTGCTGTAGTTTTTCTCAGCAGACTTTCTAACATGCAAAGCAAAAGCTTAGTGTGTCTCTTTGCTGTAGGTAAAGAGCTCTAGCTTAGACAAAATACTTGCTGGGAAAAGTATTTAATGGCTCTAAACTCACCAGATTTCAGTCTTTAAGAGCACTGCCTAAGACTAGGGGGAAGTGGTCCATCAGTCATGCTCTGTGTACTATAAGCTGTATCAGAAATCATATTTTCTGTTCTCTCTGTAAATTTGGATAACAAATGTTACTCATTTAAAGCATCCTGAAAAACAGCAGTTTTCTTTCATAGACTGGAGTTAAACTCTGCTGTTCTTGGTAGTTGCACTTCACTTTCATTCCCAAAAGGCTAGCCTGGCTCTTAAAAACCTTTACTAGTAGAGTGGTACAAATTAGCACAATGATAGTTTGTCCTTTTTCTGTTGAAGCAAAGAGGAGGAGCTCTGATGCTGTGCCAGCAAAGCAAACAAAACTTCCATTTCCTTCAGGGAATTGGAACACACTGTAATACAGAGCATGCATGTTTCTATTTGAAGTGTTTGGAGGTACAGCTATTTTCCCCACACCTGGAGAAAATATTGCCTCAGTCAATGCCTAGGTCTTTCTAATTAGCAAGTCCCACCAGGCACATACATACCTCCTCAGGTTCCTCCTGGCCAGGTTTTAGGTAAGGCAAAGACTTTAGCAGCTGGAATCAATATGCCTTGGTATCTAAATTCTGCAACTTATAAGCAGTAGGAAACAGAAAATTATTTCTGAGTTCAGCATTTGATTAGCATTTATTATTCTGGCCTGCAGTAAGGGAAAAGTGGCAGAGGGGAGCTTTCTGCTCCAGTGCCTCTGCTATTTGACATTTCTTTCCAAGTCAGTCCCTTAGTTTTCCTAGCCTGCCCTCTGTAGCAAAGTGGAGCCACTGCAGAATCAGAAAGGTGCTGCCAGTGTTACTGGTAGAAATCTCTGGGGACTGTCTGACAAACAAGGCTGGAGTCTGGCCATTTTGCCCTGCCAGATCATTCTCAATTCATGTGTGCAAAATAGTAGCACCCCGAATCTTTCTGAACATTATCACCTTCAAATTAAGGAAGCATCCAACATGAAGAGTACTATATTTTGTAGCTTAAGTATTAACAGAATTGAAAACAGACTGAATCTTGCTCTGTGCGCCTTCCCGTGCTTGCCTACACCCCTGCAAGAAAATTTAGTTCATGCTGTTGCTTGTTTTCATGTGTGTATTTGTTACTCCCATCTACTTTGTGGAGGTTTGATTTGTTTAACACTGTTGTTTTTCATTGGCTAACCCTTCTGTGTTTTGCTCTTAGTTGTGTTTTGCATGCCATAGAGCTGGAAGTCCCCGAATGCATGAAATGATCAAAATGTCCATTGCACACCTCCTTGGGGCCCTGAGCTCTCGCATTTTTACTGGTGGTTCTTCATCAATGGCTTTTCAAAAGGTACCTTGCCCAGCCATTTTACAACACAGGCCTTCCCTAAGATTGGAGCTCAAGTGGACAGGACTCATTAGCTGGCATGGGGAGGGGAGAGAAGGAGATACCAGTCGTGCTCTTTCCAGAAAGTCAGCCTACATCTAAGAATGGTATTTCATCAATTAATTCAGGTACTCTAGAAAAAGGCTTACAGCTCAAGAGAATGATCTCAGCAGCACTGGAATGGTTTGGCCTCTACAAAAGGCTGTACATGATTAACAGAATTTAGGGGGTTTTGTCCACTGGACTTCAGGTCATAGCTGAATGAGATAATGGGCAGAGTTTGTCCAAGCCTTCTTTTAACTTACAAGACCATCTTCATCACTAACATTGATCTCAAGCTAAATAAAATCCCTTCTTTATTTGGCAGCTCTTGGAATCTTGAAAAAGGGCAACAAGAATAAGATGCTGTCAATTCAGCCCCTTATATCCTGCAAATGCATGTAACTGTAACCTGTTCTAGTATATTGTCAAAGGAGATGTTTGTCTGCGTTTGTCATTTCCATAGTCATGAGATAGTGATATACATACACTTGAAAAGCTCTGAAGTCCTGTCTGTCAGTGTAGTCGGAAAATAGGGGAAGATAAGGCAAGAGCCGTAATTAAGTAGCTTCTGTGTGTGATGTCTTAGATCATTCACTTAAGATACCTTTTGTATCCAAGAAACTCAGTAATGTCTTGTGCTTGTGGCTTTAATGAAATGCCAAGATGTGAGGTTGCCCAAAGTGAGGAAGTCAAAAGGGTTTTAGGAACATACCTATTTTTTTTTCCATTCTAACAAATGCAGAAATGTGTCAGCAACATCTTAAACTTCATAGCCTTGAGTCCACAGCCTGCTTTTCTTAGCTGCTGAAATAGCTTAGTTTCATTTCTGTAGGAGTTAGAAACAATCAAGAGTCTTGTCCGTGTGCTTATGTCAATACTGGTTAGCCTATGTAATCAGATCACTTTGATTTTTCCCTCTTAAAAGCTCATCCTCATTAGGGAACTATAAAAATGGCTTTATATCGTATAATATCCTTCTCATTCAAAAATGTGCACCAGATTCATTTCTGTGTACTGCTTATGCATATAATTTATGCTATATATTTCTAATTTTTTTTTTTCACAAATAGTTTAATTCATATTCATGGTTCTTCTCACTAGTTATATATTTAAATGATGGCAGAATCAAGACACAAGGACTGAAAAGTATGTGAACAGTCCTTTACTTTTTTTTTTTTTTTTTTTAATGGTCATTGTTCATGACAAAGCTCAGTGTAGGCCAAAGGACCAAAACTGCTTTGTTGGATCACAGTCTGAGGAGAGTGTATTGTACAGTTCTGCTGCAGTCCCACTTGGCTCCGCCAAGGCTGTTGTCCACTTAGTAGTTGCTGTACAGTAGTTACAGTGGTTATTACAGTTACAGCAGCTATTATGGAGACTAGTACCTCCTGCAGAAAATCTGATGAAGGACAGAAATTGCATTTTGCAGTATGCTGTCCCCAGGATCCTAGCTGCAGTATGCTTCGGCAACTTATTTGTATAACAAATCTGGGGCAAAAGTCAAGCACAGCTCTGGTCACAGCACAGTGTCAAAAAACTGCCAGCAACTGGGTATGGATCTGGGAACTGAATGATCTGTCAGTGATCTTCCATTGCTGCCTCAGCTCCCATGGGATCTCTGAGCTGAGGAGCCCTTGGCTTGATTGCCAATTATTAAAAGGCAATCATTTGTGTTATTTGTGGTGAAGTGCTGTTGTATTTTCTGTACTAGGAAAGGCCTTCAAAAGCTTTCAGATATGCTGCAGTATGTAATAATTAATTCTAGAAAAAGTGGCAAATGCCATTACAACAGAAGCAACAAGCTTAAAGAATTGGGGGGTATTTACATTGCAGATACAGACTTGCAGAGTGATAGTTACAAATAAGTACCTAGAAATGAACAATTCAAGTAGCATTTAGTGAATTACCTATGGAGCAAGACAAGACAAGTGCCAAAATCACTTGGATTAGACAGGAGATTTCATCATTTTTGCCCTACCATTCCTGCAGCTGTGAGATTGATGAATTGCTTCTAGGTGCTACTTACTCAGTTTTCCGTATTGCTGAAAACTTCTAATGTGTTCATAAAGCAATCTGAAATAGTAAGGAAGGCTGGCTATCTGCATGCAAGAGATGTTGGTATCCTCCTCCTAAAATGTGTTACTGGTAAGTTACAGTTCATATCTGTGTACTGCTATCTTGTTTCCTCATCAGGTTTGCATTGAGACATATGTATCTAGCTGTCACCAGCGGAGCATTAACACCGCTGTGCGGGCAACCCTCAGCCAAATGTTGAGTGACTTGACTTTACAGTTGCGACAAAAGCAAGAAAACATGGTGAGCCTTCTGGCATCAACAAGTGTTCCACGCCCATGGCTGCGTACCTTTTTGTTTCTTTGAATGCAGTGTATTGTACTGGCTTGTTGTGCCTTATGGCTTTTAATTTAACACTTCCACAATTAACCCTGTTTAAAAGCATTCTGGGGCTCTGACTGCGTGCTTGCCTTACAGCAGTCTGTCAGAAACGCAGCTCTCACATTGTCAGATCTACTTGGCTAATTTATTTTTTAATTTTTTTTTTGCTCTGCTTCCATTAAACAAAAGAGTCTTTGCTCTGCTGTCAGGATGCTTTGGCTTTTTCCTTTTCCATTCTTTTTATTGTTGTTTGCTTGTTTTCATAAGGTTCATTGAAATAATTTTGCCAAAAGTTTTTGCATGACAGATATTTACCTAAACAAAATAAATTCTCAACTAAGGAAAGTGTAATTGAGGTTTTTCTGCTAGTTTTTTATAGAAGATAATTTAGGGTCATGACATTCTTTGCTTGGTTAGCAAAAAAATTAATTCTATTTATTGCATTGCTAAAATCCATGATAGCTGTTTAAATGAAATCCCAGCACATTGTCAGGGAAAGCTGTAGATGTTCTGGGCACATGCAAAAGTACATTGGCTTCTTATATTCATTCGTGCTGCTGTGTATAGTATCAAAAGAATTACTGTTTATAAAAGTCAGTTTCTGTTTATTAGGAAATTTTAAGTACTGTAATTGCACAGTTTATTTTCCTTATATGTGTTTTGGGTTAAGATGATCACTTCAATTTTAGATTAGTAGACTAGATTACTTTTATCCTAATGAGCAACTGCAGAACAGAATTAATCAGTTTAGGTAGACTTAACTTCTGTCTGTGCTAGGTAGATTCATTTTAATAGCCAAAACATTTACAAAAAAAAAAAAAAAAAAACAACAAAAAACCCAACCCAAAACAAAACAAAAAAGAAACAAAAAAAACCCCAACCAACAGTAGTTTTGAAACTCAGTTTGGGTCTGAAAGCTGAATTTTGTTAGATCTATTCTTAGCTGAGGAGTAGGTGAAAGCATGCGAGAGCTCTATTTCTCTATTTCCTGGCAGTTTGTTGTTAATGCTTGAGAGAGGAATTTGGCTTGACCCTTTGTGCACTGATAGGAAAAATCCTATACTGCTGCTGAACCAAATGATGTAAGAGATTGTTTCCATTTCCTGACTGCCATTAATGCTGTTGGCATTGTATCATTAACAATGACAATGTGATAAACTCTTTAATACTTAATTGATTTTGGTACTTTGTGAAATCTAGACTATGCTTTCCTCTCAGTTAATGCAACTTACATGCCTAGTTATTATTAAGTTGGTTTAGGTGTAGGAAATAAATAAAGGACTTTTCAATCCTAGTTCTGCTCAATGAGATGCGAGTTCCTTAAATGTAAATGACTGTTAAAACAGATCTTAAGGAATTTTTGAAAATGTTTTGCAAAAGCTCGCTTAAAAACAAAACAAAAAAACCCCACCCCAGAACAGATAGGTGACGTGGATTTGTTAAGAAAGCTCTGCTGTTAAATATTGCTTCTGCAGTGTTTTTCTGCCCCTTGTACCAGTTACACCACCTTTGTCTTTCCTTAACAGACAATTGAAAACCACGACGCCTTGCAGAAATTCAAGAGTCAAGGTATTCGTAGCACTTTTTTAGTGACTTCTTCCAATCCAGCTTTTTTATTTTTCACTTTCCTTTCATCAGCACAGTATTATTCAATGTCACAGGAATTGCATCTTCAGGGTTTCTTACCTTCTTCATAGCTTGATGCTGTCTGTGTTACCTGTGGTAATAACTGAGACAGCCCTGTTAGCTCCTGATGTTTTCAGTCGTGTGTTCATTTGGACCATGGTAATATCATTGCACTCAAAATAGTAACAAAAAGATTGTTTCAAGGTGAGTTTCAGTGCTCTAGAAAAAGTTTTAGTAAGTGGCTTTACTTCCTAAATTGAAACAGATTCATGGGGTAGGACATGGAATCTGGAAATGATTGTGTTATTGTGTTTCAGGTCAGAGACGCAGTCTATAATGGCAGGTTTTGAAAGCACACCGCTAGCAAAGGTCTGTTCAGGCTTGCCAAATGACTAATTTACAAGAGGATTTTTTTCTGTTCCCATTCTGGCTTAGCTTCCAACATCTTCCCTGATAGGTAAAAATAATCCCTGCTTTTGATGTTCTCACTGGATTTCTGTAGGAGAACTTGTATGGATGGAGGCTCAAATCTTTGGAGTGCACAAGCGTCCTCTTTTAAGATCAGGACCTGATCAGACATCAGAAGCTGTGTAGCAGAGGCAAACTGCAGGAGAGATACAGACATTCTAGCTGCCATGTAGAAGTATTGGAGCCAGTCCTTTTTTTATTATTTATTTGTATACTTATTTTATTATCTGGATTAGATTGCAGCTAACCTTCTGTGAATGCACGTAAGCAATCAATGCTCTCTCCAGATCTAATACTACTGCTTTTTCATTGTGTGGAGATCACTTTCTAATCTTGGACTTCTTGTACTGCATCTTCTCTGTAAATTTTGGCAGCGCTGCTTGTTGTTTAGAAGCTTGAACCAGCTCTGAAAGTACATGCAATTAATTGAGGTTATAATCCAGCTGCACATATGTAATGCCTCTGATCTTTGTTCTTCTTGGAGGTACTTCAACTGAGTCTCTTTGTGATGATGTTGTATCTGTCCTCACTGTGCTCTGTGAGAAGCTCCAGGCTGTCATAAAGTGAGTTATTTCATTTTATAATTTGAATTTACTACCTAGAGATTGAGAGTTTCACTGATACATGTGATTGTACTGTTGTAGTCGTGGAATTATGGAACAAAACTGTGCCTAAATGAAGTGTTTGTTAGAGGAAGTGTTGTTCATGATGCATTAATTTAATCCTCACTTGAAATAAGAAGCTAATTTGCCATCTTTGTGCAGTGTGCATCTTTAAAGAGCTTCCAGTAAATCTAATCTGTAAGTAACTTCCATACAGCAGCAAAATACTTGTCAAAGGAGTTGTCTTTTCTGGCTTGAAAATAACCATTGTAGAGAGAACAATTACAAGAGATATGGAAAAACGTTACAGAAACAATATGCAGAAGGAATGAATATGTCCTTAGAAAAGTGGCATTTATCCAACTAAAATAATTTACAGTACCAAAGCATTCCTTAAATTTAGGAATATTGTACACTCTTATCTACTTGGAAATGCACTAGCCTGACTTTTAAAATGCAATTATTATGGGCAGTAGTAGCATGTTACACTGCATTAGAGTCTCTTGTTGGCCAGTATGGTAAGAGTAAATAATTACTCATGAGTTAAAAATTACTTCCTGTGTCATTCTAGCATAGCTATTGAGAAATGAGCCAAAAAAAAGCCTGAAGTGTTAAAGAGATGACAAAGCAACCAAAAGCAATGCAAACATTATACAGCAGTTATTTGAAAAACAGAAGTATAGCAAGCTGGAAATGGTTCAAAATTTTTAAGGGAAAAACAAGTTTTCACTTGGTAACACTATTTCTGTATTAGTAAAGTAAGATTTAACTTGCTACTGCAGCCAGTTGCAAGTCCCCTGAGTGGTAGCAAAAAAAGCCAGTCTTGAAACATTGTGTGTTTAGTTGGCCTGTATGTCTGTGAAAGTAGCCTGGGATGAACTTGGGGAAATGGGAGATACACAGAACGTGTGCATCAGGCCTTCCTTTCGTGTGCTGCACCATTTTCAGGAAAGCTATGGCTTAGGAACTGCCAGAGCCGAAGACAGCACAGACATCTTTGTGTGCAGTTCTATAGACTTTCCTCTGATGACTGTTTCTAATCACAGCAAGATGTGGAAGGGAAGAGTACCTTACTTAGCGTTATATAATCAGTGTCACAATTTGGGAAAATAAAAGCCTGTTTCTGAATCTTCTAAAGGAACCTTTTTTTCCCAGTTGTGTGCCTAGTTACAGGACAAGGAGAGATCTTCAAAAGTGTGCATCTAACAATATCAAGTGGCAAAACCAGCTGAAAGGTTAATTCTTTGTATCAATTTTTGCCCACATATATGAAGCTATAAACAGCTATCATCTTTTAGGTATTGTCTTCCAAATAATCACTTTTTATTGCTGGTTATGAAACATCAAAGCTAAACTACCAGACCAGATTGCTCAGAATCCCTGAAAGTCTTTAAAAATATTACCTGCAATCCCAGCTTTCCATAAAACTGTCCAGAATTAGAACAGATTGAGGCATGCTTTAGATAAAGTACAATAAGAAATTTAAAGGTCTTAAAAATAATGACCAAGCCATGATTTGCTTCATGCTTGTAATTATGTACCTAGAGTGTTAGGATCTCTATTTATGAGATCTCTGTTTATTTTCTGAGGAAAATAATACAGTTAGAATGGCTTATTAAAGAGCTCCATGAATGAAAAGCCTTTATTTCTTCTTTCAAGGCAAATTTTAGTATCTCCTTCAAAACACTTCATTGGCAGTAACTTAACTTTCTAACCTCCAGGTCAGTGAAGTGAGGTTTTAGTATGATATACTGCCTGTTCTAATTTCATAGTCCAAAGAAATTCCTCCTTCTAAATTCCAAGTTTATTAGAATTTGGTTTTGAAGGAGGCACAGCTATGAGCAATGAGGAAGAGTTCAGGGAGGTGAATTTTTTTCTTGGGACCGTTGGTGACTTTGGTGGTATTGGAATTTGTGGCAGCAGTGAAATGAGCGTGCTACCTATGCTGAGGCATGCAGGAGTGCAATATTAGTTTCTTAACAGCAGGAAAATAATATGGTAGTAAGAAGCATTAGAGCAATTGAAAGTGCAGGGATGCCCTGTGCATGCCCATGCAAGTGTCAGCTGTAAGTTGTTGATGATCTGCTTTAAGATACATTGTAAGATAAGCTGCCAGGAAGGAAGGCTATTGTACCTGGATTGTGTGCATCTCTTCAGATAGGTGTTGACTGTTGTGAGGAAAATGCTATCACCTCTAAAATGTGTAACCAGCCAGCAGTTTTAAACCCTCTGTAGCACAGAGTTAGAAATCTAGCTTCAAGCCTCAGGATTCACTATTTTCTGCATGGCATGTGAAACAGGTACTGTTCTACTCAAATGAAAATTCATCTATGGGAACAAAAGGAATTCAGGCAGTGACAGAAGAGCAGACATTTCTCATTCTTTAATTTCAGTTAAGATACGTCTATTATTTACAGCTTTCTTTACCCACCATCGTACATCAGAAAATACATTCCTCCAGCTCTCATTCACCTGCTGTCAGCTATTCAGCTGCTCCTGAATCCCAAAGTTAATTCTGAGAGTAGGTACAAGCACATTGTACGTTACAAGTGTATCAATCCCAGATGTCCACAGGATCTTTCACACTCTTTCTCATGATGCTCACTTGGTGTTTATGGTTTTGACAGAGTAACTGGTAAGGCCCTGAAAGGTAGCCGTGTTGTCATGTGACTACTGCTTGTAGACATTGACTTTTGACCACTGTGGCTGTCACCAAGAAGAGAGAAAAAGTAACCAGAAGAGAGCAGCCTAAATGCCCTTCAGAATGCCTGAAGAAACCATCCAATATGGGATATCTGGGTGTCTCCTTTTCCTCTGTTTAAGAGTTTCCTCCTCCTCAATTTAGTTTTTAGATTGAATTGTAATAATTATTTCTGTTTTCTTCTTCATTTTTTTTTCACATAGTTGTTTGTGGGTTTTTTTTTCAGTAGCAGATCACTGCATGTAGTCATTGTAAAATAAATAGGATGGTAAAGGTGATCACACCATTGTAAATCCATAGGAAGAAGCAAAAAGAAATCACTGCTGTAAAATGCAGTATAATTTTCAAGTGAACTAATGCAGTTCTTTTAGAAAGTTAAATAATCTTTGTTTAATTGTAACAGGAATGGTATCTTTTCTCTTTGCCAGTGACAATCGGCATCTTCAGCTTCTTTACTTGGAGTGCATCCTCTCCATGTTAAACAGCTCTTCTCCCAGCATGCACCAGCACAAAGGTTTCACTGATTTAATATGGTGAGTACATCTGATGCAAATATTCAGTTTATTAGTATAAAAGGACCTTCTCCCCCCAGCAACGCAAATAAACCTGTAATAAATCTCCAGATGTGAGCAGAGCTTGCTGTTAACCTGCTGTCAGTTCATTCTGTGCCTCATATAAGATTGGTTAGGACTTCATGCTCATTAAATCCCTGTAGTGGATTATCACTGTAATGAAGTCTAATATATCTAGCTAGAACCGAAAAACTCTTACACTTTCTGCAATAGCTCAGAATCATGTGTGGCATTGAGCACACAAATATTCTGCTTACTGTTAGAGGGTACTGTATAGCTTCTTACTGATCTGATGCAGTAATACAGGAAGATAAACAAAATTAAGGTCAGATAGTGTGCTGGTGACCAGAAATGCTCATGACCTGCATTGTATAAGGGATGAGGCCAAAAGGTCTTCATGGTGCTTCCACTTTAACAAGAAATCCTCTTTTTAATACACTTCAGCAGAAAGGCTTGACATCTTTAGTGTTCATATCTACCTCTAAATTGTTTGATACCATCATAAAATTGTTCAGGTTGGAAAAGACCTTTTAGATTATCAAGTCCAACTGTTAACCCAGGTTTGCCAAGTCCACCACTAAACCATGTCGCCAAACACCGCATCTACGCATTTTTAAATACCTCCAGGGATGGTGATTCCACCACCTCCCTGGGCAGCCTGTTCCAATGCTTGAAAACCCTTTCAGTGAAGAAATTTTTCCTAATATCCAACCTAAACCTCCCCTGGCATAACTTGAGGCTGTTTTCTCTTGTCCTGTTGCTAGTTATCTGGGAGAAGAGACAGACACCCACCTGCCTACAGCCTCCTTTCAGCTAGTTGTAGAGAGCAGTAAGGTCCCCCCTGAGTCTCCTCTTCTCCAGACTAAACAACCCCAGTTCCCTCAGCCACTTCTCATAAGACTTGTGCTCCAGACCCTTCACCCTTCTCTGGACATGCTCCAGCACCACTGTGTCCTGCTACTATGGCCTTCTGGAAGTGAGGGGCCCAAAACTGAACACAGTATTTGAGGTGCAGCCTCATCAGTGCCAAGTACAGAGGGACAATCTCTTCCCTTGTCCTGCTGGTCACATTGTTTCTGATATGATGCTGTTGGCCTCCTTGGCCACCTGGGCATACTGCCGGCTCATGTTCAGCTGGCTGTCAGCCAGCACCCCCAGGTCCTTTCCCTCCAGGCACCTTTCCATCTGCCCTTCCCCAACCCTGTAGCGCTGCATGGGGTTGTTGTGACCCAAGTGCAGGACCCAGCACTGAGTTTTGTTGAACCTCATACAACTGGCCTCAGCCCATTGATTCAGCCTGTCCAGATCCCTCTGCAGAACTTTCCTACCCTCAAGCAGATCAATGCTCCTGCCCAACTTGGTGTCATCTGCAAACTTACTGAGGGTGCACTCAATGCCCTCATCCAGATCACTGATAAAGATATTAAACAGGACTGGCCCCAGTGCTGAGCCCTGGGGAACACCACTTGTGACTGGCCACCAGCTGGATGTAACTCCATTCACTACCACTCTATGGGCTCGGCCATCCAGCCAACTTTTACCCCAGTGTAGAGTACATCTGTCCAAGTCATGAGCAGCCAGTTTCTCCAGGAGAATGCTGTGGGAGACAGTGTCAAAGGCCTTACTAAGGTCCAGACAGACAATATCCACAGCCTTTCTGTCATCCACTAGATGGGTCATCTTGTCATAGAAGGAGATCAGGTCCATCAAGCAGGACCTTCCTTTCATAAACCCATGCTGGCTGGGCCTGATCCCCCAATTGTCCTGCACATGTCATGTGATGGCACTCAGGGTGATCTCCTCCATAACCTTCCCCAGCATAGAGGTCAGGCTTACAGACCTGTAGCTCCTTCCTGCCCTTCCTGTAGATGAACATCACATTGTCTAACTTCCAGTCTTCTGGGACCTCCCCAGTTAGCCAGGATTGTTGATGGAGAGTGGCTTGGTAAGCTCTTCTGCCAGCTCCCTCAATACACTCAGGTGAATCCCATCTGGGCCCATAGACTTTTGCACGTCTAAGTGGAGCAGCAGGTTACTGGCTGCTTCCTCCTGTACTGTGGGGACTTCATTCTGCTCCTCCTCACCCCTGTGTTCCAGCTCAGGGAGCTGAGTACCCAGAGGGAAGTTGGTCTAACTATTAAAGAAAGCATTAAGTACCTCACCCTTTTCCTTTTCCTTTCTGCCAGTGTTCCCCACTGCATCCAATAAAGGATGAAGGTTATCCTTGGCTTTGCTTTTGTTTCTAATATATTTGTAGAAACGTTGTTTTATTATCTTTTATGGCAGTGACCAGCCTAAGTTCCATCTGGGCTTTCACCTCTCTAATCTTTGCCCTGCATAACCTCATGACTTCCTTACAGTCCTGCAGTTGCCTGCCCCTTCTTCCAGAGGTGGTAAACTCTCCATTTTTCCCTGAGTTCCAGCCAAACCTCTCTGGTCAGCTGGGCCATTCTTCTCCCCTGCTGGTTTGTCTTTCATCACATGGGGACAGCCTGCTCCTGTGCTTTAAGACTGTCTTCTTGAGGAATGTCTTGCCTTCCTGGACCCCTTGGCCCTTCAGAACTATCTCCCAGGAGACTTTTGTCAACCAGGCTCTTTACCTTGGAGCACCTGAAATAATCCTTTTCCCTCCTTTTGTTAGCAATAGTGCTTTTTTTTTATAGCACATGCATAATTGAGTCATAGTATTAACTAATATGCAGATCCTTGCAGTCTATGCCTATTGCGTGACTTTGGTGGTTGATTAAGAAAAGATACATGACTCTTAATGGCAAATGGCTCAGGGAAATCAGTGCCTGCTGGACTGGGAGCTCTTCCAAGTTGATAATACTTGGCAGTGTTGCACAGGGATCCTGTGCTGAGGCCTCTGGGAGCTCTAATTTAAGAGCAGAATTCCACCTTTCATGGCAAGCCCATTTCAGAAGTTTCTGCCCTTGAATTTCACCCAACCCTTTGCTTATGCTTGTGTGGGACCGTTCTATAAACAAGGTCACTGAAATCATCTTGGTTGAAGAAAAACACTTCCTGTTTATTTTAAATTTACATTATTTTGATGATCCAGCTTATGCTGCAAACTTACAGGTGTTTGTGGATCATGAGGGCAAGCCATCAGGGGCAGAACTTCTTAATCTGCATTGCTGCCAAGGAATATGCTTCCATGAGCTACATGCTTAAGATGAACTGGAAAAAAAAACCCAAAACCCACTAGGAAGACATGAAACAGTTTTAATCTGCAAACATAATTTTGATTGTATAACAGTGTAAGTAAACACTAATCCATTAGCTGTCTAGTGAAGTTGTGAACTAAACTGGTAACTGTCTTTGTTCTCTAAGGAGCTGTTGCCTACATGCACACAGCTTTCTCTCTGGCTGTTGATAACTTTTAGTCCTCAGGGACCAGACAGAGAAGATTTAGCTCTGTGTTCTTCTGGCAGTGTTCTGCATAGTTTGATAGAGAAGCACTTTGATGGGACTAAGATGTGAAGGAAATATGTTGCTGTTGCAACCTGTGATTATATCTACGTTGAGGCAAGTGTGTTAAGGAGTGAATTGATAATTTTGAAGTGTACCTGATTGGAGGAAGAAGTGGAATAAGCAGACTCAAAGTCATTATCTGATGCCTGATTAAAAGCTTTTTTGGTTTCAGTGACTTCAGTATGCAGAACTGTTTTAGCAAGCATATTAAGAGAAGCAATGACATTTCTGGACTGCATTAAAATCTTGAGAAAATAAGAGATTTACGAGGATGTGTTACTTCTTATGCTGAAACATTACTTGTCATTGGGTGCTTGCTTCAGGCGCCAGCTTGAACCTGTGAGGCATGTGAGTGAAAATCAGGTTTGGGACTGCATTCAATTGGCTTTTTAAATCAGGGTCATGCAGACTGCAGTGAAACGTTAAGTGCATGAGTGCAAAGCTGAAATAACAGCTAATTGACCAAAGTGCTGAGCTAGTTTTGGCTCTGGCTGCACAGAAGAGTGATCTGCTGCTGTGGAATCACTGAACTTGAGTGTTCATACAGAAAGACAGTTGAAGGAAGGATGTTGGTTTTAGTGTATAGTGGCATATGAGATGTTATAATGCAGACTTTGAGTTACTGTAGAGGGCTTTAATTATGTTGTTAAAAGAGAGCAAAACAGAGACTCACAACTGAGGGTGCAGGTGCAGTTCAGTGGTAGAATGTCGGGCCTTCTAGTTAACATAAGTTGGGTTTTGTTTGGTCAGGTTTTTTTAAAGCTCCCAAGTTGTACTGAAGAAGAAATACAGCAGCAGAAACCTAGAATTTCTACCTTGCAATAGGTTACAGCTGACGATAGAGGCAGGCGTGCTATCTTGTAAAGGACAGCAGTGGGCAGCAACATGAACTTGCAGAATCAGTACCATTTATAAAGCACCCAAAAGTACTTCCATATGTCCTAGCATGCTGATACTTGGGAGGTGAAGAAAGCCTGTTGTAATTTTTTATTCTGTCTAACCATTCTATCTGCTGTTGACTGATCATTGAAACTAGCATGTGTATCTCATTAAACCATGGGCTGTTTTCAGTCTGTTCCTGTGAGATTATTTTTTTCCAGTTACCATCTGCTGCTTTTCTCTTTCGCAGGAAGCAACTGTGTCCAGCCCTAGTAGTAATCCTGGGAAATCCAATCCATGACAAAACTATCACCTCTGCCCACAGCAGCATCTGCCTTGAAGCTGATTCACCTTCCTCAGGAATCTCTGACCATGGCCGGGGTTCAGGTTGTTCATCCACAGCACCTGCCCTCAGTGGGCCCGTTGCACGGACCATTTATTATATTGCAGCAGAACTGGTTCGGTTGGTGGGGTCACTAGAATCCATGAAGCCTGTGCTGCAGTCTCTCTATCACCGGATATTGCTTTACCCACCACCTCAGCACCGAGTCGAAGCCATCAAAATTATGAAAGAGGTGAGATAATCACATGGGCAAATCCAGGCATGTAAAGCAAAATGTTTATTTATCAGTAAAAATTGGTGATACGTGCATGTCAGTCCATTCCATACGTTAGCACTAGGGATGCTGAAATTGCCCTTTCAGAGCATAGCTGTTACATCAAAGTAAATCTGACAAATATTTTTAGTTTTACAAAGTTGTAATAGCTATATTTGTCTCCATAACATAAGCTGCTGTGGCACTTCCGTCAGTGTTCATGCTGTGGTACTGCATGGAGATCTTAAGCTGAGTCATGACTGCTCTTTTAGGTGAGATGCAGCGTAGTGATCCAGTTTTCAACTTCTTTGGCATCTTGCCCCACTCTCTGCTCTTGCTTGAAGGAGACATTCATCCTCACAGTGTAGTATTCCAGGCACTAAGGTGAATATGCGTTTTGATTACATGCCAGGTTTTTGAAATCCAGTTTCCTTGAACTATATTAGAATAGCCCCAAGTAAGCTGCCAATACCTTAAGTGGACCTGTCAAGATGGGCTCTTCCATTTCACAAGTGCAGCTCTCCTATCTTGTGGAACACAAGGCAACTTACATAATTTGTAGGAACAGTGGTTTCTCTTAGAGGATTTTTGTTCTAGCTTGTTGTATAGCTGGGCTGTTCTGTGTCTTGAAGATCTCTTCTAACACCACATAGCCACCCGCTGGGTTGTTGTCTGAACTGGCAGTCACCATGACACTTGTCTTCCTCTAATTTTAAAGAATAGCAAAATGACAACTGAAGCTTTAGGAAAAGCTCAGTCTAATGTTTCCTGCAGGACATGTCTGTTGTCTCTTTCTGCTTATTAATATGGGCTTGTTTGTAAAGCTGACTTCTTGTATTTCTTGGTGGGTATTAACAGGACGCCACCCAGCAGGTTGAGCCAGAAGGAATCACTTTGTCTGTCTTTGCATGACTATCATTTTATAACTGGATGACTGAAGAGAAAGGCTCCCTTTGGTATACAACACAATGCAAGATACTTGCTCTACCTATAAGCATAGAGATTGTCTTGCGTGCAGTATCAGTTAAAACATATTCAGTGAAAAATGTAAAGCACTGGACAACATTCTATATGTGATTCTTGTTGAATATTCTGCTCTTCTCTATCTGTTTTTCTACCTTTAAAAAGAGAAAAGATAGCTTTAATAAGTAGAACATCAATGTGCTGTTTTCTTTTGCTGTGAGAAATTAGAGTATTGCTAGTTTCAGGCTTGGTAGAACTATGAGTCATTTATTGTATTTGAATGATGCTTAGATAACCCTCTAGTAACTTCTGTTTCCTTTCCTTTCAGATACTTGGCAGTCCTCAGCAGCTTTGTGATTTGGCAGGGCCCTGCTCTTCTGAGTCAGAATCCAGGAAGAGGTCTATTTCTAAAAGGAAGTCCCATCTGGATCTTCTCAAGCTGTACGCTCTGTTTCCTCCTTTAGCTTCTTGTAACCTGTGTACACAGGACACTTAAACAGCTGTACCTTCAGAAACATACCCAAATATGAGCCAGGGTATCTCCCTGGTTAAACAAGCTGTGAAAATGGAAGACGGGTAAAAGCTCTTACTGGGTCATCAGTCTTGGCCTGTTTGTAAGAGCATAGATAACTACCTTGTGGAATTTGCCAAAATACTCAGATGTGTTGGTTTACAGCTGGAAATTCTTGTGTTTGGGTCCCTAATCTTGCAATGAAATAACTGTGCTTATTTAGACATACATTTCCAAGATTAAGTCAAAGGAGGTAATCAGAAAATTTAAACATTGTCAGATTGAGCAAGAAGGATTCTCAGTTCTTATAAAGATCAAATCTTGTAGATAAGATAATTTTCAGGACACAAATGGCTTTACGTTTAGCTTCAGTTGAGTGTTGAGGTTTTTTTCTAGTGTAAATGTTTGTCTGTAAGGGAAAACATGCTGTGTGTGCTGGTACAAATGCATGGTAACTGTTTCCCTGTTTGGCATTTCCTTTACAGAATGTCTGTGTCCATGTGGGAGACTTAATAATTTGTTCTCGCAGTACTAGTTGTCTTTCTCAGCAGTAGTCTTACAGGATAATTTCACTTCTTTTTTTTTCCTGGTTATGGAAGGATGGTGTTGGATGATAGTGACATGCTCCCTGTATGTGCTGCATCACTTAAATAAACTCTGTTTTAATTGTAGTATCATGGACGGGATGACGGAAGCATGCATCAAAGGTGGTATCGAAGCATGTTATGCTTCAGTGTCCTGCGTCTTTGCCCTGCTTGGAGCATTAGATGAGCTGAGCCAAGGGAGGGGTCTTAGTGAAGAGCAGGTCCAGCTACTGCTCCGACGCTTAGAAGAATTGAAGGATGGAACTGAGACTAGCAGGGACTCCATGGAGATCAATGATGCTGACTTTAGGTGGCAGAGGCGCATCCTGTCCTCAGAAAATCCTGCCTGGGAATCGGGAAATGAGAAGAGTCCTGATATTAGCATTAGCGTTACCACAGACACTGGTCAGACCACTTTGGAAGGGGATATGGGACAGACAACTCCAGAGGATAACCCAGAAAGTCAAAAAAACTCACTGCCATCTCCAGCTGGTCGCGAAAGCAAAGGAATTCATTATAGAGAACCAGAATCAGAAACCATTGACCAGCCAGATGTTGTTCAGAGAAGCCACACCATAGTCTATCCAGATATAACTAACTTCTTATCAGTTGATTGCAAGACCCGGTCCTATGGATCCAGATATAGTGAAAGTAACTTTAGCGTAGATGACCAGGACCTTTCTAGGACTGAGTTTGATTCTTGCGATCAGTATTCCATGGCAGCAGAGAAGGACTCAGGCAGGTCAGATGTCTCAGACATAGGGTCTGACAATTGCTCCCTGGCTGATGAGGAGCAGACACCACGGGATTGTCCAGGTCACCGGTCCTTACGTACTGCTGCTCTCTCTCTAAAATTGCTGAAAAACCAAGAAGCAGACCAGCACAGTGCACGGCTGTTTATCCAGTCACTTGAAGCTCTTCTTCCTCGGCTTATATCTCTTTCCAGCGTAGAGGAGGTGGATGGAGCACTGCAGAGCTTCTCTTCAACATTCTGCTCAGGTTTGCAAGGAAATATTTACTGTCTAACCAGCATGCATACTGTGACAGCACTGTACATGGATTGTCTTGTA
This sequence comes from Microhierax caerulescens, assembly GCA_035590215.1. Classification (NCBI taxonomy): domain Eukaryota; kingdom Metazoa; phylum Chordata; class Aves; order Falconiformes; family Falconidae; genus Microhierax; species Microhierax caerulescens. The sequence continues at coordinate 52,048,379 of JAVJGJ010000059.1, read as the reverse complement.
GGATTTCATCTTCAGAGAACATACCCAGAATAAGGAGGTTTGTGCTTTACAAAGCACATTCCTCCACAGCAGCACACTTCGTTCAGGGCAAAGCAAATTGAGTATGCAGGCACTGATTCAAAGGAAGGTCAATCCATTGACCCTTAACAGGCTCTGGATTACATCCTCAGTCAATAGAGAAAACTAAATTTTCTGTAGTAAGATACCTCTTCACAGGTTTGTGAAGATCCATTGAAAAGATTTGCACATGCTGTCCTTAAAGGGAGGTTGGGTTACCCCTTAGCATGAAAGGGGTGTGGGGAGGACCATCGCCTGTTTTGAAAGAGATTTAAGTAGTAGCTTAGTACATCACTGCATTACTATTAGTAATGCCAGCCTCATAAAGAAAATGGTAAAAAATCCACGGCAGAAAGCTCTTGGAAGGATTAAGAAGAGAGGAGCATCTCCCTTCTTCACTCTTGTTTCTCTTAATACTGCCATCTATCATGACAGGAAATGCAAAGCTCAAAGCCCAGGCCAAGTGAAAAATAAAGATCTTACCTTTTAAGAGACTAAATACCTGCAGTTCTTTCAGGCTTAGAACCTTTGGGATCCTGACTTGGTCAATCAAACAAAAAATGTGTAAAGGCTAGTTTGTCCTGTTGACATTATATTTTAAATGTTTATAAATGTAGATATTTGTATTAGAAGCGTGTCTTTTTTCTGACAGTGGCCAAAATGGAAATGTTTGTTAAAATATATTTCTTTGTTTCTTTAACTTGATTCACCACAATTGCCTTTCCTATTGCTCCTTTCCTAATCATTGCTTCATTCATTTGTGCTGTCACACACACATTAAACTCATACAGAGTCAGAATGGATGCCTCCCATCATCATAGAACATAATTTAGGTATAAAGCTGGGTAACTTAGCTGATCTTTGTGATACCCTCATTTAAATGCTGCCCAAATAACCCTAATTCAGAAAGATGGTAGATGGCATTCTTAAGGTATGTTGTCCATGTTATATCACAGGAAGGACGTAACTTAAAGGGGATGTTAATATTAATTTCATTTCTAATTGAGGTGCTCAAAGGCATCCTTTCTGTCACAAGGATTTATTTTTCCTGAAACAGAGTGATCTTGAGGTTACGCTAAAAGACTCAAGACTGGAACTCTAGATCAAACTTCTGTGCACCTGTTCCATTGTGTATGAATACGTATGAATAAGTATACCACTTCTTTTCTCTTTTCTATCAAATCCCTTTAGAACATTTTAAAGCGTTGGAAGGGATAGACCTTGCAGGCCTCTAGATTTTAAGGTTAAACGTGGCTTTTGTTGTCATTCAGTATGACTAATGCAGTGAGAAAGATGGAATAATACACTCCATTTCTGCATTAAGTCCATAATTTCTGGTTTGTACTTCACTCTTAAACAGATACCTGGTCTCAGACTTAGACCGTTGAGGCAGACCCTTCACTTTCCTAAGAAAGCCACCCCCACGGCTAAACCTGTGCTTGAAAATGGGCACCATGTTTCCAGTCTGATTTGGTGAAGCATTCTTAGAAGATGCCACTCAGGAATCATGGGAAAATATAGTAGCAAGTTACTGTATTAAATTTGCTCAGAAGAGGTATCCTGGTGTTTTCATAGAGCTGTGGCTGTTATAGAGTTGTAATTTTATGCTCTCACAAGATCTGTGCAGTTCACATTTCACTTGGGCACCTGGAATGAGACTCAGTCCAGCTGAAACGGTCCCTTAACTTGTACCTCAGATCTTAAGCAGAAGTCCATCAGTCCCGAGGTGAGGGCTTGTGTTACTGTGAGATGTGTGAGTCTGAAGACCTGTAGAGGGAGATTTACTCAAGTTGAAACGCATGTCTGTGGGTAGGAACTCCCCCTGAAGAGCTGCTGACACTCCAGTCTGGTCTGCCTCTGTAGTCAGTGTTTGAGTTCCTACTTCAGGACTCCTTCGCTAACACCAGCAATTCAGGGCTCAAATTAGGTGAATAAGAAGTTAGAGGGACCGGTCCTATTCATTGTATGTACAACATCTAGTCATTTATAATTCCTGAAGAATACATTAGGAAATTTGAATATTGGTTAAGATGTTGAGAAAAGAGACAGGTGCAGTTCTGAGACCAGCCAGTACAAAACAGTATTTTTGTGTTTGAGAGACCTTATTTGACTGCTTTGTTTAATTTTTCCATTTTTCTTACACTTTGGGGGAAAAATACATTTGCTATAGTTTAGTAGTCTTTCCTACAGGCTAGTCCCTTAAAACTGTAATATTGTTATGTTCTCATAGGATTGAAAAGCAATGAAAGGAAGTAGGAATCTGAGGCACTGGTATGGGAGTATAAGCATAGAAAAAGTGAAGTCAGCGAAGCAGAGTTATAGTGAAATTAAGATTTGGAAGTCAGTTGGTTAAAAGCCTTCATAATCTACAGTTTTGATCTTTCTACAGAAGGTTCCTCCTTGTTGCTAAATGAAACCAATGCCAAAAAATTCCTTAGTGACACTGAAGTGTGGTGTCTATCTTAAAAAATACTGAATTATCTAAAAATTCTCCACATTATCTTGACTTGCAGAAAACATTGTCTGCATTTTTTCAGAACCAGCTTTTACCTGGGCAATTTAAATGAACTGCTGTCTCTGTTAAGACAGTCTTCTGACCTCATTATTTATTATAGCTGGCAGATGTTTATAATTAAAATTGATGATCAGTGTTCTCTTAATTCAGACATAACTATTCTCATCAACTGCAGTGTCAAGGCATTAGTTCTAAAAAAGGTGTGCCATTGTATGAATAATCATAGGAAACATTTTTAGCAGCTCTTTTCAGTTTTGATTCTATAGCTTTTAGTGGCAATGTTTTTATGTTGGTAAGCATCATTGCAAGTTTACTCATAAGCTAATCTGCTGCGTTTGAGAACTCTGCATGTCTTAAATGCACTTGTTTATTTTCCCGTATTTTAGAGGAAATCAGGGACCGTTTTTCCCAAACACTTTCTGGTGCTCAGATACATACCCACTATGTAGTAGCCACTTTATGTGCAGTTAGACACCTTCCTTTTTAATTGCAGTCTTGTATAGGAGGTTGAACAATTTTTAAAATATTTTAATGCAAAATAAATGGGATTTTTTTTTCCTTTACATACCTCTCTGCCTTGAGGTTTTTGTTACTCTAGCAGATTCTAGTCCTTGAGGTACATATTTAAGAGAGATAAGACATCAAATCAATATATTCTATTTACATCAATATCATGATCCTCCATCCAACAAAGTGTTAAGATGCATCTTTGCCTTCCGTGATGAAGGAGTCACTGGAGCTACTCACAAGCTACTTCCAAGCACAGGGTTGCAGTTTTGGTACTAGGTAGAGATTTTCTACCCCAAGCACACGCCAACCCATGTGGGTATGGTTTGTGGCCAGCCCTATCACCCCTCTTCCACAAAGGTTGCTCCCTTGAACAGCTATTCATTTTTTAGACCCACCCTGGAACAGTTACTGTCTTTCTAAATCCGCCCTCAAACAGTTACTCACCTTATCCACGCCCCCAAAGTGACGACAGTGGAAAGTCCGAGAAGGCAGCAGCACAGAGCTTTCAAACTCTCACGAGGCAAGAAAAACATTTGCTTCTTTTCTGTGTGTGGATTTTTTTTTTTTAATGTTAATGGTTTGTTATATTTTGTCTAAGAAGAGGTATGAGCTTTATGGTGGGAGGAATGTATTCACAGTAAACCACTGCAGCAGTTAACAAATTACACAGCTTTGCTTCATCATGTAACTAACTTTGGAAGCTGTTTTTTGTTTCATTTCGAATGTTCCTCTAGGATAAAGCTTACTCCTTAATCTTCTCTAATTGACGTTACATGAATGGATTTCACAGCTGATGTGAAAACCATGAAATATTGTGGGTCTTGTGGGGGGATATCTAATACTTCCATTTTTTTCATGGCTCAAACTACAGATCATGGGGATTTAATTAGGTATTGCTCATGCTTGATTCATGTTTTTCTACCAGTAGGTCAGCTAACTCAGAGGAAAATGTATGTGCCATCCATCCTACCTGAGAAGAAGGGATTGTGCCACTGGGCATGGTTGTAGGCTTTCATACAAATAGTGTTTTCAGGAGTACTGAGCACTTACAGGTGGCTTGTGGGGCTGACAGAGCTGCAAGTGCTCAGCTATCCAGAAAGCAGGTCTTGTATGAGCTAAACGGGGCTTGGAGTTGTAATGAGTTCCAGCCAGCTTGGCCCAAAATATTTGTCCACATACCTCTAGGCCATGGAGAGAATGACGATTACAGCCTGATCCAGCAAGGTGCTGAGCACTCCAGTCCCCATCCAACAACTCAGACAGGACAGATTTACTGGGGGTTAAAAGAGCTGTCACCCGCATTAGCACCACTTGGTGCAATATTTGCTCAGGCAGGCTTTGCCTCTGCTGCTTCCCACCTCACCTTTCCAGTTAGCATTGCACGTGTATCCTGCCCAGTGCTTTGTACCGGCAGTCATCCCAACCAGTGCTGGTGCTCCTTGTATATTTCAAATTGAGCATGTTGCTTTGCTGGACTGTGACTGGAGTGTTCAGTTTGCCTTGCAGCACCACATTCTAGACGGACTACTTATTTTTCTGTTTCCTATTCTAGCGCATTTAGTAGAGTAATTTCTACTGATGATTCATTAACTATTCTAGCAATCTGTTTCTGCTGAAATGCTAGGGTTAGTTTCTGATACTTTTTTTTCCAGGCAAAATCTGTGTAAAATGTGAGAGCTCACATGGTGTTTTTGTTAGGTATGATGTACTCACCAGGATTTGAGGGAAACCTAAATTTCAGCTTCCAGACTCTGATGAATGCAGACAGTCTCTACATGGTCTCACATTATACTCTGCTGCTCAACCTAAAATTGGCCAACTCGGATTACTACAGGAAGAAGTCTGCCCAAGCTCCTGTGTTGCTGGTGAGTTGGGGAATATGGGAAAACTGTTTAGAAAAGAAATTTTTCTTCCTTTCACATAAGCCAGTCCACACATAAAGCCTTCAGGCTGCTTGCTAAGTAGTGAAATAATAATTGCAAATGAAGCGTGCTCCAAGCTGCTTATGAATTTTGCATGCTGAATGTCATGCATCTGAATTACACATCTTCTCTGTAATTTTGGAGGGGGGTGAATGCTGCTTGCTGATTATTATTGAAGTAGCAGTCTTTTGATGGAAACTATCTTTAGAACAGATCTTCATTAGCATAATGTGATATAGCAAGTATTGTTTGTGCACGTTATCAAGGGACATACCTTCATCTTGCAACTACTTTTGAGCATAGTGACAAATTTCTTGCTTAATACTTTATTTATATTTACGCAGATGAAGATATGAGATGTTAAAGTGAAAAATAATTAGGTTTTAGTAATATGAAATGATGATTTCTGTAGCACCTGGGATTCCTCAGCTTCTTGGGCTTTTTAAAAATTGTTTTGAAGGCTGTAGGAGTTACAAAACAAGAATCTGTGTTTTTCAACTAAGTTGCCCAAGAGAAGTTGTTTCAGAGTTTTCCTAAAAATAAAAAAACCCCAATGATATACAGAACAAAAAAATGAAAAACAGGTTTGTCAAGATGCACCATTATTGCCAAGTTTCCCATGTAAGAGAATATATATTCTAGAAGACCTCAAAACAAGTGGGTTTTAACATCATCATCATCAATTCTGGTATGTTCTTCAGCAGCTGCAAGAACAAATCTGTGACTCGGAAACTTCTCTAGGGGCAACACTGTGTGCAACAGTCCTGAGCTCGACCTAAGTATTGCTGAAAATATTTCAGATATATAACTGCACCCCAGTTCATCTGTGGTGACTGTTCATTGCAGAAGGGCCCGATTGCTGGACAGCCAGCATTAGGTGCCACGACTTCTTTTTATTGAACACAGATGAAGGATACAGAGAAGGGAGAGTTACTGAATGCAACCTTTGCTTCAGTCT
>JAVJGJ010000059.1:52012735-52042317 GCA_035590215.1 Microhierax caerulescens | reverse complement strand
GTGATAGCTTTTACAAACTTTCCCATATATATTTATCTTTTCTTCTCTCTCTTCCCTCCCTGCCCCCCACTCACCTTTTCAAGTTGTTAGCCAAAATCTATAAAATGCCCCTGAAACCCATCTTCCTCAGTGGCCGGCTGGTTAACTTGCCCCGAAGAGTGCAGGAGCAGTCAGCCAGCAGTGAGGACGGCATTGAGTGCATCCTTTCTGATTTTGATGACGACACTGGTAAGTGCATTAAAACCAGTAAATGTGGAATCAATCAATTGCTTCTTCCACTTGCCACTGTAAATTTTGCCAGCTGCTGAAAGCAAAAAAGGAAGGGAAAAACTTCATAGTTTATCATCTCCCTGTTGTCTACCCACGCTCGTGTGCACACAGAACTTGGAAGTTCAGGTCACGTCACCTTCTTAATGTTAGAAGATACAGTTTGATAGAAGAAAAATACTAACCCTCTCTTGGGACAAAATTATATTATTTTAATAGATAATATGTTGGTTTTCCTGATATGCATAATACAACCAGTTTGTATCTCTGAGAACTAACACAAAAATACTTTCTAGACTACAGCTAAAGCAGTGAAAACCTTTTAAGGTTTGTATTGGCAGGTTTTCTTTTAAAACTAAAAATACCACTGTTGATCTGGAGTTTAGAAAGATAAAGAATAATTGTTTAGATAAGTTTCCAAACTTAAGCCCTGTGGTCTGTTGGACAAAATGGTGTATTTCTATAGTCCATAAAAATCACTATGACCTCCAGAAAAACAAGCAGCATTTGTCTTCTGATTATTTGTGTGGATATGTGGGTTGTGGATTAATCAGGTGCTTGATGAACTAGATCTGTGCAGAGCCAAGTGGTACAGGAATGCAGCCTTACTGCTTCTGGACTAGTGATGGCCCTTCAAAGCAGTATAGACGCTTTTGAATATCTGAACTACTGAGCTGTTCCGACCTGGCTGCCTCTATGAAGAGCCAGCTCCAACCTGGCAGAAAGCAGGCTGACTCCAATGCATTTCATTCGCGTGCCTCAACAGAATGACTCTTGCTACCTGATTTTATACAGGCTGTTCCATCACTTGGATTGTCCTGTTCCCCTGCTACCCTGGATAAAGGAGAGAAAAGCTGCTTTCTGAAAAAAGCAAACCACAAGTCCTAGGTGTTGGGTATTTTTTTTAAAAAAAAAACACCAGCTCTTTCTTCTTTCCATTTATCGGTTTTCTTCTGTCTGGAATTTTAGGATGGTCACGTGGGATGTGGGAGACCCAAGTCACTGAAGTCTCTGCTTTCAGTCAGGCTTGGGACTTGACTGAGGGTCTCCCCATCTGAGGTGAGCACCACTTGCCTGCTGTTCTGAAGTGGCTCTGCCTATTAGTGTCTTGCTTGCTCTGAATAAAAATGCCACAGCAAAGTGGTTTGGTTCTTGTCTGATTTGGTTCTTGTCAGAGCTAAGCACTGAAACTTTCACCTTATCTTTATTTAGCTGGTAATGGTGTTAGAACATTGCTAGGCAAACTGACTTTACCAAGACAGAAGACAGTGCTTCACCTGGTATTCTAGTGCTGAAAGTCAGTACCAAGATGGGGCAAAATGTTTTAGCCTGCTTTGCCGTATGCTGGTGTAGTGTATTTTCATAGTTTGTTTGACTCCATGCCAAACTCTTAAAGAGGGTGTTTCTAAAAGATACTGAGTTCTTCCAGATTTGAAGATACCCAGATTTCATGCTGAGTGATTGGTGTTGTTTCCTTATCTAGAAATATCATTAAAGTCTGTATGACTTCAAACAATGGCACCATACATACTGGCCTGTGGAAATGGTGTAAATAAATAAATGGTGACCCAGTTACTAAGTAATGATTTTGCTGTTTTTTTCCTTGATTTGCAGGAAGATTCTTGCAGTCAGTGAATTCAGTGCGTCTTAGACAAAGTTCCCTTGCAGCCTTTCTTATTGCTTTTGGAACATAATTAGCCAACAAGCATCATGAAGACACAGATTACACCAGCATCGCTAACAGTGGCAGAGAAAACGGACCAAAATAAAATCCATTTTAGCCTGATAAACCCACAGCCTTTTAAGGGGACTTAGCTCAAGAATAACACTATATATTTTAGGAGCATTATGAGTGTAATATGCAAGATGCTTCTAGTCATTCAGAATATCATGGGGAACTAGCAAGTACTTAACTGATCTGTGCAAAATTAAAGGGCAGCAGTTCCTAACAGTCTTCTATTAAGATGGTATTTAATTCTATTAAAAACTATTTGTACCCCCTAGTATTTTAGGAGATACATGTTTGGTAATGTAGATATGAACTCACAGTACTACCTGTATCCTAACTGCTGTTCTGTAGTTGTCCAGTTCTGCCATAGCCACATGTAATACTCTTCTATCTGTGACCTTTTAACATCTAAAGATGACTTGTGAGGCAGCCTGAGGTATTATCACTGTCCAGTTCTGGGTACCAAATAGAGCCAGTTAAATCCTAGCTAATCGCCTTAGGTTCCTTACCTAAAAGCATAATCTAAAGGAGTACAATCCATTCTGGGCAGCATGTGCAATGGTAGTGAGATACGTAAAATGTCCCATGAAAAAAACAACAAACAAAACTGAAGATAAAAAGATTGGACTAGTGGGAGTAGTGAACTAAGAAAGAAGACCAGAGCAAGGTGTATGTGGAGGAGGAAGGATGGGGCAAAATACAAACTTAATACAAAGAGAAGGGAAAGGAGATAATTAAAAAAATTGCTCTTGCCCACAGCCATTACACAGCAACAGTGAACATGCAAGAAACCATGATCTTTAAGTTAATTTCTTAGCCTCTGTCCCTTTCTGAGGGCAAGTTCCGCCTGTGGTCAGTGCAGTATCTCACTCATGATTTTTAATCATTGTTTCCTTACTTGTAGGCCTTATCAGTGTCTGGATTATTCTGCTGGAAGAATTAACAACTGCCATATCCAACTGTCCCCGTCAGCACCAGCCTCCTACTTTGGATCTGCTCTTTGAATTGCTGAGGGATGTTGCCAAGACACCTGGTAATGAAAGGGCTTGATAAAACATGAGCTAGCAGAGCCCTGACCCAAACCTCTTAGAATCCAAAACCACTTCTGGAAAGTGTGTTACTGACACTAGAGCTACACACAGACATTCTCAAGTAGAAAGGGATTTTCTTAGAGTATGATCTGTTGTTCCAGTTAGTGAATTGTCCTATGTTGACAAAAGGCATCTTGTAAAAGTATTGTTGAACATATTCTTAGATTTACTGCACAAAGAGGTGCAGTACTCTATTGATGTCCTAGCCACAGAAAACGGAAATGTCCAGGAAATGGAAAAAGAAAATCATGTAATCCTGTAGACCTGCAGGGAAAGACAGCAGGTAAACAGTTGGCTAAATGTTTGTATAATACTACCTCACAACTAAATCCCAAAACTGCTTACCTCTCTCATCCCACAAAAAATGTTTCAGAACCTGCTTTCTTTAGCATCATCCCTGGCCTCAAGCTTGGAACAGCTTAGCAAATTTACTGTGCATGTCAGCTCTGTAAGCAGAAATGTACAACCATAATTGTGTTTATTTTAAGGACCAGGATTTGGCATTTATGCAGTTGTACATCTTCTTCTTCCCACGATGTCTCTTTGGCTCCATCGCAGCCATGGTGACCATTCTTACTGGGATGTGGCATCTGCTAATTTCAAGCACGCCATTGGCCTTTCCTGTGAACTTGTAGTGGAGCACATTCAAAATTTCATACACTCGGGTATGTCATTGTACTGTATGTACATATATGTCTACTGACAGTTGTCGGTGGCATGTTACTGAACAGTTACTTGGGGAGATGGTTTCATTGCTTTTTGGTTGCTCAAATATAAAATAAGAGGAGGAGGGCTGAAAAGTTCTGTCCATTTGAGGGTTTTTTTCTTTCTTTATAGGATTTAGAATTATGGAAAAAATAAAATTGTAAGGGACCTATGGAAGCTACTGAGTCCAGCCTCCTGCTCAGAGCAGGGCTGCCTTCAAAATTAAGTCAGCACAGTCTATATTATACTTTCCAAAAGAAGATACTAAGACTTTGATCATAAAGAACTAGACTATCAGAAACAGGATCTAACAGGATTTCTACAGTACCACTTTAGTCCAGACATTTTATATTGTTAACATCAAAAAGATTGTTCTTATTCCAGTTTGATGTGACACATTTCAAAATCGAACTCCAGCGATAACTGCATAAAAGGAATTTGGTTTTCAAAAGTCTCTGAATAACAGTAAGTTTAATAAGACTGTTTAATTATAATGAAAAGGCAATTATGTTAAAACCAGTCTGTCTTTTCCTTATAGATATTGGTTATGAAAATATGATCAATACTATGCTGAAAGATCTTTTCAAGTTGCTGGTAGCCTGTGTAGCAGAACCAACAGAAATTATTTCCAGAGTTGGCTGCTCTTGTATCAGGTAACACAGTCTGTTCACTCTGTTAGGGTATTAAAAAAAAAAAAGTCTTTATCTTTGAAGAACTTGTGGACTGATTACGTCGGTCAATATCTCAAAAATAGTCTACAATATATCTATCTCTTGTTATTGGAATAATGCATTTTAGACTTTACCAACCCTTTCCTGCTGTTTTCGGTCTGCTTCAGAACCAGTAATTTTAGGCATTGCTATGTGATTCCCATAAAAAGCACTCATACATCACTTACGTGCAGTTAGTCAATAGTTAATCCTTAGGAAAATAATCAAGGGTCCTTCTGTTGGAATTCACAAGTCTTTAGAGGTAATTAGTACCTTTCCCAGTCTTCAGGTTATTATAGTCATAATCAAAATAAGCACCACATTACATAGTTACACAAGGTATGGTTTTTGTCCTGGCAAGGTGACTACTTGAAAGAGGAAGAGCAAAGGAGACAAAAACCCCAAGTCAGTACTACAGCACAATTACAAAAATAGGTCAGGGTAACAGCTGAGGAGATGGGGTATCATTAGCTAGCTACTAAGTAGGCCTTTTGTTTGGTTTTCAACCTTCTCCTGTTACAAGTTAAGAATTGTCTAGTTCCTTCTTGAACACGGTAACGCTCCCTGTGTCCTTGCAGGTACGTGTTAGTGACAGCAGGGCCTGTATTTACTGAAGAGATGTGGAGGCTTGCATGTTGTGCCTTGCAGGATGCGTTCTCTGCCACTCTGGAGCCAGTAAAGGTAAACTGCCTTTTTGCCAACAGTCAAAATGTAATCACACTAGTTACAGACTCACTTTTGACAGGTTGCTTTTTCATTTTTCAGAAAACTTTTTGGGTACAGGGCCCAGAAAAGAAGCTTAAGGGTTATGTGGTAGCTTTTGTTACTTTGTCAATTCACAGTGAAAGGTGTTGGATCAACAATGGAGGTTGAGATCAGTTTTTCTAAACATGTACGGACGGCACTAGTTGCTTACCATCCGGGCTTTAAATTGGCTTGCCAATATGAAATCAGAAGGGTTAAGTAGGTGAAAACTTACCTTTTGATCAATTTTTTCCTCTGGATTGGCTAAAACTAGACAGAAGACAAAGTTGCTTACTTGATGCTGTAGCTGCATGCTCCATATAGATTATTTCTCAACTCACTATCTTTCTTGTAACAAAAAATCCTGTTAAGTCATTCACAGGCCAGAGTACATAAAAATTTGTGATGCCTTTGCATTGCAATACACAATTACTGCTAAACAGCAAGTGCCCAGCTGATGGTGATGGGACAGATCACTCCGAATCTTGTATTACACACAAACAGGCTGTGCAGCACTAGTCACTGGCTTCATGTAACGCACAGTGAAAGTCTGATGTTGTGTCTCTCTATAGAACCTGTTGGGCTATTTCCACAGTGGTTCTGAAAGCTTTAGTGGAGATGCCTGTGAAGTGAAGGTGGCAGCCCCCTCCCTCTCGCCAAGCGCTGAAGCTGAATACTGGAGAATCAGAGCCATGGCACAACAGGTACTGACTGACATTTCTGGGGAAGCCAGAGAACTTTTTAAACTTGGGGTTTTTCTTTACAAAAGTATATCTTTACCACCACCTTCCTCACAAACTATATGGGCTGTCAGTGGCACACCCCAAGCCCTCCTCAGTGGGGATTTGACACAACTACTAAGCTACAAAACAAAGCTACAGCCACTGAGAGTTGTTTCCCCATTTCCCACCCAAAGAATTGCAAGTTAGGTGTCTGTTGTATCTTCGTGGCTGGAAATAATCCTTCCAACAGCCAACCTTTCTAGGTACAGCAGGCAACTATGCAACTCCTTGTCCCCAGGTCTTTGTCTCCACTATACCTGATATTTTCTGATAGTCGTATACAGACAGCAGAAAGCTTGTTTTGGCATTTGGTATTATGCCTTACGCAAGTTCAAAGAAAAAGATGTCTGTCCTTTGCCCTGTGCTCTTCTGGGTGTCTAGAGGTAGCCCATGGCTCTGAGGCTGTTTTAGCAAAGCACCATGCTCCTGAGCAGGGGAATACCTCACATTCTCTCCATCACTGTAGAGGAAGTCATCATAAGAGACATCATAAGATAAGTCATCATCATCGCAGTACAGGAAATCCCATTTCCAGACCCCCCAAGGACCCAGTGCAAGTGTGAAACTGATTGGTTTATGTAACTTGTTGTTTTCTAGGTCTTCATGCTGGAGACACAGTGCTCCCCGAAGACCCCCAGCAACAAGGAAGGGTTTGAACATGCCCAGTCATGCGTGCTCATCATTGACCTGCCACCAGATAAGAAACCAAATGGACATACCCAGAGAAGGTAAAGTACCTTCTCAGGAAAATCCTGTCATTAAAAGCAAAATAAAAATATTGTCAGGCTGGCAGAGATGAGAACCAAGCCTGGCAAACTGTGCCAGCTCTCATTAAAAACTGAAATACACCAATCAAATAAAAATTAGGTTTTGTGACAAAGGAGACAATAGGCTAGTACTGTCTGCTCTCCAGATGATCCCATGATCATCCACTGGTGAGCAGGCATGTGCAAGAGCTGTTACAGTTACAGACAAGCCTGTGTCAGGGTCTGTAATATGGCCCTTAGCAACCTAAATGAGGAAAACTCTTCTAATAGTAAAAATCGGTAGCTTACAAATACCTGAAGGATACAAAAGGTCACACAAAGCCTTCAAGTAGAGGAAACTCAGATTAAATTAAGAAAAGAATCTCATAGAAAATAGTAGGAAAACCTTTCCAATATTGAGATTCTTTTCTTTAAAAAGTAGAGTTAAAAATATCAGTTTGAAGAAAGCTTTGGAAGTACTGTTATGTTTGTAATGATACCTAACAAATTAAATTGTCTGCTTCACTCATGGTCTTTTAAATCAGTATTACTGGATTAGGAAGATAGAAAAAGGTAACGGATAAACTGGAGCAGTATAAATGGAAGAGACCACATCTAAAGCTGCGAAACTGCCAACATACTGATCTAGGGAATGATGTTTCTGCTTGGCACTTTATTTTTGTGGAAGTCCTTCTATATGTTACCAACTTAGAAACTCATGCATTTGCATGACAATCTGATCCTGTCAAAAAGTATTTCTTTTTGCTTGCATTTGGTTGTTTAAACAACTGCCATAACATCAATAGGGCCAAGAATTAGAATTCTGCATTCAGGGTTTGTGTTTGTATTGCAAGATATTTAATACATGGCATGAAATTGTCTTTTACTAGATACCAAGCCTGCTTCTGTATCACTTCAGGCATTCCTATTCAAAACTAAACTATTGCTTGCAACAAGGAGCCAGAATGTGATGGTCCTTCTATGGATGGACAGGAAGAAAGACCATGCCAGATGTCTCTATTCTTACACAGCTGTACAGAAGTTTCCCCCAAGAGCAGGTGCTCTGTTGCCTTGCCTTCAGAGAACAGGACCCTGTGCAGAGCTGTAGAAAGGTTGAGGTCAAAGTCTAAGCCCTTCCTTTGTGGTGGGAAAATACCTGCTTTATCCAAAGGTTTGCAGATCATTCTTCTTGTTATAATGAATGCAAAGCGAAAGACTGGAGTACACCCCTCTTGTGGCTCGTAAGGCCGTGCAATCTAACAGGCTGCGTTCATAAAGGTAGCATGGGTTTTTGCTTGTCTTTAAACAAATAATTAAAGCTTGCAATTAATACAAACTCTGAATGCTTTCACACCGCTTTGTCTAAACAACTGCAAAAAGCATATATGCTGATAGGCAAATGTTACCCCAGCAATGCTCATTTTTCACCAAAACAGGGCTCAAACGTTGACTGTGCCACTGTTTTTCATATTATTTGCTACAGCAGTGCAGCAATATGCCAATTTTGCATGTTAGTAACTGTGGCCTTTCAAAAATTTTACTTTAACCTTAGTGGGGTTTCTCTTCTCCCTTTTTGCTTTCGTTTCCTTAACGCTGCATCGTTTCACAGGAAGCTGGGGTAAGGGAGCTTTTCTTCTTCCTAAAAAGTAGTAATATATTTCAGTTTGAGCAGAATAAGAAAATACTATCCTTAACCAGCTTTGGCACTGTGTGTTCCCACCTGTAGTTCTGTACTAGTTTCTTTTGGAATTGAGCAGTACTTTAAGCTCTCCTTGTAAACTGCCTTTTTGGCTATTACAAGGAAAGCAGATCTCCCTCATTCTGATCCTGCTTTTGGAACAGGATTAGCCTCTTGAAATCAATGCAAGCACTCATTTAACTTTATACACGCTCTTAAGAGCTTTTCTGAGTCAGAGCCTCTAATTATTTTTACAGCAGAAAACTGCTTCACAATAAAGAGTTCCAATGTATTATTCATCAAGATTTTAGCACTGTCTGATAATAAGACTACTAAATTTTACTGGTGTATCAGCACTGACAGCTGTGTCATGGTAAGCGAACTGACATAGATAAATTAATCCAAGAAGCAGTTTTGTCTGACCTTTTTTTTTTCAATGTTGCATTCAAAAAACTGTGTTTTGATATGATTTCTAAAAAAAAAAAAAAGGTTTTGTTTTGTATTTTGAAAACACTTTTGAAAATTGTTTCATGAAAGTAGTATATTATTTGCAACAAAAATATTAAAGGTCTTCAACTAAACATCTCATGTCACATGAAGATTGACTTAGACCTAAAACTTCGGTATTGTAAGCAAACTGAAAAATCTCTTCCTCACTTGATAGCAATGCTAATTAGAATTTGACCCATTGTAGTTCCCTAAATCAAAGCATTTGTATGTTTAACAGAGCATCAGCTCCTTTTAAAACATAACCACTGTAATCTTACGCAAAGATTTTTTTAAAATGCCTTAAGACAGGTTTTACAGTCTAGAATTTTAAATTTATCCTTGAGATACCAAACAACAATCCTGTCCACCCTTTCTTCCTAGCCTCCCTTGTCTGTAAGCTTCTCAGTGTTACTGGTGAATGACCTGAAAACTTCAGTGCGACGAATTTGCCATTCCCGTCCCTGTGCAAATCAAGTATCAGTAAGATCTAGAACAACTCGCAGCATTTCTCTAGCAGGAGCACAGCTAAGAATCGCCCAGTAGTGTATGAGAAACAGGGTCAGGAATAGGTATTTTCGTGCTAGGCTCTCAGTGTTCGAGTTGAAGTCTTAAGAGCAAACAGTGCTGTGCCTTCAGCAAGACTTAAGCTTCTTTGCATGCTCCATTGCACTGCTGATGTTTCTATAGATTTTTTTTTATTGATTGGCTGGTTGGCTCTTTGTGTTTATTTTTAAGAAGTACTCCTGGCATTAGTGAAAACGGAAGCAGAGTAGTAAACTACCTTAGGCCTCGGTGTGTCATGGTAAAGTTAAGGTTGGCTGAAATGCTGTTGGAGGGATAACTTGTGTGTTAACAAATTCCTTAATTATAGCAGGCTGAAATATTGAGAGTACTTGCAGCTGCCGTGAAATTGAAAAACAGAATATTTAATCCTTCAGCGTTAGACATCTCAGGAAAAAAGGACAAAAAAAAAAATATAAGAGAGCTTTGTTTTAATACCGCCTCTGCACAAGTGCCATTAGGGTGCTTGCTGTGGACAGTTATTTTTCTTAACCAATATAAGTGTCTTCATTTCTAGGAAAGTATTTGAAAGAGTAGCTGAAAGACCATTCTAGACAACTTTATCTTCTCCGCTGTTTTATAATAAGGCTGTGAAAATTTGGCCTTTCATTTGCATCTTTCTTGTTGGATTCTAAAATACGAAGTATTCCTGTACTTCGAGTAAAAGCACAATGCACCATTTTGATTTTATCTTATTTTTTTTCCTTACCGTGCTTGGTTTACCAAGTATTCCTTTCAGGACGATAGTGGTGAGCTTGCTGTCCCACCAAGTACTGCTACAGAATTTATATGACATCTTACTGGAAGAATTTGTGAAAGGCCCTTCTAACTTGGAGGAGAAAATGACAATACAAGTACCAGAAAACAAGTTGGCTGGTTTTCTCAGGTACATCTCCATGCAAAACCTGGCTGTCATATTTGACTTACTGCTGGACTCCTATAGAACTGCCAGAGAGTTTGACACCAGACCTGGGTTGAAATGTTTGCTGAAAAAAGTGTCTGGCATTAGTGGAGCTGCCAACTTGTATCGCCAGTCCGCAATGAGCTTCAACATCTACTTCCATGCTTTGGTTTGTGCAATCCTGACAAACCAGGAGAACATCACGGCAGAGCAAGTGAAAAAGATCCTCTTTGAAGATGATGAGAGAAGCACAGACTCATCACAGCAGTGTTCTTCAGAAGATGAAGACATTTTTGAAGAAACTGCCCAGGTCAGTCCCCCCCGAGGGAAGGAGAAGAGGCAGTGGAGGGCTCGAATACCATCTCTGAGTGTACAGCCTGTCAGCAACGCGGACTGGGGGTGGCTAATCAAGCGGCTTCATAAGCTCTGTATGGAACTGTGCAACAACTATATCCAGATGCATCTGGACCTGGAGAATAATGTAGAGGAGCCTCCAGTGTTCAAAGGTGACCCCTTCTTCATTTTACCATCCTTTCACTCAGAAACCTCCACCCCATCGACTGGAGGGCAATCTGGGAAGGAAACGCCATCGGAAGACGACCGGAGTCAAATCAGGGACCAACTGGGAGACAGCCTGACACCCCGAGGAGGGAGTGGAGAAATGGTGCTGCTACCCCCACCCCTAAGCCCTAAACTGGAGAAAAAAGAGCAAACCAGGAAAAAAGAATGGTGGGAGAGTGCTGGCAACAAGATCTACACCATAGCCACTGACAAAACTATCTCCAAGCTCATGACAGAATACAAGAAAAGAAAGCAGCAACAGGCCATGACACCCTTCACCAAAGAGGTCAAAGTAGAAAAGAAAGGGGAGCTCCTGGGTTCAAGAGGGCCAGACTCGCCCGTACTCCAGCGGCCACAACATCTTATAGATCAAGGTCAAATGAGGCATTCATTCAGTGCTGGTCCAGAGATCCTGAGACAAGAGAAGAGACCACGCTCAGGATCCACAGTCAGCTCCCTGAATATATCTGTTAGGGATGCTGAGGCCCAGATACAGGTAGGACATACTGTTAGAATGCTAATAATAATAGTAATAATTAAAAAGATACCTATAAATATTTTCATACTGCTTTTATTACAGTGATTATAATATCTTCATTAAACGTCTTCGTTTCATAAAGAAGTCATCATGATGAGGACTGAATATTTCTGCAGCTGGCACTGATAAAAACCTGATTCTGCCCTATCAAAAGAAAAATCAGTCTTCAGGGAAGTGTTATCAGGCATCTAAGAGTACAGCTTTCAAGAGTGCTGCTGTGACTGGGGCCAAAGCTGCACTTAGTCTTAACGAGCAACAGCCTACAGTGAACTCATTGCTTACTGCTCAGGGCTCGAGCTCACTTAAGGCCTTTGAAAACACCGTGCTGCTTTTCGCAGTACTTCCATGACTAGGAAGGTTTTTTTAATGCCACAGCAGAAATAGTGGGCTCTGTTGCTAAACAGAAACCTGCTACTTGCATGTCAAAGTGAATGAATCAGCGAAAGCATCAAACTTGAAAGTCTTTGTTCTCTGTGGGATGAAATAAAAGGTGACAAAGTGCGAGCATGGTACCGGCAACAAAGTCCAACAATGGTTTACGGTACTGAATGTGAATTAGAAAGACAGGGTGAATATTAAATGAATATGCTGGCATTACTCAGTCCTCTTCATGAGGCTGCAGCCACCAGATAGGTATCTTCTTTTCTGCCTCAGCCTATGGGCTCATCTATTTAGAAAGGTCTTCTAAAGCGGTTTTCTGTATCCAATTTGTTTGTAGGCATGGACCAACATGGTGCTGACAGTTCTCAACCAGATTCAGGCCCTGCCAGACCAAACTTTCACAGCCCTGCAGCCAGCAGTGTTCCCCTGTATCAGCCAGCTGACTTGCCATGTGACAGACATCCGTGTCCGCCAGGCAGTACGGGAATGGCTGGGAAGAGTGGGCCGAGTTTACGATATCATCATTTAGACTTAGCTGTGCTCTGCTGCAAAGGGCAGAAGACATCCAAGATATACAGCAAAGAAGTATTTGGGGTTCATTAATTGCCAATTTGTTGGTGATAAATTAAGAAACAATGAGCTTGTCTCGATGTATATCCTCTATCCACTTGAGACTGTGTGTCCCTCACTCACACTACCAAAGGAGGCAAAGCATGAGTGTGTCCGGGGAGTCTGGGATGGCCCCAGAACCTAGAAACTGCCAGTAAATCGGGCTGGTACCTAAAGGGGTGAACATTTCAGTAGCCTTCATTTCAATTCACATTTGCAGAAGTGGGAGCCACAATGAACTGCAGCAGAACTTCCACACTTGCGATTAGCTGTGAATACAATTGTCATCTGGATGTCAAACCAGGCCAGTAAGCCTACGTAACTTTTTTTTTTAAAAAAAAAAAAAAAAAAAAAAGTCAGGAAAAAGGTGGGGCTATAGGACAAGTTACAAGGTGACACTTGTTTAGGGTAGCTTTTTTCCCTTCTGAAATTAGCATGAGAGAGGAAAGCCACATAAAGATTACTGCAGTAACTATATGCCTCACTCACTAGAGAAAGTGGAAACATATCTTGCTCTGGCAAGAGCCTTTGAAGTTTGGTCACATTTGGGATAGCTAATAAGTGACTATTAAAGTGTCCCAGATGTAGAACTGGTGAGCCAAGCACAGACTATTCATCCTTTCATTGCTCTTGTGGAGCATTGCTTGAAGAGAAATGGCACTGTTAAGCTGCCCTCTCCAAAACGCTACCCTGACTGCCCCTTCACCTCTGCCTACAGCTGATCATTTTTCTGTGTGTCTAATTCCCTCTAAGGGCAACAGAGAAGTTTGCTTTGCTGTTTCCTGTGAAGCTGGGAGGAAGACACACCACAGAGCAAATACCAGCATGTGCCAATATCCAGCATTAACTAAAGAGAGTAGAGATAAAGTATTCCAGTTTAAGCAACGCTGCAGCTAAGTTAGCTTATGCTTCTACTGGAAGTTTATGTTTGCTTAAACAGAGCTGCTATTGCCAGGAACTCCCTTGTCACCTCTGTTAAACTTAGCCTATCGCTCCCCATTGAGCTGAATCAAGATAGAAAATAGTCTGAAAGGAAGGTATCTTTCCTCTTTTTCTCCCATTTCTTGTCTGCTGCTGTAAATAGAAGGGGACAGATCCCCGTGGAGGTACACCCCCTCTCTGTGCAGCACTCCTATAGGGACTACTCCAATTTGCTGATATTAAGGGGGCAGAGGAGGGGAAGGATTGACTGTTGTTTTGTCAAACACATATGTGATGCTTTTCACACTAGACACAGCAAAGGGTTACCTTGCTGCACAAGTCATGTCACAGCCCCTGGGACATTCCATCTCAGTACTCCCATACTACATAATTTGTTGATTAGAAGTTGAAATATTTTGTTGAAAATAAGATTATTTTAATCTTGGGTGACCCCTTAATGATGTTCTCCCAAGGCTTTTTACATATGCACACCAACTAAATATACAGCTTCAGTCCCAGCTCCAAAGCATCCTTAAAATGGCATCTCTTCATATCAGGCCTGGATTTTGGACAAATAACTACTTTTAGTATCTTAAATCTAGAAAAAACAGAGGGAGCCAAGAGGCTCTACTGAACAGCCATCACCCAAGCCGATGTGTTTACAGAAGTTCTGCCGCTATGCTCCTGCCTTTTCCCTCCATTGCCCACTTCCCATTTGTCACCTGCTAGATTTGTGCAGGGAATATTTGTCCCTTAACTTTCTGTAGTGTAAATGACACCATTTCCCTTTCTTTCAAAGCTTCTCTCTGCTAAACTGTTTCAAGGGCATACAAATTCTGTAAAAAACAACTCTTTCTTGCCACCTACACTGACTTTATAAATGAGTAATTTCACAATTTTATCAACTGTCAATTTTCAGTTTTCCCCCAGCAGTTTTCATATTTCCTTGAGGACAAGCAGGATTAGCCTTTGCTATATGCGAGGGTAGTGACATGGTTTAATTGCTGTTGCCATGTCTTTCTTACACATCTTTAGATAGAGTAAAAGGGTGGTTATATTTTTTGTTGAAGTTTCTATTAGGCATCTATACAGAACTGCTGTTAAAGTAGTACATTAATTAGGCAACAACAGAAATCAGAATAATAAACTGTATGCAAAACACCCAACCCTGCTGTTTTTCATTATACATGCACTGAATGGATGCAGATCCTTGCTGCGTTAAGCTAAAACTAAAGCAAATCTCTAAATCACACTGGAGGACTAAAATTGATAGCAGTACCAATGGAACCACTTGGGACTCGAGAAGAGGGCCTAGTATCTAGGGAACACTGTGGTTATATGTTGTGGTTGCAATACAAAACCCTTCTGTGAAACAGAAAGAAAAGCTCTGGGAGTGACAATACTACCACTACTACCCCTCAAGCTGATGAACACAGCATTGCGTAGCGTTACTTGATTAGCCACCATCATGACCCAAAATGTAATTTCATTTAATTGAAATGAAATTGAATATGTACAAATGCCATACTAGAAATGAGTAGGAGTAAATTTGCTGTATTGCTGTTGCCCTGTTTTAAACTTTGCCCTCCAAATTAAGTGCCCATTGTCAACCTCAGTGCCTCTGCTCATTAACACGCCTCCATAAGAGGGCACAAGTTAAGTTTGAATAATTCCAGAAATGTAATTGAAAAGGATGGGGGGGTGAGGGTTAAGGAATCTTTGAAGCAGGATTAGCTGCTATTCCTTTTCATGTAAAGTGGAAAGCAGCTGAGGAGAGCAGCCCATGGCCACTTCATGAACCGTTAATCTGAGATGCAGCAGCTTTCTGATGCACCTCCAAAACATAAAGATATATATAAAAAAAAAGGGAGTTGTTCATCAGATTCTCAGCTATTTTAGCCATAGACAACAGCAAACCCCAAAGAAATACATCACTAAACATACGAAGTCACCATTTCATAGATCTGTGCAGCCTGTTTCATGTGCACTTTGGGCTTAAGGCTGCCAGCATGCTGCCTCCAGGCCTCACAAAGCAAAGTTTTAGCCTAAAGGAAGCGTCTGCCAGAACAGTCCCAGGAGAAGGGTACTGGCACCAGCCCATCCCAAGCTTCAGAAGAGGACTGCCCAACACTGAACACCCAAGCATGTCCAGCTGTACCATGCTACAGCAGCTTTTCTGCTTTCCACTTGTGAGTGAGGAAGCACCTCAGCAGTAGCACAAAGTAGCCCTTGTATCCACACACGTAAGGCTTTCTCACATAATCCATTCAAATCCTTACTTAGAGCCCAATAATGTAATGCATGAGCTAACAGCAGCACGTTACCAGCTTTACTGTTGGATCAGAACATTTGAGCCTTGAAAAACCAGAGTCTGTGTATTATAGCTTGAGCTTGCTCTTTCTCTTGGTTCTAGCTAATGCCCACATTATTCTCTTTCCTTGCGCTTACTTTTTTGTCAGCTATATTTCTGCAGGAGTTGGGTTTGATTTTTATTGAACTGGCCAGTTATTTTTAAAAATGACTGGTCAGTAGTTTTTATTTAAGTGAACTATTTTAAAAGAAAAGAAATAAATAAAGTGTGGCAATTTGACATTCTTCTCAGGTACCAGAGCTGCACCTCTGCTGCCTTTGCCAAGTTCACACCACCCTCCTCAGGGCCACCATAGCAATCATAGGCAATGGCATCACATTTTAAGATCTTGTAGGCAGCCACTAACAGAGAAAGCTGCTGTCAGCCAGCATCAGCTACCTTTATGCACATGGTATAGCTCATCACCATGCAAATATTTAAAGCAAAAAAAAGCAGCGTACTCACCCAGGAGAGCACTACTTTTCTTGTATAGATGGAGTGGGGCTTGACCCCCAATTGATATGGTCTCAGGCCATTGCATGTTTGCCCTTCATTCTGTAGTATGAATATAAGCAGATATATGGGCTGATGGATGTGTTTACGTATAGTACCTGTAGCTCCAGTCACTGTCATACTCTGAGCTTCTGTATATGTACAGAGCACTGTCCACATTATAGTATGTTTATCATGCTCTCTGAATATTTGTGTCACATCAGTGCTCAACACACTTGTTCTGCTAACTTCCCCACACCAGTCTTTTCTGACCATTCAGCAGCCATAGAATTACCACCACTAACCCTTGTTTAACATGCTTTCATGTCCTGAAGATGTTAATATACAGATGTAACACTCTCCTAGGGATAAACACTCACGTGAGAATAACTGACTTAATTTAGCATCTAAAAAGAATCATTAGGGAAAGATTTAGGTAGAGCTGGGCAAAACTTTCCTTCTAAAACTCCAAGCAGAGGCAGTACAGCTTGTGCCTCATCACCAATAAAAAATTCATGTCCTCTGGACTACCGCTGGCTCATGCCAAGGCCAAGCAGAGTTTACACCCATACTTGTAAGGTACTTTACCTTTCAATTTGAACTTCAAGTTTTGTTTAAAACCTACACCGTACTGTAAAATTCACTGACAAATCCTCACCTCCCAAAGATACAAACCCCATCTCCAAATACCGTGTGTTACCGTATGTGCTCTCCATCACCTGCACTTGATACAGCAGCATCCCAGTGTTGTTATCTCCGCTGCAGAGCTCAGTGCAGCACCAGTGTGAAATGGAGTGGCAAACAAGTTAGCAAGTAGAGAGGTCCAGCTCCGCGTGCTGCCTGCCCTTTGTACCTTTCTTCACAGCTTAGGCCCACAGGCTGAGCGCCTGAGCTGCTGAAATCAATGCAAGTTATGTACTTGGAATCTTAACACTCAGGACTCTGTCCTTGTGTTTCAGTCTCTATACACAGGTTCACAAGTTCTCAGGAAAGGGGAAGTCCTGTACAGTTCCTGGTGTCACCCTCTGCTGCTGTCTTGTATAGATCTCCTGCTTGAAAAATCCACCAGAACCAGCGCAGATTCCCATGCATCCCAGTACCCCAAAACTAGAACCTTCACTTTTGCACAGATCCAGTTTTAACATGTAGGAGTCATAGCAAGATGAAGTAATTTATTTCTACCTAGCTCATTCGTATAGAAGCTTATTCAGAAATTGAGCATGTGGTTTGGCTATTTTCACCTTTAGCAATCCATTCTAAAATGCCATTACTCAGTGATAAATTGCTTTTAATTCACAAAAAAAAAAAAAAAAAAAAAAGTGAAGTGCTTTTTTTCCTTGCCCTTGCTTTTGTGTGTCTGTGCTAAGATTATGCTTAAGCAAGCTATTTAGTCATTACTCCCGTTACAGTAATTTCTGGGAAGATCTATGTACAGTGCTAATCATGGCATACGACACAAAATACAGTTAGGTTTTTCCAATTTCTGATCATTCCACAATCGTTTAAAGAAACAATACAACACCGTCAGTTAAAGAAAAAAAGTTTATCTTCTTTTTTAGTATAAAAGGACCAAGTTACCATAGCACAGAAGCACAAATGTTAGATTTTATGCAATGTAGACAACAGCACCTGGCAGCTAGAGATCCCGCTTCACAGAACCTCCCTATTTTGAGTAGAGCTTCTATAGGGATACGACCTAAGGGTCTCTTGGCAGCCCTCACCAGCAATGTGCCTGGGACTCCAGGAAGTTGTACGGCTGCAAGGAAGAAGTCATAGCTCCTCTTACTGTTGTTTCCACTAATCCCTCTCAGAACATAAACTTTACCTGACACTAACTGTATGATACCATACTAAACAAACAGCTTTGGCCAAACATGGAGTGCTGGCTATTTAAGAAGAAAAAAAGTAAAAAAAACACATGGCACAAGTATGCATCAGTCTTTTAACTTAGTGCTCAGAGGTCTCCAAGCTAAAAACTAAAAGCAGAGGGAAGAAGAAATGCCCTAATTCTGTGGATATCAGTGGAGCTACACTGTATGATCCTAGATTAATGCAATAGCGAGCTTGCCTGTGGGACCGGATCCCTCAAATTCTCTTTGTTTTTGGCAAATTCACAAGTTCAGATTTGCATAGTCTCCACTACCACATTGAATCAGGGGACTGAGTTTATGGAAGGCATTTTTTGCTAAGAAACATGGCAACAGGTTCTATTTCAATCCTTTTACCCCAACATCCCACTTTTGAAAAGGTAGTTATGTACTTCCATAAAGTTCACCTAAACGCTGTGGAGCACCAGGGCCCTGTTTCCTATTGCATTCAGTCCATCTGGGCTGCAGGGAAGTGCTGTGCTTCCACAAGAAGCAAGCTGAAGCGAGAGAGCTGCGCTAGCGGAGAGCCACAAGCACACAGGTTCAAGGAAGGGACAAATATCACCTCCACAAGCAGGCTGTGGCTCTTGAGCCCGGGCTCTGCAGAGGAAAGCAGGATTCGATACCAAAAGGAGAAGAGCCAGGAAGGGCAGAGCGTGATGCTGACGGAGCCATGTACGGCGCGCTGTTCGCTGGAGCAGATGGGAGCAAGAGATTGAAAAGTACACAGTGACAGCAGCGAGCACCTTCTGTCAGTTCCCCCCACTTTCTCTTCTTCCCCCCTGCCCCTTAGGATTTGTGAGACAGCAAACATATTTCCACGGGCCCTTTAACCAGAACTGAAAACTGAAAGCAAGCCAAAGGGAGTGCACTCTCCATTTTGCCAAAGATCTAAGCCTTTCCTGTTCAAAAATTTTAGAAACTCAAATTTTATTTCCGTTATGATGGCTGCCATAGGAAGCATTTTACCACAAAACATTATTCCCAGGACTTCATCTCTCTAGCTGTATATTCAGGAGGAGCAACTAACACTTTTTAAAAGAGACTGTAAATTGCCTTGTCAAGCAAGTGCTTACATTGGGTTTAGCTTCTACTGAGTTCATACCTAGCTGCAGTTCCCCCGTCTCATACACATCTCCTCCCTCTACTATTCTGCTCTTATTTAGAAAAACACCTCCCTGTGTCCGCCGTGTCCTATTGTGCTGCTAGCTTTGTTTGGTCCTTGGGTGTCCAGTGGTCAGGCAGTCACTGTCAGCTGGCTTGCAAATTGTATTTTGTGTATATTTTATTCTGACTGAATTCTGAAATGGAAATATTTTAAAACAAAATTACAAACTATTTATGTTGCTTGTGTTGTAGAATAAAGAAGCAAATGCAAAATAAATGATGCTTTGGTTTTGTCTAAAGAAAGTTATTTTACAGTTACTGATGAAGCAAAGGATCAGAACTGAGAATGGGCCTGAAATACTTGGATCGGTTAGGTCCTAGTCTAATATTGAGGGGGAAAAAAAGAAAAAAACCCACCACAAAACCCACACCCAACACATTAGTCAGGCTGCACGTGCCATTTTCTGATTCCTGATAGAAATCCATGGTAGTAAATCTGGTTTCATTTTTTGTTTTGTTTTTACAAGAGAACTGTACTTTTATCTCATTTTATTTACTGGGAGATTTGTATCCATAAAGTATAGACATCTGGATTTCCAGGTCTGAGGAAATATACCCAGGCTGAATTATTTTTGTTTTCTGTGGCTAGTGCAACCACTTCTGAGGAGGTCTCTCATCATCCTCATTCCCTACCACAGAAACAAAATTACTTAAGATGAAAATAATTTAGAATACTTTCCTGCATAGTATTTATCAATTATTTACTATGGTTTTGAATGTTGCGTTACGTCCCTGGCAGACTGCTTTGTACTTCACATCAGGTTCTCCCTCGTGCCAGAGGTTATGGGGAGAGAAACAGACCGAAGTAAAGCTGGGTAAGATGCTATACTGAAATCTATCCTATAAGTGTGCCCAGGAGGTCAGAAACAGACAGATCTTCAAGCCTGGGACACAAGGATGTCAAACATAATGAGAAAGTGGAAAATGGTTTGCAGTAACTTATGTAAGGAGAGGAAGGTGACATGACTTTGGGTTGGTTCAAAACGCTTCCCTGCAAAAGCGATTCACCTTCCCTTAAGGAAACACGGGAATTGGTTTCTGGGTAGAATTAGAGGGGTAGCACCACAAGAGCAAGTGCCCTGATAAAAATGTTCTTTTAAAGTCCCAGCTGCAGGGATGGCCATCAGAGCAGATCTTACATCTCTCTTGCATACATTACCTTTTATTTTAAAAGGACGCTAAATAATTGAATATCTCAATGCAGGCTCTTGTGACTAGCACCAAGCCCAAGAGAATAAAGATTATTAGTTTGCAAAGCCAACCATGGAGAAAAAAAAAAAAAAAAAAGTGGAGGT
The DNA here is from genome assembly GCA_035590215.1 of Microhierax caerulescens. Lineage (NCBI taxonomy): Eukaryota > Metazoa > Chordata > Aves > Falconiformes > Falconidae > Microhierax > Microhierax caerulescens. The sequence goes on along the minus strand of JAVJGJ010000059.1, from coordinate 52,021,732 downwards.
TTAAATCTAGCTCACTAATAATTTTTTCATACAAGTTTTCAATCAAATTTCCCATAGCATTTCAGGGGAACAAGAGCAGTAAGAGGGATGCAAAAGAAACAGAGCGTAACAGCCTGCCAAGGCATTTTTTAGGCAGAGCTGTACTGAGAGTGGGACAAGAGGGATGACCACCATTAAGTGTCTGTTGGGGTGGTGGTGGAGCACAGGGTAAGCTATCCTACACAACAGCACAGATCTGCAGTGATTGCTGAGCAAAAATAGGATGAGAAAGAAGAGCCTGGGGCAGGGCACAAGTGCCAAATGACATCAGTTTTGGTGTCTCTAAGAGCCTGAGCCATCAAACCAAGCCAGGCTGGCTGGACAAGCATCCCTTTCAAGGAGTCATTATCCTACACGTGGCAAAAAGCAACGTCTGGAGCCAAATAAAGTAAAAAAAAAACCCCAAACCCCAAAACCCCAAAACCAAACCTTGAAGAGCAGCATGAGAACCCAAATGCCTCTAACCAGTCAGGTGTAGTGCTGCCCCTACAACCTGGGCCCATGGTAACTGCTCACCCTTGCAGACTCCATTGCCCCACAGCAGCCACCTGGGTCCTCCTTGCCATAATACACCAAGTCACTTCACATTGACAGTGTGAGGCTTTGCCTGGAAATGGAATGAGAGGATTCCCACCTTTTAGCAGAAATCAAGTCCGATAACTGCCTCAGCTGCTCTGTCCACAGGTGACTGTACACCACTGCCCCAGGCAAAATCTATTTGTCCTTTAAAAAGAAGATCCACATTCAATCAGCCTGGACCCAAGCCTTCCCCACTGTAAACTCTGTTCCCATTGAGCAGGGCTGTAGCTTCACGCAGGAACAACTTCTGCACAGCAGCATCAACGCAGCCCACGCAGGCTGAACTGGAGCGCACCACAGGGCACCCTCTTGCCACACAGTATTATGCAGGGGGTCACTGCAGTAGGTATTTTCTCAGTACTCTTTGAAATGGCAGTAAGGTCTCCTGGATTTAGGAGATGACAGACTGCACACATGAAATCACTGTTCAGATCATCCATTCAACCTCCTCAAGCCCCAGAACAATCTTTTTTGTATTTTGCTACTGGTTTTACCCTTCCACTTGCATAAACCTCCACCTCGGTGTCAGCTTCCCACAAGAGATGCTGTTGCAGACCTCCATACACCTTGATACCAGCGCATCATTCCTGGGCTGCAGCTGAAAACCGGGCCTGTTACAAAGCTGTGCACACTGAACAATGGTTCTCGGCAGCTCCGCTCTCCGGGTGTTTTAATGCGTAAGTATTCCCCTCCAGTCATTCACACATCCCTTAGACAACACACTTCATCCATGATCTCCTGTTCTCGGTGCCACACCACGCTGCCTGGATAAGCCTCGCGTTTTACGATGCCACATGTAACAGCCTTTGCTTTTCTATCTGTGGTTTTCTATTGCGGGCCTTGCATGGTGCCTTACCTTCTTTAATACCAATCCCATAGCATGCTTCCCACTTGCACCTCCGTAAGCTCTCATCACCCCAGCCCAAGGACACTGTGGCAGTGCCTCTACCCTGCAGTCCCAAGCACTCTTATCCTTGTAGCCTTGCACTGGTTGATTCCAAAACATTTTTTTATCCCTTAAACACAAAAGGCAGAGGTTTTGCAATGTAACTCATCTCTTTTTTCCTCTGTCCCCTAACATTTTAGTTTCCATTCTACAGCTCCACAGTAAGAGCTCTTCAGTTTTCCCCCCTCTGTTTTTAGTAGGTAACTTAAGCACCAACTGGGGTAACGGCTCTTTAAGTATCCCAACACCACACACCACCACTCAGCGTGCAGCACACGCACCACATCAAGTGCGATGCAGTTGATGCTAACGGCATCACAAGCAAAAGCAACCAATAGGGATTCTGAGCAGCTCCCAAGGAAAACTTGGCAGGCATGCTCAGCGAAGTGTTGTGGGGCACCTGCAGCACCAAGAGGACACCCCAAGGAGGAGAACACCTGCCTGGGACTCCCCCACGTCTCTTCCTATCTGACTGGTGGGGAGAAGTCTTCCTTTTTCTCTGCCCCTTCAGGTGACTTTGTGGTCAATATATGCCACCAGCTCTGCTGATAAAGCTTTGTGTATTTAAGGCTAGCTGACCTGCCTTTGTGCAATAAGGGTCATATCCTTGATTCTAGGCTTGACCTCAATGTTGCCGACAAGTTGAACCATTAGCAAGTGCAAAATTGACAAAATAAAGCTCCTGCCATGTCTACAGATTTGGGGCCTTTTTTATATACAAGATTTTCTTCAGGTATTTTATCTCTATAGTGAACTTCCTTTTACAGGTTGCAGAAGGCTGTGCATCTTCTCTGTAAGTTGGAAGCAGACATCTTTAGATTCTCAACAGGAGATTCAGCTTCAGGACATGAACTCTGAATTGCAACAGTACAGAAAACACATTATTTCAAGCAAAGGGATGTTCCAGTTCACCTAAATTAAAACAGCACAAAATTGTCCAAAGCCTCTCAGCTGATGCTTTGTTAAATAATGCATACTTCAGTTCAGGGATTTTCATATGGATTCAGAAATACACAGACTGGAATAATTTTCCCCCTTGTCCTGAAGGGACAAAGGCCAAGGGAGACCTTTGGCCTTTCCTTGTCAGCTGAGCACAGCACTGAACAAGTATCTCCCAATTTACAGCCCCTGTTCTCATACAGATGCAGTCTGCAGCTTCGGGGAAGCCACCTAACAAGCGATGTGCTGGGGTTAAGGAGAAGCAAATAACCGGCCTGGTCCATGCCTGAGCCCAGGCAGCGAGAGCTGGGTAACCTCCGCTGCTCCAGCTTATCCTCCAGTGTGCTGCAGCCCTCTCCTTTATGGTTTCTCCCTTGGCTCTCAGAAAGGCCACTCAGGGAATTGGCAGTACCTAACCTTTTAACCCTCCTTTTGCAGAAGCTGACAGTCCCCCCACTACTGTCTTTGGTCCAGTCTGTCCCACCACTCGTCCTCACAGGTATACGGGCAACTGCAAGCCACTACGACCCCATGTACTGCATCTGTTGGCTTAGTTCACACAGGTGATTTTAACTCACTCACTGCTAAAGACATTTCAGGGCAGGAACAGATTCCAAAAGCTGTATTTCCTCAGGCTTTCAAATGTTTCAAGCATTTAACAACAACACATGAAAACTTCAATGAAGAATCATTGTTAATGACAAGAAAGATATCAAGGCTTCTCTAAACCTGTAGTTAAGAGACATTATCCTGTAAGAGAATATGTTAATACCTACAGTTCTTCTGCTCTGGAGCTGCACCTGGCCTTAAAGTGATGACAAAGGACTAATAAGCAATTTGCATGTTTTCCAATCTGATGAAGAACTGGGCTAGTTTTAGAAGCTAGAAAAGCTATTCCTTCTCCAACAATGCTCTCTTGGCCACACCAGATCTAAGCAACAGTATCAGAATGACTAACTCCTTTGGCATTTAGAGTCAGCAGATTTTTGCCAGTAAATTACATATCTTCATAACTAGATTTGGATAATGATCATGCTTTAGTATAAGATTTACTGTGTTAGCAACAAGTACTGACACAGAGACTGCTGTATTTAGATTCAGTCTCAAGGGGTTTGATACAGAGATTCACAATATTCCAACAGAAAATTGTATCATTTTGAACAAAGAACTGCTAAACAGATTGAAACTCAGTCATTATAGGCAAAGCAGAAATTGCATCACCATTAACTACACTTAGTTGGGCCAAGTTGTTTTAGTAGGATCACACAGTAGACAGAATTAGATATTTTTTTTGTCAAACACTGTCATTACCAATCTTGCCAAAGAAGTATAAAGCACTAACTAAAGCCCCACGAATACTGAAGAAAGATGCAACCACCCAAAAATACACAGGGGGAAAAAAAAATCCATGTGTACTAAAAGATTATTGTAACAGCAGTGGGGTTGGGTTGGGTTTTTTTTTTAAAAAAAAAAAACAAACAAAACAACTGAGATTCAACTTGTGTGAATTATAAATCTATTAAAAAAAAAAAAAACCAACCAAAAAAAACCCCCAAAACAAACAAAAAAAACCAGAAACCCCACAGAACATAAAAGCACAAAAGGTAGCTGCTGGGCAAAGAATAAGAACTTAGTATTTATGAAAGACATTTGGAGCTCCTGGACTGTGGAAAAACAAATAAATAAACAAACCAATGAAAACAGGATGATTATCTTTTAATCCACACCCCAAACAAGTATGTTTGGGAAAGAAGAGAATCCATTAGTGAAGTCTCCCTTTTCTAATTTTTATGCAGTGATGATATAATAGAGATTTAGGCATTGCCGTGGGGAGAGGTTTTTGTCTGGTTTTATGTTGTTTGTTTGGGAATTGTTTAACCTTTCAAACGTGCTGCAAGAAAGGTTCAGATCTGGGTAATCTAAGTTTTCTAGGTTTTTCCACTCTTTTACATTATTTCACCAATTCCCAACTTACTGAATAAATACAACACAAGTCTCCGCAGGTTGCTTGCGAGGTCTGTACCTGAGGCCTGCCCAGCACTACACAAGGTCAACAATGAGGGCAAGCGATACCAAATACAATGAACACCACCATTCTATAAAAGTAAATATTGTTTGGTCAGACGCAGATAAGTCTTAAAAGTTTACTTTTAAAAGCTCAGCTGAAGGTTAATCAGACATTCAAATTTTCTCCTTAAAAGTTTACTTCCATATATTGGCACACATTACTGGAAGAAAACAGAAGAAAGAAAATGTGGATAAAGGATTAAAAAAAAAAAATAATAAAAAAAATATCTATGTTCCGTTCTTTAATGTCAGTGGTAACAGACCCATCTGCCCTACTTCCAGAAGCCTTGCAAAGGAGAGATACAGCCGTTGTTGCAGATGCTACAAATATTACAATTTATAACGGTGCCCACAGTTGGCAGTTAAACACAGGCGTATTTTACAGCTGTGTTAGATAATCTATTAAGTAGAGATCTCCCAGACACAGATTTTTATTACTATTATTATTTAAAACAAGAAAACAATAGCTCAGCCTTATTTTTAATGGTTTAACTTAAATTAGGTTGCATTGCTGGTATTAGAATGGTATAAAGATTTACTAAAACAATGGAAAAGAAGAGGCATTTTACATTGCTACCAAATTAGACTTTTCAACAGGAAATCTCAATGAAAAAGGTATATTTGAGGACTGACTATTTTTTATTTAAGGGTACTTCATTTATTTTGATATACTGCAAGAAGAAGCTTTTTCACAACATGGAATGAGCTCTCCTCTTCCTAGCAACATCTGCCTCTTCTTGTTCAGTGTCATACACACATAGCGTCCCTTCACAGCTGTCCCCCTCCCCATCTTCAGGCTATCTGCTGCCATGGAGCTTTTGTGTTGGGTATTTATCCCTAGTCAGTGTCTTGCCATTTCCTTGCTCCCTTGGCCTGAAGCATTTCTAATCCATTTTTTTCTTTTTTGAATATTATCCTTATAAAGTAGCAAAACACCTAATCTCTCACTAAGCTTACGGCAATGCCTCTGAAAGCATATGCAGCCAAAAGCATATGCGGTCAGCTGGGCTTTGCTTCACCCAGCTTAAATGCCTGTGCAATTCCAGTCTTTAGTAACGTTGGCAGCGTTAGATTTACAGTCAGACTTGATGATCTTAAAGGTCTTTTCCAACCTGAACAAATCTATGATTCTATGATTATCTCAGAAAAGATGCCTGCAAACTGCTTGTAACTGCATTTTGGGAAAGAGGAGGGAGAGAGGGCCACTTACACTCCTATGAAATCCAGGTTAAATTAAATAGCTGCAGAAGCCGAGAGCTTACAACTCTGAGAAAGACAGAAAGAGGCCATCAACCTTGCCCTGACATCTAATTGACCTTTGCTTCCCCTTGCTTATTACTGGTACAGGACGACTTGTAGATCATGGCCAGTTTCCAGTTCAAGTTTAGGATTCCCAGGCAGAACAGTGGTAATTCACTCAAAAGTCAGTTGAGCTCAGCAACACATTTGGGAATGTTAAAATGCAAGAATTATTACATAAATTGAATGGCTCTTTTCTATTCCTATACTTTGTGCATATATAACTTTTTTTAAAATGCTAATATATTTTTTTTTTGGCTAGGTGATACACTACAAAGTTGTTTTCATTATTGATGAAAATAATGGCCTTGAGTCAGCATAAAGTTACAAAAACAATCTTTTCTGTACCCCAGAAAAGCAGAAGATGCTTATTTGCAGGTGAAAGCCTGAAAGGAAGAACCCCTCACAGAGAAGCAGAATCAGTCAAGAATGTTTTTTTCTTCAAGACCAAAGGCAAAGCACCCGATAAGCCATGCCACGGGCTCCAGGCAGGGGCAGGAGGCCACACAGTCACCAGGAGGCCACAGTGCTGGGAATGAATCAGCCTGCATAAATATTCAAGCTACTGGAGTTCAGGTACAAGTGCAAATGAACTGCCACCGCCAGCTTTACAGTATATTCCTTATGCCAGATAAAAGCATCTTGAGTTAAGCTTTGCTAAGGCAAAAAAGGTCCCCGGTTTGATTTCAGTAATATTGAATAGGTGTAATATGATTCAGTGGGAAACGGGCCCACAGCCCACTTAGCTAGGACAGGTAAAACGATACATGGAGCTTAACGTCTGCCCCTTTGCCACGGAGCCAGTGGCAAAATTTTGACTGGCTGTGATAGCAGAGTCAGAGCCCAGGATGGCAACACAATTTTCACTGACATTGGTACAAAAAGAGGGGGTCTTACAACGTCAGGAAGACTGAATAAATAAAATGGATGTATCTCAGCCTGTAAACAGAAAACACCCCCAAACATTTAATTCCCACTTCCCTTAAAAAACACAACCCAACCTTGCTTTTCCCAAAGCACAAGCTACCACTCAAATCAATTCCCTAACGCTTTTATCACACACACACACACACACACAAAGAGTTTGGGACAGTAAGGAAAGATGTGTCATGCTTTTCAAGGTTAATCCCCTTCCCCCTAAAAACGTTTGTTTTCCAGCCTTTGCCCTCACTGTGGTTTCCTGGAAAGAACCGTTCTTCAGGGGCACCCCGATGGGGGTCACTGTACACCCAGGCCCAAAGGGACACTGGGGATTTCACCTGCCAGGCGCTGCTGGGACGGGCTGTCAGTCGGGCAGCGGCTGCAGGGCAGGCTGGGCTCCCCAACACTGCCAGCACCCAGCTGGGCCAGGGGACAGCACAGCATGGTGTCAGGCACCCCAGCCCACGCGGCACGGCCTGGGGAAAGCTGCCCACCCCACCGAGCATCTGAGACGCTCTACCAGGCACTGGCTGCTGCCCAAGTCGAAAGGTAACAGCTCGCTTTTGGACAGGCTCTTACACAGCAGGTTGTTTGGTGTCCCAGCGCCCTGAAATGTTTACAAAATACTGACAAAATGGCTACGTGGTTACACAAGGCAACGTGGGCTGAAGCAAAGTAAGGAAAAAAACCTAAATCCACCAAAAAAACAACCACAAAACCCACACAGACAAACAAAAAACGGATTTCTGTAGTTTGGCTAAATAGGATCAATACACCACACAGTGCCTACTGGCAGACAAAAAAAAAAAAAAAAAAAAAAAAAGCTAATTCAGGGTAAGGATGACCAACTGTAAATGAAGGGTGTTAAACCTAGATTGACAGAAATTACAAAAAACTAAGTAATAAAACACCCAAAGCTCTAGACAGCATTGTCAGACGGATGCTGGTCAGTCACCAGCACTCTGCTGTGGCCACAGTGCTTTTCAAGTGTTGGCACTCTACACATTAAGGGATATTCTGCAGGAGGCAATGCTGCTCCGGCAGCACCCTGGGGTCTGTCACTGGCACTCTCTCTAAGGGTTTTGCTTTCAGCTACCTGTATCCAGCACTGGATCAATACCTCAGCAGTACCTGCTCCTATGCCGAGGTAGGCAAGCTCAGCTGGCACGTGTGCCGTAACCAGGTCTCCCCGTCTCTGTTTCTACGGGCTGTGACCATGTGCAGCTTGTCCACAAACGCTGCTCTGCAGAATCCTGGTTGTCAGCAGGACTATGCCAACTCGTACCTACCCTTTGAAGTCACAGTGGTTTTAGTTTGATGGGGGGAGGACACTGCTCTTCAGGAGGTGCTTTGTTTTTGAAAAACAAATGTATGGATGTTTAACAAAAAAGGAAAGCCAAAATCTCAATATTGTGAAAAATTTACCAGAAAAAGAGCAAATCACTATGATTTGCTTAATTACCCAAGAGAAAGGGAATGGACAGCAGCCAACACCACTCCTGCCTGAAGGACACAGAAGCATCTACCAGCTGGTTGTAGGCAAGTGTCAGTATCTCCCTCCATTTCATCCCATGAATCTCCACCTGACAACACAGTCCCATTTACAGGGGTAAGATGTCACCCACTACGATTCCAAATTTTGCATTATTCAGGTTAGCCCTCACATCCCCCCTCACAGCAGCACAGTTTTTCAAGCAGGGATGGTTCACCACCACCTATGGAAAGTGGCAAAAGAAACCGGGGGAAGAAAGTAGCAAGAAATTTGAAAGGCACCTAGGGCACCATGGATATTCTGTTCCCTACCAATATTAGTGGCAATACAGCCTAAGCTTACACTGCTAGTCACAAACATCTCAGCAGAGCAGAAAAATGAATTATTTATGACAAACTTTCTGCTTCATGCTGAGAGGACAGTGGAGGTGCCTATTTTCTGCAGCGGCTTTCTCAGAAAGTCTCTCCCTGCTCTCCTGCCAGAGCACTGGAAGCAGCATTAGCAACACTGCCTCAATTTTAAATGTCATGTTGCCATTGTTTGACAAAACTTTACCAAATGTTAATCAATTTGGTGGTACCATTCCGTGCCATCTATTTTCTCCTGATAATTTGGTAGGGCAATTGTTAAATTAAACTATTACAAGGGGGGGGGGAGATGAGGAGAGGAGAGGAGAGGATGCCTGGAGTGGGGAGGGGAGATGAGGAGAGGAGAG
>JAVJGJ010000059.1:51969721-52012635 GCA_035590215.1 Microhierax caerulescens | reverse complement strand
AGGACAGCGACATTCAGGAAAAAATGTGTCTTGAAGAGACCTAGATTCCAATGTCTGTGTGGCCCACTGCTAAAATGCAGGTATTCATTTCCTCTTGAGTGCTTTGCCTGTATGGCAGAACAGCCTGGAGCAGAGGCTGCTTCTTAATCTCTCTTTCTAGTAGGTGGATTAGTATTTTTCTCTTAAATCAATTGTTTTAGTGCAGTTGAAGCTTGCCAGCACTGGGGGAAAATCTCATAGAGAATGGGATACTCCAGTCTTTCTTTTTTGGTGAAAGCAGATTGGATGGAATTGACAGGATGAGGCTGGATTGGAGCCCTTGCAGCCATGCCCTTGGTCACCTTCGGCCTGGCTCCTCAGCCTCCCCTCAGGCCCTGCCTGACACCTGGCTGTGGGGTTTGGATTCAAGGATCTTCCTCTCCCCCTGCTCCCACCCTACAGCATGCCCAAGCTATGGTGGTACTTTTGAACTCTTTGTGAGAAGGAAAAATATGTATGTCATGTACGCCCTGCGGGGCTGGTAGAAATCTGCAACAGATTGGCCATCACAAATCCAGTCTGGAGTGGTACTGCTCCAGTTCTGCACAAGAGCAGCTCTCTACAGAGGCAGTATGTTAAATGGGCATCTGACCACTGGCAGTAGAAAGACAGTATCCCCATTACTCTCACTAATCTTCCGGCTGGGTCCACTGATAAAAAGCCAGAGAGACAATCATTATTTTATAATCTAATTACCTGCACGGCAAAGGCCACCACATTTCCCCAAATTCCCATTTGGCCTCAGCTCTACAAAATTAAATCATTCTTAAACATTTTCTAGAGGTCAAGAATTCAAAGCAGAACTTCCTAACTCAGGTCAGAAAGTCTTTAACGTGCACACCTTATCTTTTTGGCTAAAACCCACCTAACTAGAACCCAAGTACGCCAAACTGGTTATACTGTAGGTACACATATTTTTTTACTTCTCCTCATTATTCATGACACAGTCCCAAAGCAAATTTACAGCAAGCTTTTAAAAATAGCATTAATCACCTTAGGGGCTGTATTAAGACCCTAATTAAGATAGTATATGAATGTTTCCTGCTTGCACATGAGATGACAGATTTAAGCTACACAGTCACAAGGCTCCTTAAGGAATTTAATTTCTTAACACTAGTTTGGGAAAGATGGTTGTCATTCTTGCTTCCATACAAGGCATCAAGACATCAAGTCAGAAGTATTTTGCTGCCTTGGTGTGACCTGTTAAGTCACATTTAGGGCCTGGTTTCTCAGAGGATGTTGGAATTCACAGCATATCTGCCCTGGACTCTGGTTGCTGCTGCAAACACTCACCAGCTCTGAAAGTGCTTGTCAAGATGACATGCAAGGCACCAAGGAAAGGAGAATCCTTCTCACAAGCATGCAAAGGCTTTGCTGAGGTGACTGTTCTACCTTCACACAGGACCTCCTCAGCAGATGCAAGAGCAGGGTCTGGTTTCCAACAAACAATCCAGCTGCTTCAGCACCAAGACCAACCCTTCGTTTGATATTATTTCCCTCTGTCCACTGCTCACCTGGCAACTTCAGTAGCAAAACAGGACGGATTTATCAAACAGCCTCCTCTCTTCCCCACAGCCCAGGTTCACCTGCAGGGTAACTCCTCCTGCATGCTGCAGTCACAGGGACCACAGCCAGCCTTGCAACAGCCTCCTCCAGAGTCTCATTAGCAGTTGGAAGTGCCAGCACTTGGACATTTCTGATGGAGCTACAAGAGTTCAGCTTGCTGCCAATTAGGCTTGCAATTTTCTGGGAGCCCTAAGTTCATAAAAGGAGTTGATGAGAGGATGTCCAAGCAAGAAATCAGAGGTCATAATTCTGACTCCAATTTTGCATTATCAGTCCCAAACACAACTTTTGCTTGAGCAGGTTAGCCTTGAGAAACCATGCAAAATACACCAGTTGAACAGGATATTTTCAACAGCCTCTCCCTCTGCTCATAGCAAGGCAGAAAAAGACACCTCCAACTTTTCAGTAAGAGTTAAACCTTGATACAACTTTCAACTTAAATATTCCTCCCTTCAGAGGTTACCATACATCAGTGATTTTTTTTTTTTTTCTCTGGATAAACAGCACAAAGGCTTCTTGCTGGAAACAATTGCCATTTAACAACATATAGCCTAGAAAGCTGTAAATGAGTCCTGGTTTAACTGCACTGACAACTTGCTATTACTGAAAGCAATCGTATACTCTCAGTGACCAAAGCTTTCCTGGCAGAGTGCTCTCTCTGGATTTATCATTAACATCTACATCCTAACGCTGCTAAATAATTCAGCGCAGCATTTAGCCTTGTGTCCTTGCCTCTTTACCCAGAAACCACTCTCACTATTTACTGTATGTTCCAGCAACAGGGAGGAAAAACCTGCCTGGATTGTGGTTCCTCCTCACACTGTGTAAGTGAGGGGAAACCTTTGCTCTCAACATAGAGTGGGCTTTCTCTATTTTATTTTGTTGGGAAAAAGTGTTTATTAGATACCTAAATATAGAGCGTTATTTATCCACACGGAGTCACGACCATGTGGGCTCAGATTCACATGTAAATTCCCCTTTTAATAATCCTAATGCAGGGAGCGCTCCAATCAGAGCGCTATCAGCCCCAGCTCCCAGATACCTGATGCCAGCTTTGCTGGTAATGTAGGCCACCGAAGCAAATCCAGAGAGATTGAGTTGGAAGTGGAGAGAGGCTCTGAGATCTATTTGCTTGGCTTCCTGACGATGGCAGGGATGTCTAACTTCTTTTTTTCTTTTCCACTATAAACGGGATATCATGTAAGAGGGATCATTAGCTGAGAGCAGCCCAGCTGGGTCAAGGCTGGGAGGCGGGGACGCAGTTGCAAGCAGCAAAGCAAGGTGGAGGCACGAAGACAGAAGACCAGGTTAATGAAAGCATGAGGTGGCTCTTGGGCAGCAGCTGGAGAAAATTTGGACACGCTGACAGGGGAAACTATGACTGGCTGAACAGTGAACCAGGTGGGCCACTTCTGGAAACAGAGCTTCAGGTCTGTACCCCCTCCTGCTCATCTCTGTGGCATGTCCTTTGACTTTGCATGTGTGTGTACGTCTGCGTAATGCCTCAGTGTATAGCACAGAGTAGGTACCTGGGTATTGAGACATATCAAAGCAGTACTAGTCAGTTACATAGTGTCAGAGCATTTACTGCTGTTAAGTAGTTTTAAACATATTAGTGAGGAGAGAAAAATATTAGATGGAAAAATCTTGCTGGGGTGGCAGGTAAAGAAGTTTGATTGTTTCTTTTAAGCATAATGCATTCTGCTATTCCTTAATTTCCTGTCTTTTAAATGCATGTTTACACTTTGGATCTGGTCCCATGAAGCCTTTCTGCAGATGTTACGAGTCAGTAGCAGTCAGCCATGAACTCTTGTTCCCTAAGCTGTGCGCTGATTACTTCTGTGAGAGAGGATCACATGCAGGCAAGTGGGGGGAAGGGAAGCAGCCCTGAGACGAAAGCACACCCTGCCTTTCTGGCTTTGTCTGTGATACAGTGAAAGGGTTTCTCTGATCAGAAATAATAATTTAAGGTGCACATATATCCCCAGTAAATGTCTGATTCAAGTAGCATTATCAAAGGAACTAGCTGGCCACACTACTTAGCAGAGATATCAAATGTACTGTTGTAAAATAAAAAGGGGTAGGAGTGGTGGTGGTGGTGGTGGTGGTGTGTCAGAGCATGAGAAGTAATTTTTAAATGCCTCTACAATTTTAACAAAGTCTACCTCATCAGTAACATTGCCAGAGTTAGAATCGCAAGATCAATGTCTTCAGACTTTGAGGGTTTGTCTGACAGTAAGACACAAACAGCATCGCCAGAGTCACATTCTAACAAGTATTTCAAAACCCAGTGTAAATCTAGGCTTACTTTGAAATTATGTGTCATTATTAATGTATAAAAAGCACATCAAAATGCTTTTCTATTTGTCAGTTAAATGATTTTGCCTTTTACAAGCAATAATGAATCAGCTTTAAGCAGCAGGATGGAGCTTGGAAAAGCACCTATGTGTGAACCACAGCCCAATGACTTCAAAACAGACTTTGTTCCAAAGCCTCTTGAAACATTTCAGAAGTATCAATTTCCCAATTCGGCTTCAGAAGATACTAGCATAAATATGGGCTATTATTAATAAAGTAAGTTTAATAAAGTTCTAAGTACCCTAGGAAATCATTAACATGTAATAAATCCTAGTACCAATCAGTCACTTCAATGGTAATTTCAGTAAGCAAAATAAACTTTTGTTTTTCTGTCCTTACACAGAAGCTTTCTTTAAACTCATGTTTGGCCTTATATGTTGTTCTCTTCAAGCCAGGTGGTAGGCTTCTTTTGCGTAGACAAAGAGTTCAATTCTACACCCATTCCCTTACTCATCATGGAAATGCTACATAGCTCAGCTGCACTCTGCATTTCATTCCTTTACCAACAGGCATGAGTAAAAGCTCATCTAAACTGATATGGGTCACGTAATCTGTAAACTGGCAACTGTACATGCTCAGCATGTAAAAAAAATGCAGGCAGACAGATTAGTAATGAAAGGCTTTACTACTTCTAGTGTGTGCTCTGTGTTTGGGAAAACTGACCCTCTGCCTCAGTCCCTACAAAGGTATAAATGAAAGGAAGAGAATAAACACGAGCCTACAATGGCCAAACCATCCTACTGAAAATCAGTTCTGGGAAAACAGGGGACTTTTTAGAAACATAATCCCTTTTGCCCCTGCCTTTTCCTGCCTTTCTATTTAATAAAGGGTATTTTCGTGTCTGTAACTTCCTTCATGCTGGAGGTCAGAGCCTTATTTTTGTCAATTACAAAGCCAACAATAGCTGCTTGTGATGACACAGGCTGAGCACACTGACTTCCAGGGAAGCAGCAGCAGCAAAACCAAACCACTCAAGGAAACACTACCAAGTAACTCCCTCAGTCACTTCATATGCTTGGTTAGGAAACTTCCAGATGTTAAACAGTAGAGGATTTTACTTTATATATGTTCTGCAGTTGGGTTATTTGCTTTTACAAAGCAAAGTTTTTTTACACTTTCTTTTCAATTACTGAAGATTCAGTTTCATTTCTAGATCATTTCACTTTCCAGTTCTGGCAGCTATTTCTGATACCTATACATACTGGTTCCATTTCTAGTTTTAGAGCTTCAGTTTTAGAAGTTAGTTTTAGATCAGTTTAGAACTTAAGTTTTAGTTTAGAACTTCACAGCAAATATTAATGTTCTCTAAGTGACCTTTGTTTCATTTTATTAAAATTATTTCTATTGTTAGTATAATCTTCTTTTAATGGCCATGAGATTTTCCAAGTCTTTATGTCAAGATCTTTGCAGTATCCTTCAGTAACCCCTTACCTATTTGTCCCAGAAACAGGCACAAAACCACAACTGAAAAACAGAGACTAATACTGCTCAATTGTCTCCCAATAAATTTGATATATATCTGGATATACCTACATTAAGTTAATCAGCTTCTTGATCTACATCTCAGTGTAAAAATCAGTCCATGTAAAATGTTTGACAGGAGGCAGTATCAAAATGGACATGTAACTCCTTGTTCGGGTTCTGGGCACCTGTGGGGCAGCATTAACTTACTAAAAACAATTTCAACTCAAATAATGCACTAAGTAGCCTACGGATTGTTTCACCCAAACAGGAAAGCTACACAGACTGAGGAAAAACTGACCTTACTGTCACTTGCATACAGAAAATCATATTCCCTGATCCTTAATCCTACCTGCTTCACATGCCACTATTTTGTAGATCATAGCAAGACAAACTGTTCTTTTACATCTACACAGGACATAGTACTCACTTCATTACTAGCCATTCAATGTGCTGCTACTCTCCCCACCTTTCTCAGAGTACAGCCCAGGGTCTTATTTACTGCATCTTCTTCAAATAACAAATCTCTTATGCCCTGTTTTGTATACCTTTCTGAACAGTCAGTCACCAAGGCACTTGTTCAGTTATTTTGAATAGGGCAGGACAATAGGTGTAGTTCCATTGAAAGGGGCCTACAACAACCATCTAGTCCAACTGCCTGACCACTTTGGGCTGTACAAGAGGATATGAACTGTTTCATGACTACCTATGTCATTTTTGCCCAGATCCCTTAGTGCAATAAAGTACTCACAGGCTCAGGGCACTGCTTTTCTGCCTTCAGAGACAGCAACACAGATGTAGAATTTCTGCAGACCAGACCCAGGGATCTCAACCCAGGCACTCAAAGTGAGGTATAACTACTGAATAACCCACAACAACCACCTCGGCTGAACTGTCTCACCCGCTCTAGAACATTCAGCAACAGAGAGAGGAATACAGCTCCCCAGGAGAACACTCACTACTCCAAACCAGCAGGCAGCCCTCTCTCTTCCTCTGCCTCCTGACTCAGTCCCTACATACTCTACCTATCCAGCAACTCATTACCTTGAGGTACTGCGGTCTTCCTCCCTAGGCAACCTACCACAACCCTAGAGTGAGCACTTTGTACACAATAACTTAATTAAAAGTGACATGTGTTGTGAAACAAATTAAGGATTCACAGATTTCCAAAATGCTGGCATTTATTCAGCCTTGAGGGCTTGAATTTGCAACTTTATATTCAATGGTATAGGTTACTCTTGGAGGGCTTTTAAACAAAAAGTTTTCAGTCCAATAGCCACCCTGATACCCAAATGAATCTAGGTTGTCCTTTTATACCTATTTCACAGACTGTGGCCATCTGAGCTAGCTCATAGTACAAATAGTTTCTCTTTTCCCATTTTCTTACCATTAGATGTAAACTGGCCCCTCCAACAACAATATATTTTACATATTTCTGTTGATGCATGTTTCTTTGCAAGGTCCAAGACTGCTGGGTTGCAGTTCAGAATTTGGAACAAAGTATTCCCCTGAGACCCAAGACCATTAGTTAATTCCTTCCATGAAGCTTAATCTTTCCTTCCCCTGCCTCCCAGTTCTTCACTAGCCCTTTTTCTTCTTCTGCAAAGACAATGGCACTGGTGCAGGAAGAAAGAAGCCCCACCATTTGTTCCTCAGACTTCTCAGTCCTATCCAATACTATCCAAGTCTTCATTCTCTGCTCCCTTTTAGCTTTCCTCCTCACAGCTTTGCAACCTCCTCACAAGCCAAGACTCTCTGTCCACACCGCTGCATAATTCTCATTCACACCCTTCTCCACTCTGCCCTCCCCGATGAGCCCACAGCTCCTCACTTCAGGAACACCAGTTCTCATCCTGCACTTCAAATCCACATCCAGCCCACCAGTCCCTCCTCTGCCTCCTCACCATCCTGTGGGCTCTCTGGAATCCAGTCTTTGTCTTATAACAGGCCATGTCTTATAACAGGATGTGTCAGGCAACCATAACATGAGCCTGTGCTTCTACCAGCACACGAAGGATATGCCATCCTTGGCCATTATTTAAAACATCAATATCCTTCCAGTGAAATTTTTAGGGAAGTTGCACTGAGTGTAAAAGTAAAAGAATCAGGGCTAGTCTCATGTATGAAATGCTGGCAATCTCACCCTCTATCCTCACAACCACTCACAGATCCTAAGAACAACCCTTAACCTGACTGAAAGCCCACTCCCTACAAATTAAAACCCAAAACTTACACTCAGATCTCAAAAACGTGCTCTTCACTGATCATGAATAATGCTGTCCAGTATAAGCTCAGCTCTTAAGGAATATCGGTAACTTAACCGTATCAGTGAGTTTCAATATACATAATGCACAAACACTAAATGCTTTTTCTCATTTTCCTGTGAAGTTTTATGCACCTCATAAGACACACTAATAAAGTGCTAAAAACCTTTCTTTAAAAAATCCCCTCATTTTTAAAAAACTATTTAACACCTGCATTGGAGTAACAGCTGAACGGTTTCTTCCAACTCTGCTGTTTCCTGCAGCTTATTTAATGGTCAGGTAAGACAACAGCTTGTACTGCTAGAGAGTCTTTAATAAGAAATGATCAGTAAATATGAAATAGTTCTTTAGTATGCATTTCTGTGGTAAAAGACAGCTGGGGAGGCAGGGAGGAGCTTAATAGGTAAACCACAAAAGTTTCAATGTATTTTACAATTACTTTAATGGGTTTGGATTCAGACCCACATTACCTCAGGAAAAAAAGCAGAAATCTCTTCCATACTATTTGTTAGAAGTCAAAAACCTATTTACTTTCTTTTTCTTAGGCATGACCACATACTAAGAATGTCATAATACAACAACAAAGCAGAGAGGTAAAAAATACCTGGTAGATAATCAGTTGTAACACAGATTACAATCTGATTTTGTAGCCAAAAGAATGACTATGATTCTTGGAAGAATAAGCAGAGAAGGTTTTCATAGACTAAGAAGGACTGGAGTTACAGACCCTTTTTCACAAAGCAATTACTGTTAACAGCCTGTTTGCAACCCTGCTTCTAAATGCTTTGAGGAAAGAATCATTCAAGTTCTTCTAGCTTGAGAAGCTGCCTTCACTTTAAATAAAGGAAATCTGATACATTGACCTGTTTAGTCTCACCATTAAAACATGAAAAAGCCATCTGATTACAGTCTTCAAATACAAGGGGAATGAGTTGATAATCAACAGCATTTTAGGGTTTGGGTTTTCCACCCATTGTAGACTAGACTCTGAAAGAGATCCAGTTATTAGAAGCTAAAGCTAGATAAAGTCAGACTGGAAATAAGATACATTGAATTTTGTATTAGTGAAACTAATACAACTGAAGAGCACAAAAGTTATTTTTTTTTTTAAAATAGCTTATAACTCCTGTTAACGGTACAGCACAATTCAAAAACTGTGGGACAGAGGTCTTTTGTGCTACATTTTGCAGGAGGTAAAGCTGACACAGCAGTCACAGCTGCTATTACTCTTATACCAGAGGTTCTTTTCCCAGTTTTAAACAAGGAAAATGATTCTTGGATAGTCAGCAGGACAAGCTCAGGAAAGAGCCCCAATCCACGTTGTCCTGACACACAGGGTTTTATTTGGGACTGGCCAGTAAGGTTGGAACAGCCCAAAGAACAGGTATTGTAGGCAATGGGTCCTGGTGAAAGGGATAGTTGTCGTAGTATTTGTTCTTTAAAGTAAACAGCAGAGTTTTCCAAACAGAAAGAAACAACACTGGATGGTGGATCACCAGCCATATTCTTCTGCAATTCGGTGTTCTCCCAGTTTTCAAAAGTTTGGCCAGTCTCCCACAAAGAGGACTGGTCCTAGTATAATCCAAGAGTAATAAAATCTCATACCAGAATACATACAGTTCCAGGCTGTTGGGGTTTTTCCCCATTGGAGACAGGGTTTCCACCCCTCTTTGCAACTTCTCCATTTCTTTTGTATCTAGTTGTCATTTGTTTTAATGGACCAGCAAACACAATTTGGCAATTCATGAGCCTGCAAAACATATTGCTTGAATGTCACTAATGCAGACAGAAAGTAACTTGGAAAAACAAATGCTATGTTGGGGGTGAGGGGGTGGAGAATATATTTATTCTCTCCAACTAAGAGACTTCCAGAAATCCAACACACTACCTATTTGCTTTGATTGCAGAGCAAACAGACAAGTTCAACCAAAGACGACATAGAACCATTTCTGTGCATCATATTGCCTGCCACCGTGATGCTCTTCCTGGCATTCCTGCTGCTCTTCCTCTACCGCCGTTGCCAGCACCCTACTTCGCAGGGGCAGATCTTCAGCATCGACCTCCCCGAGGCCCTGCCTGAGCACGATGTGTCCAATTTCCTTTCTGTGCTGCCCTGGAACAGCGAACAGAGTTTCCACTACTCCACTCTGCTCCCTGATGCCACATTACTCACTGTGTGTTTGCCTCCATCCTACGAGGAGGCCACCATGAAGACTTCCACAGATGAGGCTCACATTGAGCTCTCTCCAGATCCAGTGCCTCCTTACGAAGAGAGCTCACTGCAGTCCAGCAGCGCCAAATAAAACTTCCTACGGAAGCACCTTAGCTGAAGCATGCAGCCCCTCAAGGCACAAATGTGGAACTGCTATGGCCTTTAAAATTAGCAAAAAGACTCCAAATGAGGCACCAAACCAATGAATTAATGAAAGAAGAGCCTTGGAGTAACAGGGAACGAGTTTCTTCACCTCATCCTAGGGTTGTCTATCTTCCAATTTGTGGCAAGCATACATACACAGCATAGCACCAAATTGGTCCCAGGCTGGTAACATGGGTATTCCAGTTAACAACGCATGTCATGCAAGGGTTAAACTTAAGGACAGGTAGGAATCCATCCCTCTACAATCCCTCAGCTGCAAGGAAATATGAATTATGTTTTAGATTCACCACACAAAAAGGGCTTTTAGGCAAATACCTACTCCAATTTGGCTTTTTCTTTTTTATGTGTTTATTTTTAATTGAGTTTCTGACAAGATGATTCACTCCATCTGTGTGTTTTAACATCACATCATTCTGCAGTGCTCCTGAATGATCGCAACAGCTGCCAGGAAAGCAAATGAACATATAACCTCTATAAAATTTCCAGCAACTGTCCCAAAGGTTCAAACGTGTGCTGTGGATAAAGGCTGTCTTATTACAGTTGAATAATGAGGACAACCAAAGAAGACATGACCATTCTAAGTGAGGAAGACTCCAGCAGCACCACACAAGTGCACACTCACACTGTTGCTGCAAGCTACTTGCCAAGGTCTGCAACATCCCGATGTTCCAGGCTACTGGCTTGACTTATTTTCCAATTTATAAGTCTACAACAATAAACCCTGTGACCTATTTGGTGCAGTGTGGAAAGGAGATAGGGGAAAATTAATAAAATAAAATGCACAAAAACACACCCCAGGTCTGTATTTCAAAACAGCCTTATACTCCCTTCCCCTTCATCACTAGGGCAAAGTAAGTCTCAATGAAGTGCATTGGCGGCTGTGGTTCAGTTTCAGGAGGGCTTGAACATGCATAATTTTAGACAGTGATGTATGTTATCTTTAATTGTTTCTTAAAGGATAGCATTTTCACTATGTTCACAGATGCTCTTGCTATAGATTGTGGCTACTACTGATCCTAACAGCCTCAAAAGTTATGACAGCTTCTTCCTTGTAGGTGTCAGCTATTCCATGACATTACATTTGTCTGTGGCCTGCCAACATAACAACTACTACATATTATTGTGTGCAGCTTTAGTGTAACTCCTAAACCCAAAGGCTGTCCTGACTTGCACATTGTGATTCCAGCAAGTGTCATGAGGTGCCAATATCAGCCAGTCCTATTTTGTGAACATACCACATTCCCTTAAAAAACAAGAAACAAACAAAAAAACCCACCCAAAAAACAACAACAGAAAACAACAATGGAAGAAGAAACCATCACTATACAGCAGAAGAAAGACAGGCTACTTTTCAGCTGCAGATAGTTAAATTACACATTATGTCAACAGTGGCACAAATCACATCACCACAGTAACTGAGCAGTCCAGGTCAGAACTGATGATCCCACTCATACAATTCCCTTAAACCAAAAAAAAAAAAAAAAATTTTTTTTTAAAATCTGTTTTTTGTAATTCAGAAATGAGATTATTTCCTTGAACTACACCTTTGAGAATGTTACCTTTTCTATTGTTCCCTTTTGGTCACCAAACTGTAAGAAAACAACAGCAGATGTTTTGGAAAAATCCAAGTTGAATCAACCATTTATCTTTTCATGTCTGGGATGAGTTCCTGGTATGTACTGATGCATCTGAAAATACTGTATTTTATTGCCTCCTTGCATTTTGTTTATCTCCTTAATATTTGGTATGTGCAGTTGTTGCCAGCTACAAGGAAAGCTGGAGAAATACAAGAGCCCCAAACAACACGTGCTACCTAATCAGCAAGGTACAAAGGTTTGAGGTTCAAACAGAAATCACTCCTGCCTCTGATGTCTGCATATTCCACTGAGTTCAGCAGAATTGTACAGGTATGCTTGAAAATTCAGCTGTTGTTGTATGGAATTGAGTATATTTTGCCTTAAAAGATCTGCTGTGTTCCGAAAAGAGCTGCAATGTTCTTCAGCACAATTTCCTGTTTACCATTAACCAGGGTAGTGCCTGAAACCCAAGCCACAGGCTGATCATTCTAAACTGCTCTCTTCTTACCTGAGTTACAATTAAGATAACTTCTTGACTGCCATTTCTTATGACCAAGACTGACTGATACACTTCTAGATCCAGTCAAGAATTGCTATTCTCTCCAAGTATATAGACAGTGATTGTCTCTCACATAGTATTTATCCAGCAACTCTCAAATCCTGCCTTAGACAAATAGTTTCTGTTCATTTGCATTACTAGAGAAAACTAAAAGCAGATACTTGCTCAAACCTAAAGGAACAGAAACATCCCCATGAATTAAAATTCTTCTTTCTAACAGACTGCTTTTTATTCCATCGGGAATTGGTATCCCTTACCTCATTCCAACACAGGTTTGTCTAGTCTTGCATGTTAATTGTCCCGAGTGAGTTTCAACCTAACCAGCATATCACTTCTCACTCCTAAGTCTCCACCCCAAAGAGAAGGTCCAGCAAAACAAAAAAGATAATGTTTCTCATGTAAATATACAGAAATTAATCTCCACTGCCTAGAAGCTACCTCTGATCATATCAGCCTGTGGCGGCACACATCAGTAACCACAGTGTTACTGGTATTAGTGCTTCTGATTGTGGAGCAGCTATCAGGTCCCTGGGGCAAACACCTTCTGCGATCAAGCAGAGAGCTCATGATCTGAAAGGAACCTGTGTCTGGCAATACAGCAACCATAACTGTAAAGTAAAAATCTTTTGTTTTCTCAGTTCCACTAATCTGAAAGATGAAAGTTTAGGGCACACAACCTAAAAGAAAGATATTGGAGTCGAGGCTGTAGACAAGAAGACTGAGGAGAGACATTAAGTTTTCAAATACGTAAAAGGTAACTGCAAACAAAGTAAAATAAACATCCTTCATGCCTGCAGCAACCCGAACTGGTATTAGTGAGCTTGAAGTGCAGCAAGATAAAGTCAGAAAAGAAATTTCTGAAAGTGACGTTCAGTCTGAAAGTACAGTGAAATACTGGCAGCACCATGTCTGGACACACAAAGAAGTTAAACATCTGTAAGGAATCATGAAGGATCCTAGCTGGAGCAAGGAATAGATTAGATGTCTTCTCTGGGTCCTTTCCTGTTCCTAAAGCTATGCCCTAAAGCTATATCAAAGCAGATTTTGTTCATCATTTCCAAGTTTTGTATGAAATCAGATCTCCGTTTCTTTGAAAAACTGATACTATGAAGTTTCATGTGCATCCAGAGAGCACTGTAACCCTGCCATTGTATATTATAACCACAAGGTCCTTATACATATTTTTCTTTTTGTTTAAATCCAATTAAGACTTATTAAATATTAATGTCTGCTAATACACATGTAAAGTCTTACAAATTGTGGCCTCACCATGGCATGAAGGGTAATTCTATTTCAGTTTTCCATTAAGAAAATACTAACAACCATGATGAGATTAATTATGTATATACAACCCCTTGTTTATACTTAGTAAGAAACCATGGAACAATACAGGCCTCCTGTTATTCAGGAGGCTTTTGAAAGCTTAGAGGGCAATATCTGTGCTCATCCTCTCTGCAAGAGGTGCCAGAGTCCCTTACTGACATGGGCCCATTACTCTGTAGTTTATGATGCATACACATCTCACATATGTGCAAGTTTCTTGCTCAAAATACATTTAAAGGAAAACAACACAGGTAGTTTATACAAAATTGTTAAACTAAATATTGGAAAACAACACAGGTAGTTTATACAAAATTGTTAAACTAAATATTCACTGAAAGAATGCAATAATAATACAGTGGTTCAATATTAATAGACTATCCTGTCTCTTATTTTACCTGAAGGAAGAAAAGATGACATAGCTCTTTTGCAACCACAGTAGGAGCTCAGAAATTAACATAGTAGCATCTTGGATAAAACTGATACATGTTTGTACACATATTGAGCATCTGGCAGCTAACCTTTGCTGAGCTGAAAACTAACTCATGACACTCACTGGTTTGTACTTGCCAATGAGAAAATGTTTGGATTTTTTTTTTTTTTTTTCCAAAACAGGACAGTTGCTGCTTGGTCTTATAAAGTAACCAAGTTCCACCCTTGGTCTAGGAAAGGAAGAACAAGCATTTCAGTGTACACATGTCACTGAGGAGATGCTCATTTCTAACAAATATCTTGACTAGAAATTTAGATCCTGGCTTCACTGAAGTAGAATAACTTTTTAAAAAAAGAAACAAACCCTGACATCAAGTCAGAACATCCTTATGATGGATCGATAATACCACAGTGGCCAAGAAAATACTGCCCCAGAATAAAACATTTGGTTTAATCTATGTTCACAATGATTTTACTTGGCTCTCTGTGCCAGCAAAGCCTCCAAATACAGACACACAACTACTTTTGCCAGTACAAACTCCATTAGCATGAACTATATATGGTTTAGTAGTAAAAAACCTCTTCCAAATGTAAGTTTTACCTATATGGGAAGCTGAGTCAGCATTCATATTCTGGGTAGGAGAGGGTTTGGGTTTTGGGGTTTTTTTCCGGAGGAAAATTGCACAAAAATATCAAACAAGAATAAGCTGAATGCTTACAGCAAATAAATTATTCTATGACTCCTCTCTCAAAAAAACATCCTTAAATTAAACATTTAGAAATTTTTAATCATGGAATTAATTACTTGCAGTCTAATTGTTAGTAAATAATCATGTTATGTTATTACTTTTGTTATACAGTAGTTCATCATTGGCATAACCAGGTCTTCTGAAGAAGCATGAAGAACAGCAGAACATTCTCAACAGTATAACTAGCAAGGCTGGATACAGCTAATAAATCAATGCTGTAGAAGCATCGACATCAATGAAGACAGCAAAACCTCATTGAAAATTCTTGTTAAAAACTCTTGGATACTTGACTAGGCTGACAGCAGCATAAATGTACATTTGCACTTTCACAAACTTGCTGTTAGAAAGTTAAGTAAAAAAATCCCAATGTCTTTCACGTTTGTTGAGGGTGTGAAAGAATCAAACTTGTCTATGACTGGCTCCATCAGTAGTTTTTACTTCTCACTGTTCACAGAACTGTAACGTTTAGGAGACTTTAGTGTTAGAGTATAAGCACAGGGAAGAAGGAGCAATCAAGTACTTAGAATTTCAAACTAGTCATGCCATTAACATCATGTTATCTTCTCCAGCCCCTGCTATATTCATTTGTTCCTACAAAGTCAGGATGCAATTTTTTTTCCTGAATGCTTATCTTACAACTTTGCAGTCATTTCCATCTGTGACAAAACAAATACTTCCAAGCAGAAGAGCATGTATGCAATCCTTTCCAGTCACGTCAAGCCCATTCATAGGATTCAAAGTCTAACTTTTATTTTGCAGGGTGTTTTGGTTTGTTGGGTGTGGTTTTTTCCAGGTTCAAACTAACTTTGTTTGAGAACTGAATGTGTGTTTTTTAGTTCTTTGAGTGCAAATGAATTTAATTCCTTTAAGTGGACTTCCACACACAGAGCTCAGGAAGCAGAGCCATGCTCTTCCTGCCCTACGTCATCAAGCACCCTAAAGGGAAAGGAATACGCAAGAGTGCAAATCACTGTGAAAAAATAATAAGAGGATGTGTCCATCCAGAAATAACCTCTTACAAACTTGCTTTGCCCTCCCTTACTTCCCATTCTTCACTCCTCTGCTTTATTTTATTTCTACTTTTATGCCAGCTATATAAAAGGTAACACAGAAAGGGCAAACAAACTCTGCAGACTGACCCACAGCTGTAAAGAGCAAAACTAAGTATTACATGTTATGTTCTACTCATAATCTGGAATATCTGTTTTTCATTACAAAGTGCTTTGCATGAAAACAGTTTCCACTACAGGTTAAACTGACAAATTTAAGCATATTTCTACAAACATATTTCACTGCCTGTATAGCCAACAACATGTGAAATTATTTAAGCAGAGCCATTAAAAACTCAGTATGCATTTCAGTTCTGTGGCATTTGCCTTTTCTCTTTTTCATCCAGTTTGGAAAACATGCAATTCAGACCACTGTCAGATATTGGTATGGCCTCAAGTTTCTTCAGAAAGACTGTACCTCCATGTTTTAGACACAAAAATCAGGCTGAAGGAAATTAGCTTGTTTCTAAACCCAACCTTCAATTAATACTCACGCCCATTACTAGCAAGTAGTTTTTTTCTATAAATGACTAGTTTCTAGTGTAATCCACATAGTGTTCCCATTCATGTGTAATCCACAAATCCAGAGGAAAAAAAATATGCTGCTGTTGTATGCAATGGAAAGAAAAAGAATGCAGATCCATTACCACAACCCTTACAGTGCTTGGCTCCAGCAGGAAGATCAGTGCAGAGGACAGTAGTATGGAGACCAATGAAGCAAAGCAAGTACACTCCTGACTAGCACAATTCTGAGACCTTAACAGCAGCCCTCTTCCAAACCATTACCAGGAATCAGCAACTGCAGGAAGAGTGCACTGCTACATAAGCAAACATCACGGTGTCCCTGATCCAAGCCTGGTGAGACAGTCCTTAGGCAGTGACATCACCAGGCCTGAGCAGTGCCATACTCCACTCTGAGGTCCTGCACATCTCCCATGCTTCTGTGCTCCACTCCCGCAGCCCCAGCTCTGCCACTCACACCCCTAAGAAGGCCAGGCCGAGTGGTTTCAGCCTGTCATATCATAAGATCTCTACTGGAAACAAAATAAAAATCAAGTTTTGGACTCTCAGAGCATATTTTTATTACAAAACTAGCAAGTTAACACACTGGTCCTGTGTGTCAGTGGTTATGGTAGACTCCCTGTAAACCAGGCATTGAGTAAATTCTACTTTCTTTTCCTAAAAACGTGACCTGATATAAACTAGAGCAGAAAGAAAGAATGCTGTTTGATACTGCATTTTATGCTTTGCAGGGCATCCTGTAAGTCAGAAGGCTTATTTTCTAATCTATTATTCTTTATCTAGATTATGCATACCTTAAATATAACATCTCACAGAGATTTTGGAGATAACAGGCAAGGCACACGCTAAGTATGAAGTATGCCTGGATACCACATCCCAGAACTCTGCAAGAACAGCTCGCTCTCTTTAGCTAACATCACCTCAAAAAATTATCACCTCCTTTTAGGCCTATGAAGCCATACAAGTATTTTGGCAGCTATCTGGACCCCTTCCATGCGCCACCTCCCCCCCTGCCAACTAACTGCACAGCTGTCAGAGACACTGAAGATTTTGGTTTATCCAGTTTTATTTATTGACAGATTTTCAGTTCAACCAGGCACTGAGCGTCAGGAAGTATTTACACCAACTGTATTGATTTGCAACAAATACCATTTGCTAGCTTTGTTAGAAGATAAAAGAGTATTTCCAGAACGGCTTGTATTTGGAGTGATCATACTGATTTTTGAAAAGCTAAACAGAATTTTTCGTTGTCATGACAATCTGCTCCCTTGGCACAAGCTGCCCCATGGGCGCCTCCCAGTTCCCAGAAGAGGAGCACAGGGAAAGCCCTTCTGAGAGCACGGAAAGTCCTTCTCCCCATTAGGTAGCTCGCTGTCACGTGTAACAGCGCAGAAACTGAGATTAAATTCCCACTTTCCCAAAGACTTGGCTTGTTTGGGGAAATCGGGCATTGCCACACTGAACGGCCACTCCAAAGGAGAGCCTGGGCCTCGCTGCTGCTGGGCTACAGGGAATTTTCAGTAACTCCCGATTGCCCACCCTGGTGCCCCCAGTGCTATACCAGCCATTTTTTAAGTTTTATGCCTTCGTTTAGTAATTCTCACTAATTACTGTAATAGTACCCAAGCTCATGGACTACTCCAAATGGTGTTTTCCAGTTAACAGCGTTTTGAACCATAAACTCTGACAAGACGCAGAGGCTGCCTGCACCGCTACAGCACCCCGACAAGCCAGAGCCTGGTGAGGAAACTGCCGCCCGCGCCCGGGCTTTAGCTACGCGCCACCCGGCGGGCGGCAGCGCCCCCTCAGCGCCCCCGCGGACGGCGTCGGGCCCCGCCCACCTCACCAGGCAGCCAATGCAAGATGGCGGATATCGTCTTCACGCTTCGGTCGCCACAACGAGGCGGTTTAATCTGCTCCCTCAGCCCCCAGCAGTCTCGCCCCCGGCTTGTGGCAGTTGTTGTGATGGTCCCTTTTCTCACGTGCGTGCCTCGCGCAGCAAAACAACTGCCGCAGCTAAATAACGAGTGGCACCTTGGGCAAATATGTGATCAGCCACCTCAGTTGTGCAAAGGTTTCTTCCCCCCCTTGGACGTGGGTGCGGACTGAGGTGGCCAGAGCACGTTTTTCTACTTGCTTCAAGTACCTGGGAGCGAGAAAAAACTGCCAAAACCACCCAGGAGCTCCAGGGGTGCCACACAGGAGCATTGGACCAAGCAGCAGCTTTGTCCAGAAACTCAAGTGACAGTTCAATAGCGCTGTAGTGAACTATGAAGTGTCTGGTAAATCGGTATACTTGCAAATATGTAATAGCAGGTATTTTGCTCTGGAGTAGGCAAGCACTTACTAATTTTTGCCTCAGTTTCCCTTACTAAGTGCTCCGCACAGAGGGGCGGCTTCCAAGCCCCATATTTTGCCCCAGTGTTTGCTCCTGTGCCCCCTCTACCTGCACTTCTTCCTCGAGGGTGTTGGTGACCAGCAGGTACCCTAACAAGGTAAGGTAACATTGGCTGGAGGTACAATGCCTTAAAAGCAGCAAAAGGCAAGTAATGTATACATAGGAGGACTGGGAGTGCCTTTCCCAACACCAAGGAGAGAGCTTAGATGCCTCAGCAGTTTCTGAGAAAGGGTCACCAAGTACCTGCTGAATCATGGTTTACTGCACCACCACAACGATCGATCAGAACTGATTTTCATTACCTTAATTCACTGAACACAACACTGCAGCAGTCCAGAAGGAGATTCACAGGTCTGTCTTTAGAAGGGGCAGGGAGGTTTTCTTGCTGAGAACCTGGTAATTAGCAAAGATCACACTTGCTTCTGTCCAATTTTAATCCACTACGTACACCCAACAGTCAGGGCACACTTATGCTACCTTTTGGTTGAAGGGCACAGAAGCTAATGGGTAGTAGTAGTAGTGCTTTCAGCAGTCAGTGTAAGGACAAGAACAAAAAAACCCCAGGCTTTAAAGCCACACCGTATTCACCAGAAGCACCATTTAACACAGCTCCTTCTAAATCTACTTTCCAATTTCTTCCTCTTGAAGGCCTGTAAGTATTGCATCCTCTGGTTCTACCATTCATACCACTCAGAAAGTTACAACTTGAGATTAAATGCAGTCTGTACTGAAGAATAAACATCGATAGTGCAATTCCTATTTAAAGTAACTTGAATATTTGACATCACTGAAATTACTTGATTACAACAATTTTGAGAGGATTTCCATGGCTGTTTTCTATGCAAGGCCTTTCTTCAGCTTTGATATAGCTCCCTGGACAACAGATTTTTTTTCCCTGATACAGTATTACGAAGGCAAGGATCCTTCCAACAGAAGGAATGACTTTCATTCTGGGTCACAGCCAATAAAACAACAACAAATAATGCAACTCAACACTCCACACTTAAAATTACCTGTAACATAGCACCTGGTATGCCGTGGGAAAGCATTACAGATGTCTTCGGATGCAACTACCACCTTCATTGAACCTTTCAAAGCTTGCTCCTAGGCTAACTTTAACTTGTAGTAAGGTTTCACCTGTGGCCTAATTTTTGCAGAGCAATCAAGGAGTTCCCAGGATTTAAAGGAACCTTTAAGCAATCATTAGGCAGCCACAATTTAATTTTTTGGGGTAGTCTGGCTAGTTTCAATTAGATGCTAGTGCTGTTCTCAGCTACCTTGGGAATTACTTAATTGCCACCACCTGGCCTAGCCTTTTCTATCCCACAGGCAGCTGTAGTCTTTTCTTGAGCCTGTCTGTGAGTAAATTGAACTCTTTCCAGACCTCAGAGAGGAGAAATCAACTGAGACAAATAAACACCTTGTGGGGACAGGAACACTCTTTTTGTCAGGTCTGTAAAGTGCTTGGTCCATGGAGACCTGCCCCCATTCTTAACAGTCTTGCTATAAAACAAACAACATTCAGGACTGGTAGTGATCCTTCAGACATACTACCTTAGGTCACAGTGCTAGAAGTCTACTATGTAGCTGAGGAGTAAAGGGTGTGCTGGGTAGCAATGTTTCCTGGAGAAATGAATGTAATATGATTATGTTGTATAGGATCTCAGAGTCTTTTCTTCTCCTCCTACTGGCTTTTCCACCCTGTTACGGCCTTGCTGTGAAATCTGCATGAAATTAGATAATTTCAAAAATACAAAGTTTCTTTCCGTTTCATGAAAACTCAAGTTTGATGGAAAGCGACCGTAACAGTGACCTAAGGGAAAGACTGTAGTATCTCTTGTAACACACTAAGAAAATTCACATAGAAGAAAGAATCCCTAAGTACAGTGAGCATGTTATTGCAGCGTGCACTGTGCAATGCAGCAGAGAATCCAACAAGATGTGAAAGCACAGGAGAACAAGTGTTTGTTGCCCACAGATATATGGCAGAACAATGAAGTCTTATTAGATTTCTGTGTGGTCTTACTGCCCTCTGTACAGAATTAAAGGAGCAAATGCAGCCTTTGCGCAAGCCGCCAAGATAGATGCTTTCTTGACCTCCATGCTCTTTAGCTGATCTGCTTGAGTTTCTATGTGCCATTGAGCTGCTTTTACTTCCCTTATTTTCTGATGAAAATACAGATGGTGCCCCTGTGAGCCTGGTGCACATCCACTCTGTGTCCACTTTTGCAGTCTCCCGTTACTGCCACTCAAACACCAGGGTAATGGAATTAATCTGTTGGAATTGAATATCTTTGCTGAAGAAAGAGCAGAAATGAGTATGTCTGCCAGGTGTGGATTAATTTGTGCAGTGCTGTGAAATGGCTTTTGTGCCTATAATCCAAAGGGAATCTCCAGAATAATAAAGTTAGTAAACTAGTATCTACTTTCCTGCATTAGGGAACTGAGTTTTCATTTTCACCAACTAAACCATGCGCTGCCTAGAGCCAAAACCTGATCTGAATTAGCTTGTAACACAGCTAAAGTCATTACCCTCTTACCACAGGCATTCACTGAAGTGATTCTTATGCAAAAACTCCACATTTTTCTTTTTTTTTCTTACAAAGGCCACGATTTCTGTCGATTATATCACCTCAGATTACATATTGCTTTCTATAATCACACATTTCCCTACTTGGTTGTGTGAGTCAGCACAGACAGGATGCAGGAATGACACTGAACTACAGGTGAATTGCAAAGAGTATATTTATTTTCATTACCTTGCCATTTGGGGGATCCTTGAAGCAGCACGCAGGCAGAAGCACACAAGTGAGAACTATCATGCTAGAGGATCACTGAACCTGCTTTTCCACCTGTTTATCAGGGATTTGCACAGGCATAGTTTACCACTGTGCTTTGATCTTTCCCACAGCAGGGCAGGAATTTCAAGTGTGTCTGATAGGGTACCTGTAAGTCTATCACAGGCCTATGTTATCTAAACACAGATGTTCTACTTGTCAAACACACCAGGCTAAACAAGAATGAGTATGATATATGTGTTTTTCTACACCCCAGCTGCAAGTCACTTGAGTCTATTGATAATTCTCCTCACCAATCTTCTGTTTTTATCCTACATTGGTTGTTCATGTATCATAATAAAACCATTGTGCCAACAGGAGCTATGGAGGAGAGGAAAAACCGAGTACTTTGCAAACATGAAGGAAACCAACTGAATTCCAGATTTCGTATCTTCTCAGGCTTCTAGACTGCTGGAAAGTGCAATTGAAGACTACCAGGTAAAATGTACATCTTTTCTGTTGTTTTCAGTGTTTTCGATTAGGCCCTATTTGATGGAATTCTACTTTTCCAAGACATTAGGTTCCTGAGAAATGCAAATCAAGACATGCAGCCATTTATATTATATTTTTTTTTCTTTGAAAAGATGTTTAATACATACTGTCTTTTGTCCTAAGGCCACCTCTCTTCACAGATGTTTAGGAAACCCAAACATTTGCAGGTGGAGAGCACAGTAAAATAGACTGTAAGCAACAGTCTTGCAAGGTGTAGGCTAACAGCCTGCATGGAGAGGCAAAACCCGCTACTTGAGACTGGGTGCTGACAACAGAGACACCTCCCACCATGCATTTAAGCGCATACTGTGAGTGCCTGTCCATACTGTTCTTGCTGAAGAGGCATCACTGCTATCCATAGCTGTTGGCAGTCCTTTCATGGGTGTGAGGACAGGGTAGAGTGGCTAAGGACACGGAGCTGAGCTGCTAGTTTGCAGAAGCTGGGTGTGAAATGGGATGGCGAGCAGGAGCTTAGAGGTCAGGGTTAGCCTCGGCAGTTCTGCTGGAGGAGAATGAAAAGGCAGCACCTGCGACTGTGATTAAGGAAAGCAGACATACTAAGAGAGGGGAAAAGTAGTGCAGTCAAAGGTCGTGTTAGGTTGCATTAGAAGAGGTGAGAGAAATGTAGCTGCAGGAAACTCTCCTCTGAATCCACAGATTAGCAAACGAAAAGGTTTTGGCTGTCTGTAATAATTGAAGAGCTGACAGGGCTGGAGGTCCCTGTGCTGTCTTGTGTGCATGTGGACTGGCACAGAAGCAGGAATTGCTGCCACTGATGGGATCTTCCCAGACAGATGCACTTTGAGAGTTCATAGTCCACAGAGTGGGCATAATGGACAACAAAGCTTAGACTCCCTTCATATTTATTATTCTTGGCAGGCCTTTTGAATGATACACTAGTATCACAAAGAAGTCCTGATGCTAGCAAGATGCTTGAAGCAGGATGAGGAAATACCTGTTGAAAGAATACTGCTACAGCAGTTTACATAAATTAACAGAAGACATGACATGTGGCTTATGCAAAGAAGGAAAAGTCCGACAAACAAGAGTAACAACCAGAATGACTTTTGAGAGAGACAGTTTCAGTTTATTGTCCAGATAATTCCCTCTTTTCTCAGCAAGTATTTTAGATAGCTTCTAACACGGACTAACAGTTTCTCTTCTGAGAGGTCACTACAATTTCCCAGACACCGGTGATCATTTGTGACAGAGCATGTCTGTGGCACAGAAAGAAATTTTTGAGATTCTTTGTTCCCAAAATCCAACCTGGGTTTACAGAGGTTGTCATGTCATGCAAGAAACTCATCCCATGAATTAGATGACCAATTTGTTGCATAGTCAGTCCTGGGCTTCAGAGCTGCACTTCAGAAAAAGCTTTTATTATACACAAGCTCACTTGCCTAGGGTTGTGCTTAACAGTCTAGAAAGAAAAGTAGTGCTGGTGATTTTCTGAACTCAGAGAAATAACCTATGAAATACTTTTCATGTCCCTACATGCCACAGTTTTCACTTCTGACAGATTTTGCCAACAACTGTTGTCAGTAAATGCAGAAAACCAGTCTTATCAATGTTCCATGTTGGAATAAATAAAGGGCTACCCTCTTGAATAGTGTACACTGAGGTACACTTTTTTCCGTGTACTTTTCTGTAGAGTTTTACATTTGGTTGATCCTGGATAACAGACTATTGCCCTAAAAGATCAATTGTGCTCTGTATGGGAATATGCCAGTCTCATCTGGGATCGCCAGTGGTTCGATACCACGTGTCATGTCCACAGCTTGCAAGTGGGCATAAGCTACCCCAGAGCCACACTTGACTTCTGTGCAGCTGCATGACCTCTGCTCCCAGCCACACACTCCCATGGTGCGCACATTTTTATTGTTTTACGATCTCCTTTCTGAAATGTACTTTTGCTTTGTATTAGGACTCTATAAAAAATAAATATATTAAAATCATTGTCGCTGCCTAGTTTGTGACTGCTGTACTGACTAAATGAATCTGGGCTTTACTTTTTTTTTTTTTTTTTTTTAATCCTTTTGACTATACTGCAGTTCTCAGTTGGCACAGCAATTTACAACAATCACCATTTTTCAGACACACATTACAACATCCCAATTAAGGAGAGAAGGATAGGACCATCTTTCAGACTCCACTAGGGCAGCTTCTCAGCTGGTGCTGCCGCACTAGACACTGAATGCTCTTGTCACTGTAATGTCTTTCATTGGTTTTAAAAAGGCCTAGAAAGCAGCCTACTTTTCCAAATGAAATTACTAGCTATGTTTCTAACACTTTCACACTGGGTTGCAGAAAGGACACAGACATTCCTGCTTTCAGGAGCTAACAATGTATGTTTGACTGACTTCTGAAGAAAACATTAATTTACTACCAAGATGTACAAGAACATGGGAGGTAAGCAGTTCTTAAATACTGCTGCTTTGCAAGCGTTCTTCAGATGGCAGATAGGGTATTTTGTTTCCTGTATTTCTTGTTTGTTGCCAGATGTTATTTTTTTTTTTTTTTTTTTAATTTATATGTATCTTCCCCCACATGCGCTGTTTTTTACTATCTAAACACAGAACTTAGTTTTCACTATGTTTTTCAGGATGTAGTGAATATGCAGATACTTCTGCCACCTATGTGTTCTGATTTTACTTTTTTTGTTCCCTCAGTAGCTAAAATTTTTGGTTTTATACCAAAGGCTGGTACACAGAACAGTACACTACAGAGAGAAGCAACTCATGTACATTGGGATTGGCTTTTCTCTCTTCTGTGCATATATAGCCCTCCACATGCATATACACACATACATTTGGATTCACTATTAGCTTACAACTGCCTAGTAAAAATCAGTGACATTTTGTATTATCATCATTGAGAGACGAATTAGTTGGCCCTTAAAAGGTAGGTTACACATCATGTGAAAGAACCTAACTGCAAAGAGCTAAATTTACACCATAAAATGTACTTACTCTGCTGGGGAAGCACTATCAAGGCTTTTACCCAGTCTTTCAGAATAATATATGAAAGTACTTCTTTATCAAACATCTCTATATTTTACTCTGTTGAGTCTTTATTAATTCACACCAGTATAGTCACAGTCATGATCCAGTACTGAGTACCTGCAATATTTTAATGCTGCACTCTGATTTAAAGTTGATACCTCTCTGATTTCAAGTTGATACCTCTTTAGAACCAATAAAATGATTAGTTTTATGTCAGAAGATTTTTCTAGTCTTAACCATGAAATAACATCTGAAAGTTATTCAGAAAGAGGGGATTTCAGGAAACTAAGATAGTGTACTTTGTACATTATAAAGCTAATGTATTTTGTAGCTTTGTGGGGTTTTTGAGTACTTAAGTTATTTTAAATAAAACAGATAAAACAATTCCTCATTGCCACTGTGATTTTTTTAAACACTTTTATTGTTGAAGTCCCTCCCTTTAATCTTCTCTTATAGAAGCAAACAACACACCATTTTGAACCACTTATGTACTATAGAAACAGCTTTGTTGGAGCCGTGACTGCTGCTATAAAAGGCTTTTCCAGAACTTCATGGGATCCAAACAATACCTGACAAGATATATTTGCTTGCAGTATTATGAAGACATTTATTCCTGTGCTGCATGCACAAGTAAGTGATCTCTCTTCATTCCAGGAAATGAAGAGAGGTTGCGTGAGTTACCAGAACACAGGTGTCTGAAGAACTGTAAGCAGTCCACAGGAATCATGGACACAGGGTTCTTGGTAGAATTTAGACAGGATCAATCTGAGCTTTAATCTTCCTATTCCCATATTCTTTCCAGATTTCAGGCACAGCTCTTCCGTACAGAACCCTTCCAAGAGCTGTGTTCGAGCCTGTAGCCAGCTGCCAGTGTTGCCTGAGGTGTCCTAGAGCATTCTTCACTTCAGCCTATTACTGCTTCTCTAAACTCACACACAATATTTTGCTCTTTTTCCTATTCCAAAATGGGTTTTCCCATGTTTGACTGACTTGGGCCTTCTATATCCTTTGAATTGTGAAGAAACACATAGGCTAAATATTTTTCTTTCCCCTTACTGTGACTATCCTGACTGTTCCTTTGCCTTTTTCTCTCCTCTGTACTTGCTAAAGCTTCTTTTTATTTTCAGAATCTGGTTAGCCTGCTCACCTCACACCTGTTGTTCTGTGTGTTCACTGTACTTCTCTTTTCTCAGTCATCTCCCTGCTTCACGTTTTCTGCCATTATTCCATGCTTTCTTTCAGGCTGAGCCTTATGCATGAACAAGCATCCAGTCCTCATTCCTCAAAACCCTGTCTTCATCAAATCCACTTCTCTCCCAATTCTTTTAATTGATTTCCAGTAACCTTCCCAAACCTCCTCTCACCAAGCTATTGCTCTTTGCATAACCATCCCTCACTTAAATTAATAAATTCTCCTCTCTCCAGTATATAAACAGTGAAGGCTTGTAAATGCCACAGCACCTTATGAATGGATTAACATAGTAACTGAAGGCTCTAAGGGGTATTGGGGCTGCTCTACGTCTGACAGCATTAAGAGTGAACTTTGAACATAAGCAAAGGAAGCATAGAATGAGTTAATATAAAGGAAAAATTAGGAAAAGATTGAAGTTGAATACTATTCCCAATAAAAGGAAAACCA
The DNA here is from genome assembly GCA_035590215.1 of Microhierax caerulescens. Lineage (NCBI taxonomy): Eukaryota > Metazoa > Chordata > Aves > Falconiformes > Falconidae > Microhierax > Microhierax caerulescens. Next base: position 51,985,994 of record JAVJGJ010000059.1, on the reverse strand, counting down.
GAGATTAATCTCACATCTAGTTTCAATAACGATTCTTGTTTTAGAGACAATTGTAAACTCTGAACAAGCCCTGTAACGGTACGATTCTTTAAGCATCTGGATGACAAGTCTCCTTTTCTTTCTTAGCATGGCCAAAGTTTGTGTATTTTTCCCCCCTCTCCTACCATTCTGGGTATCTTTAGCAGAGTTTTACTTAACTTAATCTATACTCATTGACCAACAAAGCCACAGTTGCAAAACCTCCCTATGGGGGAAGCTTGTAATAGAAGAAAGTAACTTTGAAGTTGGATGTGTGACAGAAAATTAAGCGTGCTCCCCTTAGCATAATTGCACACACCCCAAAGTTGTTGCCAGAAGAGAAAACGCAGCCTGAAGCTGTCGTGCTCCTCAGGTTTTGTAGCAGAAACTGGGCCAAGGACTGTATTGCTTAGAAAGCTGAGCTACTAACCAATTCTGCTTGCTGCTGCAGAGGGTGATGGCAGTGGGGAGACAACATGGTGATACCTCCGTAAGAAAGTTGTATCAGTTGCCTAAATAAATATTATTATAAGCAATATGAAAGATACTTCAGCACATTTAATGTATTTCACTACATCTTCTACTGTGTTAAATGTAGTCATGCAGCAACATCAGCAGAGCTACATAAACACTGCCTTCTGCACACTAGCCAAAACCTGAGCCTCAGCCCAAACTCACCTTATACCCGTGGCTTTTAGATGAGCATCAAGGCTACCTGTGGCCAGATAAGAAATTCAGCCCATGCTAAATTTAAGTTTAATCCCACCTACCTTCATTGACAAGAGGTGTGCATATAAGCCAGGATTTTCCAGAGTTCCTCATACAGCCTATAAAAATGACAGGTGCATCAGCTGGTCAGCATCAGGGAAACAAGCTGGCTGGGTTCCCTCCTACAGGCCCTTTATACAAAATGCTTCCAAGTACTGCAGAAGCTGCAGACACCAGACCTGTAGTTTTTTTCCAATGCTGCAATTTTTCACTTGGATCATTTCCCCATTTGTAAACAATAAAACAGTGCCCGAGTATTTTCCTGTCAGCATGGTCGCGTAAGGACCAGTTCGGCATTTACACATAGCTTTGAAAGGGACAGTACCTGCTGTGAGGACACAGTGCTCTATGTTTCATGTGATCAGCTCTGGGAGAAACACCAAAGCAACATGCATGACACATTTAGCAGCTGCAGAATGTTTTGCACTATCTCTTTGCAACAGTACATAGTTCAGATTGATATTAATAATATCTGAAATTATCTACTTTATCCAATTAGGTTTTCATCTAATTAAAAAAATTCCAATGGTTCTTTAAATATATTTAGCATGCAAAAATGGTAGAAAGTTTGCTGTACACCAGTTAACCCCACCCTTGTTCCAGTGAGAGCAGCTGGATTCACCTTCTCCATTTCACTTCTCACTCACTCTGCTTATAATCTGGTTCTCCATGAATTTTAGTTTTCTGGGACAGGTTGCAAGTAAGAGAGAAGTAGTAGAAACACTCAGAAATGGTACTGGGAAAAGCTCAGGATTATTTCATATTTTTTAGTCTCAGCACTGAGATGCCAAAATGGGATGGATACGTAAGTACGCTTTAGTTGCCTCTAAAGTGAATTAGTAAATTTTGTGATGAAAACTGGAGATTAGTAGCTGGATGCATGGTTTATGGCATTCAGTGGGTTGCCATATGCTGTGGGACACATCTTTTGAAGGATATTTGCATCAACTCAAAAGACAATATGGCAACTGGCAGCCTTTTTCTTTATTGAAGCAAAGTCACAGCATTTTCATCACTATTCCCCTCTTGTGAAGGGAAGAGTTAAATGAAGGCCCCTGAAATTTACATTACTAACAAGTAAAGGATTGAAGAAAGAGATTACAAGCATATTTCTCTAAAATAAATAATCTACAAAGAGTGCTTTTTCTTCTTAAAAGCAATCTATAAATGTATAAATTCTACGGTAGGGAGATCAAAAGATATTTTAACAACTTTCAATATTTACAAACAATACAAAAACTGCGCACGCCATCAAATGATGCAAAATTCTTCTTAAAAATTAAAAGCTTCATTCCTACTAAGAACCAAAAACTTCAGCCAATATTTAAGTTTTAATTAATGGTTGTCTTTACAATTGGAAAACCGTTAAATGTTTTTATTATCTGTAAAATATACAATAAAAATGAACCTCACTAAATTATTAAGGTTAAAAAAGAAGAGAAATACTGCAGGCAAATCAAAAAGGAAACTGTAACTTATTCTTTGGTAACCAAAAGTTAGCAAGTATCTGTATTTCAAGTGATGAAAAGTAATAATCTTCCCATTCTGACAAATGGAAGACAGACTTCTGGCAAAACACAACTCCCCAAGTTTCAATTTTGAAAGACAAGCTCCACCTACAGCTCTGTAGTGCAAGTTCTCAAAGTCTAATTTTGCTTTCTAATTCAGAAACGTAACCCTTCCAAACTCTGGCAGTGCACTGCTTAATTCATCTCCCACTTTTCTGTTGCCTGCTCGCATCCTCTGCATACATCTGGCTGTTCCAGTTCTCTAAGGGAATAACTCTAGGTCAAGGAAGCAATTCACTTGGAAATGTGTGTTTCACCAAGTGTGCGTGTGTGGCTGCATAGCAGCTAGTAGTGTGTTGTAAAACTCGGCTCCCTTTTCCACGTTAACTACGTATTCCATTTTCCCTCAGGAAAAAAAGTAGTACCCTGGTGACCTACCTGCTTTAGCAGGACACGCTTCATCGAACGCTGGGCCATACCCCAGTAACAAGCCATGTAACCCCAGCACCAACCCTACTACCTTCTCATAGGTGAATGTGCCTCATCCTGCCTCTCCCTGCTTAACGAATGCACTATGCTGCACCACTACAATGCTTTTGAAGCAAACGTCCAGCTTGTACCACAGGAGCCTTCCCATTCCTCTTTTTCAGGCTTATTCCTAAATTTTGCTTGCACAATTGCAGTCTCAAGAAAAAGAAAAATGTCACCCCCCTACAGACTCTGAGAAAACTCCACCCCCTCCCCCCCAAGAGGACTTCTAAGGCTTTACACAAAGAGTCCAACTGTTGACTTTCTTCAAGCCACAGACCACTCATTCAAAGCAAGTCCTCCCCACCCCAACCCAACCATGCAGAACTATCACTGCTTTAGCATTTAAACACACACATGCAGTTCATGGAATAAATGCTCAGCAAAGTAAACTTGTCCTGGTCTGGGCTTTCTTCTGGAATCTAGTCCTCTGACATTTTCTAGACTAATATCCAATCCCTTTTGTCACTGCCTTTTAGCTTTCTTCAGCTGAAGGGCTTAGATACTTCCTTGAAGTACCTGGCTGAGTCATTAAGTCTAGATGGGTTGGATCCAAGGTCTCCTTGCAGCCTGCCTCCTCAGCATATGGAAAGTCATTCATATCCATTTCATCACTGTTAAACATATCAAGCTGGCTCTCTTGCTGCTCTTCCAAAGCCCTTTGGACCCTGCCCTCTGACTGTTCCACCACTTCCCCATCTCCTTCACTAATGACAGTCATGGGGCTGCTCTGGATGCGGTTGCGGACATTGTACTTGCTGCTGGCAGCGGAGGGGGGTGTTCGTGACCGGCCGTACCTAGTGCCAGAGAAGGACATGCTCCTTGGCATCAGGCCCTCGCTCTTGGCCCACTCTTCCTGGGCCCGTTTGCTCTTGCTGGGTGAGCAGCTGGCAGGGCTGTCGGAAAGGTCAGGGGAGGCATCCGTCTTTGTCCGGTGGAACCGGGGGTCCGTGTTCTTCAACATCTCTGCTGCAGACATGCGGGAACTGGTGTCACAGCGACTCCCTTTCTTCAGCAGCAGGGCTTTGAAGTTGTCATTGCTGGTGCTGCTCTTGCGAACGCTTCTCTGAATAGATCCGGCTTGTTTGAGGGCAGCTAAGGTTGGGGAAGCACCAGTGGGAGTTACGGGGGGCGACGGAGAATGGTTGCGGGTACGGTCGTCTTCAGAGTCTTTACGGCCAAGGACTTTCCTTTTGGATCTGAGTTTGAAAAACAACAAAAAAGAGGACCAAACAAAAAATGAAACTTTTTACCTCCCCTAATTAAACTCAGCTTAGATGGATGACAATGAATTAAGCTAAAGCAGAGAGAAGGATAAGGGAGAAGTAATCTAAATCTAAAGAGTGAATAAGAACACCACCAAAACTGTACAGGCATTAATGCAAGTATTGGAGATACAAGCTAAGTTTATTGTTCTTTTTCTGCAAATCCAGAACAACAGAACTATTAAAACCAGCAATACTGATGTCCAAAACACTTCAGCGAATTTAGTGAATTAGGTTTTCTGGAGTCAGTATTCAGCTGCAAAGACTAGTGCGTTATAAAGATTATACTCAATGCCATTTGTCTGTTAGTTTAGGGACTTTATTGAAAATATGTTCTGGAGTAAGTTAGGGGTTTCTGTTTTGTTTTGTTTTACTATTTCATTTGATGCCTTCTGGAAAATTAGAAGTGTAGTTTAGTGCACTTCCCTTTAGAAAAGGATATTGCAAGTGCACTGCTGCTAAAATTTAGATGGAGTAAAGGGAGCCACATGTAACCATTCTGGATTAAATTATTTTTAAAAAATAATCCATCCCCTACCCAAATATTAAATGAATAGTGAAAACTGAGTTTTCCAGCTTCTGTTAAGATTCACAGACAAAATTCACAGTTCTGTTGGTGCTCTGTCATTGCAACTCTTCCGCTAAATGAAGGAGCAACCCAGCTTCCTGACATGAGTTATTTTTCCAAATGAAAGGGTGGAGTGCTTTTTAATTTAAATGTAAAGTGCAGGGATAACAAAAACAAAATTAAGAAACAATCATGGAACTGGAAATAAGTGGAAACTAGAATTATATTGGCAAAAGTTAAAAACAAGCCAGTAACTTGTTATAAATATAAGATTATCATGCTATAATTCCGTATTAATTTTTCTCACACATGTGTTCAATACAGATTGTTTCCCTTGTAGAATGGGTTTCTACTTAATGTGATCTTTAGCTGTACTTTCTTAAAGGCCTTGAGATTTTTCCACGGCAAGCTCAAATATCTTTATGCATTGCAGCCCAATGATAATAAAAAACCCCAGAAACCAAAGTAGCAGGATCCATCAGCTGAGTTGGTGGTAGCAACAGACATTGCCATAAACTCTTGACAAGACTTTGGAGTGATCCTGTCTCTTGTAGGTGGTGAAGTTTATGCATAGATCACTTATCATAACCCCCAGGCAGCAGCAACAGCTGTCATTTCCAGCTGCTGCTGCTTCCACCTGCCTTTCTGGAAGAAGAATGGAAATACCAACATCCATTCAGCCTGAGGATGAATGGACACCAGAAGAGAGCACAGGGATAAAATGATGACTTCACTACTGGCAAACCTAAGAACTTTGTCTAGATTTAACTGTGTGTCAGTACCACAGGCAGCAAGTGAATTTGGTGCCTGGATGCTCTGCAGGTCTTGATGGGAACATGTGTGCACGTTAGCTACAGGGAAAAGATTTCCCTTCATTAGGGTTTTTGGCTGTCTACAGGCACCTTTAAACACTGCAGTGCTGGGGTTGTACTGCTGCCAAAACCCAAATGAGCAGTCAGTTTGCTGTCAGCATCTAACCAGCTTTTCTCAGCATGATGAATTATGGCACAAACTTAAAATTAAGAACAAAATTTGGTTTTGGTGGCTTTTCAGACAGAAAGAGGGTATATATTCAAACTGTGACTTAAGATTGTTCTTCCTGACCTTAACACATATACCACTATATTTCTTGTCTTACTCCAAAGCACGTATTCAGGAGTGCCAATTGCTGAAACAATACCTTTTAGAAATAGTGAGGAGAAAACCAAAATATTTTTTATTAATAACAGCCAAAGAAGATAGTGGTTCAAGTCTAAAGCCAGCAAAAGCAAGGTCTTAATAACAAATGTGTCAAGCAGTTTTAACTATGTCACATCCAGTTCCATTGTCCATTTCCCCATAAACTCATGAATTACGTGTATGTGCCTACACACTGATCCACTCTCCATCTGCATACATAATGAAGAAAGGCTACTGGCCAGAACATTTCATTCTAAAACCAGATTTGTCACAGTCCTAGTGAGCACCATGCAACGTAAATGCAACAACCATTTTTAGAACAGCTCCTACAAGTTATAAGTAAGTTATAAGAAGAGAATATCACATGTATGTAACTTTTGTAACATCTGAAGCAAGAGAAGTTTCAAAAATAAGAAAACAGCATTTTTATCCCAAGTGCTGCAGTCTCCCAGCCACTTCCCATCCCTCAGTACTCTTGATGCAGAACTCACGCACAGATGCGCAAACTGACTAAGCACCTAGATAAACCTACGCGGATGCTGCCAAGCACTTCCTGTGACCAGTAAGAGATGTCCCCTCTACATTTTGAAGTAAAAGACAAAGCCACCAGATGGCGCTACCGCTACATCGATGCTAGTCTAAAAGCAAGCTCAGTAGTTCAGAGAGTGGTGGTAATGGTCTTCTGTGTGTACTGTTTAAATGGTGCACACGTTTCATTTTGTGGTTTTAAGCTTTTTTTCCACTTCCTTTTTTTGTGAACCTAACGTGAATAGCACAAAAATCTAGTTGCCTATTCAGGATGATTTTGTTTTTAAGGGAAATGAATAATGTCATTAATAATAGAGCCAGTATTGCACATTTCATTCATGAACCCGGTTGACACAAAACACCCGACCTCAGGCTGGATTATGGCAAACTATAATCCAGCGTTTGCCATATGTTTTGCCATATGACTGACATGTTGTGTTACTTGCCAGTTTCAGCCACGCTTGCCATGAAGCATTAGCGTTGAGCCTCTGTCCCAAACTGCACCATATAAGCAGCGAAGAGAGTAAAAAGAGATGGAGAACGAGAATGAAAACAAAAAGATACACAGAAAAAGCAACAGCAGAGTTAATATGGCAGATCGAGAACAGTACAATAAATATTAGACGTAACGGTATTTTAAGGAGCAGGTTATTTATAATACAATCTATATTGATTTAATCTGGTAGCTTTTAGTTCAGAATGGATTAATATATTTGTAAAACAATAAAACACGCGTTTGTTTCTTCATCTTTTTTATATATAGCCGTAATAGAATGTTCATAAATGTGTGCTTTCTGTTAAAGCAATGACGGTTGTAATTGGGTGTTTTAGTAAAAAAATGTTACGTTATTTTTTAGAGAACTACCGGACCTGACAAGAGTATAGGAAGGGCAATTTCTGCAGTACCTGTGAATGGCTGCAAAAAGATCCTCAGTAGTCCTTGGTCTTGCTGGTGTTGCCACTCCGTCTGTCTCTTCCCCATAACTATCGCTCAGCAGGAAGGAACTATTTGCTGTATCTGATTCAAACACCTCCACTACACAGAGAGAATGAACAATACTGTCAGTCCATCGTGGGAACCCAACAGGCATATAATCCTGACACCGGCCCTCACTGCCTCTAAGGCAAAGCAGCCGAGAAACTGAGTGAGAGCACCGTTGTCATTATTGTGATTTCAAACAACGCTTGCTTAGGAAACTGCAGTGCACAAAATGCCTATCCTATGCTTGCTCACACACAGGCGGAGAACAATACTGAAAGAAAATCTGTATGGTTTCCACTAAAATGCAAAATCCAGATTAACAAAGCTACCTGTGTTTTAATCCTAGCATGCACAGTTAAAGCATCATTTTCTTTCCATGTCTGCAACAATGACAAGTCAGAAAGGAATTACAAGAAATCTCATAAAGATTCAGACCAGATCCCTGCAACTTTCTTTAGGCTTTTAGTTACATAAGAGGTTTCTTTACCCTACAGAACCCCACCTGAATGCTAGGATTGCTATTCTCACTCCCCAGCTTCTTTAAAATAGCTACTGCTGCATCTGAAGAAGAGTCAGAGAAAAGAGACTCACCACTTTCGTTCTCTTGAGATAGGTGCCCTTCAGTGTTACTGCCACTGTCTTGGCTGCTGCCTGAACTGCTTCCTTCATCAAAAGCAGACTGCTCCTCCTGCCTGGGTTCTTCTTGAACTGGTGATGTAGCAGGCTGTACCACAAAGGCATTAGCTCCCACTGTCTCAGAGAAGGTGAATCCAGCAGCTCCTCCCTCAGGAACCAGGCTGCCAGAGTCCATCTCGCTAGAACTGAGTCCATCTGTAAGACAATTTCTCGCCTCCTCGCAGTGTGCAAGCACAGTGTCTCTCTTAGTTGGGCTTGATGTGCTTCTGACAGTATTACTCACTTCAGCTGTTTTCTCCACCGTAAGATCTAACTGTGGAGGTGGTACAACAAGGAACAGTTTGGGTTTCTTTGAAATAGGAGGTGGTTTCTTGCTTGGCAATATGACCTGAGTCTTGTCAGGAGATGCTGGTGACCCCTGAAGTGACATGCCAGAATGGAGGTCTTCACTCTGCACTGAAGATCCAGGTGTGTCTTCAGGAGCTGTCCCCTGTGCATTGGCTTCGAAAGGCTTGTTTAGACCTACTGCACTCACAGGCTGTTGATCGCTGTCAAGTACAGGTGCATTATCAGAGAGAACGAGAGGAGAACCCCGAGCCAGTGTTCGAACTGAGCTTTTAAATGAAGTGCCTTGAGTTTTCATTTCCTCTTCGCCTAAGCTGCTACTGAGTCTGAGTGAGAGAGATGGCTTTAGGGAAGACTGCGATGACGAATTTACAGTACCCTTTTCCTGAGAGGTGGTTTCAGAAGCAGACTCAGGTAATGGTTCACCTTCTGTTGGTTTTTTCACAGACCTCAGCTGCACCATTTGCAATGCTTTGGTAGTTACTAAGGGCATCACAGGTCTGGATGTGTCTTGCTTGTTGAGTGGCTGTTTCACTGGACTGTAGCAAGAATCTTCCTGGTTACCTTTCTTAAAAGAATACTGTGGGTGTATTGTTGCACCTTTTGTTAGTTTGGGATCAAGAGGTGGAGCTGGTGGCGGGACAGCTAAGGGGACAGTAGAAGGAGGAGGAACAGGGTAAGAGAACAAACTGATGGAGGCTTCTTGCGGAAACCATGGGACAGTCTGGGCAAAGGAAGAACTTACATCAGCTTCTGGTGGAGGAGGAGGGAATGTGGGAGAGGCTGGCAATGGTGACAGATCCATGATTTCTGCTGCAGGAGGAGGGGGGGGAGGGGGAGGAGAAAGTTCAGGGCAACGTGGGGGAGGTGTTGGAAGAGGAGGTGGTGCAGGAGGTGCACCAGAATCTGGAGGAGAGCTCAGGGTGGGGTCCAATTTCTTCACGCTCACGGTCCCTTCAGTAGATGTATTTGAAGAAAGAGAAGTGGAGGACGAAGACATGGAGACTGAAGACAGAAGAGAGGACTTCCTTTCAGGCACTTTAGGCTTCAGCTTGGATTTCCCATTTCCTGATGATGCAGACTTTAAAAGTACAGGCACTGGAGTAAGCGCAGTGGGTGTATTGGACTGGCTGGAGTACCCACTCGATGGCGAAGTGACTCGGTGGGATTTCTCCGGAGAAGTGCTCTTTGGTTTGGCCAGTCCACTGGGCACTTGCGGCACAGAAGCCCTTGAGCCATCGCTGGAGTGGCTGATGCTGTAATCGCTGAGAGCAGACGATGTGCTGGCAGAATGGGCCACTGAGGACTTTACCTGGTCGTCCGCCACCGCAGCATAGTCACTGTAGTAACCCCACTGGTCAGCGTACTCCGACTTGATGCTACTCGTTTCGCTCTGAGAGGGAGTGACTGTGCAGATGGAGTACAGGTTTGCAGCAGTGGTGGACATCATGCTGCTGCTTGCACTGACCGAGCTCTGGCTGCGGGAACGCAACACCCAGGGATCCTCATAATCACTGCAGGGGCTCTGGGAAGGGGAGCTGCCATTTTTGCACTTGAGATTCAACTGCAGAGAATGCTGGAGGGTGGCAATGAGGGTTTCATCAAGTATCTGACCATTGGACTGGGCTTTTTTCTTAGGCATCCTTCTGAGTGAGTCTGTTCTGGATGGTGGCAAAGGCGGCTTTTTTGCCTTTTTCAGAGAGATGTTTCTCGCAAGGGATTTGTCACCTTGGCCTGACTGATCATCCTGATGTTTCTTCTCCTTTCCTTCAAAAACATTTACCACACTGTCTCTGGGGTTGCCAAAACCATTAGCACTATTGCATGGCATGTCTAACTTCAGTCCGGAGTCCATATGCATGGAACTGTAATAACCATCGTGGTCCACTGAATACAGAGAGGTAGAATCGTCCCTGACCGAAGTCCTCTCCAGGCTGCTGCTGCTCAGGTTGCTACCTGGAGTTGCACAGCCTGGTGTGGTACAAACCACCTTGCGTGAAGGAGTCTCACTGTTTTCTGCAGACTTGAACAGCCAATGCTCTGTGCTGTTCACTGCTGCTTGTGCTCGCTCCCCTGAATAGCTAGATTCACTCCTATCATCGCTGTCCTGGGAAGGGTTTGGTAAAGCAAGATTGTTCCTACAGCTGTAGCTCATGCTCTGAGACCCAGCCTCCGCATTTCCAGGAGTACTAAGGCAGACAGCAGAATCACCAAGAGAAAGCATCATGACAGTATTAGATGGGATGGTATCTGAAGTCTGCGAGTGACGTGTGGAGCTACTCTCACTCCAGTTACCACTGGAAGAATGGTGGTCTTCCTTCCCACTTACTGCACTGCTGGCAACAGGATTCTCTCTTGGCTTTGGGTAGGCAGCGGAGCTGGTAATTTTACTATCCAAGGATCCAACACTCTGGGCAGCATGAATAACAATAACTTCTGAGGAGGATGACAGTGTTGCATTGGGTATGATGCTCGTGGAGTAGGTGGCATGAGGAGAGACCACACATGCTGGGCTTGCAGACTTTTCGCTATCATAGCTTCTCACCTCTTGAGACTTTGGCCTCGACAGGGTCCCTGTTGTAGGATTGTTCCTCAAATGCACAACACTATCATCCACCTGCAATTTACTTATCTGGTGGGGTAAACTTCCAGCGACGTCCTCTGTCTGCCTAGAGATGCTCTGTGTCTGCTCTAGGGACTGAAGAGACACTCTCGCACCAGCCCGAGGCAAGCTGTGAAAACCTATATCGCTATTTTGGCGAGAAGCAAAGATGACTGCAGCAGAATCACTCATCACTGACATATTTCCAGATGAGCTGGAGAACTGAGACATCTGGGCTGCAATGCCTTGTCCTTTCTGCGCTCGTATTCTTCTCATTGAAGGGGGCACAACTTTAACTTCCTCTGTCTGGCAGCTGGTGTCCTTGGTTTCAGAGCGCTGCATAGCAGAGCGATAGCTGTCTAGTCTGCCTAGCGTGGAACACTGATCTGGGACATACATCGAATGCCCTCGGAAATCACTTTGGCCAGTGCCAACTGCTGAAGTCAAAATAAAATAATTATTTCTTGAAGCACAAATTCACATTTATCTTCTTACTCATTTAAAAGCAAAAAACCCCAGCAAACCGCTCGATCCCCATACTCCTGCAGGTTATGCCTTCTGAAAAAGAATCTGCAACAATGGATTTTGCACAGGCATCATGTGTTTTCCGTATTTCTCTTCCCTTTTTCCTTATTACTGGAACCTTCTGCTTAAGAATCGTCTGCATTCCTGCCGCACATTCGACACATGAAATCCTCTGTTTATGACATGGTAATAATTTCCATAGTAATCAGTTATGTCAGAAACGAACTAGCACTGTTTGATTTCCAGTAGGCAAAGCAGCAGGAACAGACAAAAGCCTGAGAAACGTGAAGTGTGTTTCCATGCTAATGCCTCATGCAATAAAGAAAAGGGGAAGGAAATCTGGAGCCTAATGTGAATAATCAGATCTACTTTTTAAAAGCATTACACTTCAGAAAAAAACTGCCAGCAGACACTGATAGCTGTCCAAGTCTTGCAGTTCATCTGAAAGTAGGCTAACACACTGAAACATGCATTGTTTTACCACAAATAATACGTATGCTATAAGAGCATTTATACAAAGATATTTTCCAACACTGCAAAGAAAACCATTAAGTAACATTTCTCCATACAACTACTTTCTATTCATCATAAAGGAAAAGCTCTAAAAAGCAGAGAAAAGAAAAAGATGGTCGTCTCATCCTCAGCACCATCAGGAAATAAAAAAATAACTGTACTTTTTTTTTTTAAAAAGATGTAATAATCATATATTTGCATTAAAAAAACACTTTGAGGACAATGGAAAAAACACTTATAGTTCAAAATATAGTTACCACCAGGTTAGTAGAAAGGTCTGTAGGGCTCTTTTAAATTTACATTTTTACGGGTAGCTGTCTTTTAAAATCACAAACCAGAGCACTGCTTTAAAATTAGTCTGTGTAAGGTTGTTGCTTTTCAATTCAGTTGCATTACTGTATAAATAGCAGACACGAGAGGCAGGCGTGCTGCTGGAGATGCTTGTAAGGATGCTGCATATGTCACTGTGGGGGAAAAATTGGTTATTTCAAGTCTCCGCCTAAGCTAGTCTCAGGAGCGATGAAGTAGCATGCCCAACAGGACTGTTCTCCTTTCAGATTTACTATATGGAACTGCATCAGGATAGGTATTCTTATCATGCAGCTTTAAACACCACTTAAAGGACATTTAATTATCCTTATTCTTGGCAGGCAAAAGAGGCGTTTTAGGATAAGGAAAAGAAGGCTCTGAAAAGGCTACATTGAAAGCAGCACACACAAAAAGATTGTTTACTTCTTTTCCCCAGGCACATAAGTAGTCTTTTAGCAGCTTGAAGCCTGTTTAGTTCGCTTTGTGTAGATTCTCTTGCTCTCATGAAAATGTAGCCTCTTTCTGCTTCTGGTAGAGGTTTGCAGCAAAGCTAGATAGTCGAATGCTGGCAAACGTCTTTGATAATGTAATATGAGTTACTGTCAGAACAGATGGACTACTGCAGCCAACCAAGACAGGTATTTGCATATTCTGTATACAGTTATTAAGAACTGTACAGTAAGAAAAATAATTGAATGTTGCCTTCCACAAGTATTTTTTCTATAGATTCAGTGTTCCCCTTTGGTTAAGCGAGAGAAAGCCATCAAAGTAGACATTATGAATATTTCTGCAACCATGACATCACTGATGACAACTGTTTGCAAATTTAAAACATCCAGTAATAAAAATTTGTGTACTACATTATATAAACAACCAAAGAGAGAGGCTATTTTTCTTCTTCTGCCACTGTGAAACAGATACATGCATGCAAACACACACACGCACGCACGAGACAGAAGGATGGGGCTGGTGGAGAACAAAGCTGTAAGCACTACAGCAAGTATCTAATACTGTCACATACTGACCTGTGGCTGAGAGCACCTCATTTCAGTATGCAGTATGTTTGTGCTCACAAATGAAGCTAAATGCACTCTATTTCACAAGCAGTGTAATGCAGGTGGATGGTCTATGCTTGCTTAAGACATTACTGCTAGGGAAGGTAAATGGCAAAGTGGAACAACACTGGATTCGCTGACCTCCCCTCTCCTCCTTCCCAAACCACGAGTGTTAGAATGCATTACTGGGACATGCTCTTTATAGCCAATGCACAGCAATGTCTGAAATACAGAATTAAACTTTGGTGATACATCAACACCACTAAATATAAGAGGCCAAGGACAGTTGTACCAAAACGCCCGGGGCAGCAGCTCCTGCCCCATCCCCTGGCACCCATATCCAGACAGAGCCTGGGGGACTGCTGGCTTGGCCCAGGCCAGAGCAGGGCTGGAGGAGCAATGCCAGCAAGAGCGCAGCATGAACAACCGCAGGACGCTGCTGCGTGTCAGCGCTAACCCTGTTTGTCCGTAGCATAGATGTAACTTAGGGTCCAGTCTAATATGCTCAGGGAAACTGCGTACATTTTGTCTCAGCAGCAGTAAACCTTTACTTGATACTGCAAGGAAGCCTGTCAGGGCAGGTCTTCACACCAGTGTGAGGTCTCTCATTAGAACTGTTCAGAGCCCAAACAAATACAGGGTTCAGAGGGGGCAAGACAGCCCAATCTCAAAACTATGAACTGCAGGGTTCCATCCTTAATTACTGTATGTGATACGGTCAGGGAAGGGACTTTGCATGGCTGTTGCTATTACAAGAACATAACTTTGAGGGTTTAGATTTTTTTGTAGAAATGTAGCACATTCTGAAATTAATTCAGCTTTCTTTATGGCTTTACACATATGCACAATCTCATGCAAAGCTGTGAGGATTTACTTGCCCTTTAAAACGCAGCAATTTCTCTTTTTACAGATTTGTTTCCCAAAGAGGGACAACAGAAATCTGCAGGGAAAATGGCTCAAAAAAAAACCAACCAAAGGAAAATTTAAGACTCAGGCATGAAATGTTGAGGGTTTTCAGATTTTGGTGGAATTCAGAGGATGGCAGCAAGGAGTATTTTGTTTGCAATTTACAAACGCACTGAAAAACCCACACTTATTTCCAGAGTAACACTGAAAAGCAAGGGTTTTCAAAAATCCTTTACAATCAAACCACCTTTGTTGCTACTGCAGCTAGAAGATGACTGATCCAATCCTAAGGGACAGCTCAAACATTTAACTGATTATTATGTTGAAAATGCTACATCTCTCAGAAAACCTCTATTTATAAATAGTAGTTACACAAGTTACAAGATTTCTTCAACACCAAAATTCTGAAACTGAACCAGAGCTTTTAAAGAAAACCATCCACAAGTCCACCTAGTTGCAGGGGTGATGTCTGAGCAGACAGCAGCAAAAAACACTGCAGAACTGAACATCAGGTTACAGGTGCTGAATGTTATGAAGTCAGAAGTGGCTGCAATTTGGTGGTATGATAAATGTGGCTGAAATTAATTAATAACCATCTTGTCTGCATTTTATTATCATGCGTCCAGCAGCCCTACAGCCAGTGCTACGTCCAACACAGGAGACCTCTACCTACACCCCTTCCTTCCTTACTACCCTACTTCTTGCTGAAAATACCTCTTAGGGCAAATGCTCTTCCCTAATGCACATGTTCAGTGTAGACTCCAACAGCAAGTGAAGAACACCCGCTATCTGCAACAAGTGAAACATGGAACATATGTAGCAACTCCTGCATGGAAGCACAGAGAAGAGGTTCAAATGCATACCTTAGCTCCAAGTGCTTGATCCAAGATATGCATATACAGGTTACACCAGTTTTCCCTGTCTCTGGTAATTACTGGTGTTGCTCATTAGACATGACAGGGATTGAGACTGACTGCAAATTTGATGGAAAAAAGAAAGTGTCTGCATGTAAGCCCTAGGGCCGAGCAATACCTACTAGAAGACTTCCTATCTCCCTTGTGACTCTCAAGCTGAGCTGATGCCACCAGCAGCTTGCTGCAGAGAATCAGTAGAAAGGTCCTCTGTATTGAAATAAGCATAGAAACTGAGGACTTGAGAGCAGAAAAAGTACGTGTGTTGGTATCACAAAGAACATGCTTGTTTCAACTAGTATACAGAAGCAATCTCTCTTCCCAGATTTCTTCTGACTAACCATTTATTTCTACTACAAGCACTTGTTTCTTGTGCCACAGGCACATTCCTAAGATTTATTGTGCTCATCTTCTCATGCCCCACCTAGCAATCCTCTTCCAAACCTGATGACCTGGCCAAGTCACTGTGCAGGCACCACAACTTCCAGTGTTACGAAAAAACCCAGAGGCTCTTCATGTTCATCTATTTTACCCTAGTACTTACACACCAAATTATTTTCAATAGACATTCAAGAAGAAACAGACAAGTACGTTGGGCTTATGGTAATGTTAAGGGATTTTCACTGTGCTCCACGAAGCACCTGTAATCTCTCAGAGGGGAGAAAAATATTGCAGAGAATCCTGTGATACCTTTCAGTACTGCCAGCTAAAAAATATCCCGAATCCTTGTATCACTGCCACCCTGAAAGGAAGATCTTTGATGAAAATACAGGGAATTTCATTCTTGATTCTGTTCATTTCACTAACTGAACAGCCTCCGGCGAAGGATTATATACCTGACATCTCTGTCTTTCATCCCCTATTATCAAAAAGCAGATGATACATACATTGTAACACTCTGATCTCTAGATGAATAGTGCTGGAAATGTACAATGTTGAGAAATACAGCTATAAAACAAGTATTGGTTAAAAGGCACAATAACTCTGGAAGAGAACTTTCTCTCCAAAGACTGTTAAAGTTGCAATGTGAAGCGGGTGTAGAATTACTTGACTTGAACAGCTGGGTATTTGTGTGGTATTTCTGTATATCTGGATATCTGGGGCTCTTACCTGTGGGACCTATAACT
>JAVJGJ010000059.1:51955381-51969695 GCA_035590215.1 Microhierax caerulescens | reverse complement strand
GACTAATTGGAAAAGATTATCAGTTAAGAGGAGTCTTCAACAGAACAGCTGCGTTCCAAAGATCAGAATTTATGTGCCCCCATGTTGCTAAGATGGAATTGTTTCCTCTAAGGCATGTCAAAAGAGAAGCTTCAACAGTCCCAAATGATACCTGGGACACCAGCGGGTACCAAAAGCGGGTCTGTGCTGTGCCACAAGAAGGCAAATGAGCGACTGACAGTTCAGGAGTCAGTCATATCCATCCTAATGACCGACAGGAGGTCCTACAGGTGACAACTCCTTGTGAGCTACTGAAAATGGGAGGCAGGGAAAGAAGCTGAAGAGAAGCATATGAGGTCATTCTGAACTCTCCGAACCCTCTGGTTATGAATTTTAAAAAGAAGTAGATGGGGAGGAGGTCAGGGGGAGGGGGGAAGGATCACAGAGCCATAAAGACCATGAATTGTACCTTAAAGTGGAAAAAAGTACTGAAATAATTCAAGGAAGTTACATGCAAAGCATAAAATTAGAAGGCTGTTTCGAAGACCCAAATTGGACAGAGATTTTCTGTTTGATTAAAGAAAAGCAAAATGCCTGGCAGAAGGAGGAGAAATCAATAGGTGGAAAACTTGAAGATGATTTCTTCTCCCCTGCTTTTGTGAGGTATGTTTATCTGGAAGATGAAGTGTGGTGGAACTGATGCTTGGTCTGGGACTTGCTCCTCCTGCAAGACAGGGAAGGAGCCTGGGACACCAGAAGCTGTCCATCGGTGTCTGGGACTGCAGAGCTCTGGAGAAACACTCACAGCCAAGTAACCTGGCACCTTCACAAAAAGAAAGTTCCTCTCAGCCAGATCCTAGAGCACTGACACAGAGAAGGAACCATGGAAACATGAAGGCATTTTGCTGTCTTTATTTCATCTGAAGAGCTGGAATGTGTGAAGGTGTCTGAAGATAACCTACAGCCAAGAAATGAGCAAGGCCTGCGACAGGTTCTCCCAGGAAAGCTGCTCACCTCTACCAAACTTGTTTGGGAATCATCTTCTTGCCTGAGGGGACAATACCAATTTACATATAAGGTACCATCTGAAGAAAACAGCTAGAGGCCATGGATAATGGCAACACAAAGCAGAGAAATTGAGAGCACAGAAACTGGAAATAAAATATCATCTCAAAGTTTCCTGCCCTTTCTGCAGTTTTGATCCAACGTTGACTCCATTACATGTATATATATTTATGTTCTGAAAGACAATGAAGGCAATTCAGAAGTATGCAAAACTAATTTTTTCACTGCTGTGTTTGGCAGAGATAAGAATGCTTTGCCGTCTCCTCTTACTTTGGTGTCACTCTGCTAAACAGTACTGAGAGGGTCCTGCTGTTAAAAAATAAATACTCAGAAAATAACTGCATCTCTAAACTGGTAGGCATCTCATATTCTTATCTGTTTCAGGATCCCATCTATCACATAATTTATTTACATCTATCACATTTTATTTACAGAGCATTTTTTATGCAGAAGTCTATGCAGAGAGACTGGTTCGTTGCTGGAAGACATCTGTGAAAACACTGCAGCATTACAATGCTCAAAAGGAGGAATGTTTAAAGATACTTTCAGCACATGCCTCATGGGTGCAGTTCATGATTCCTTTCAATACATTTGACTAAATTCTACCACTGCCACTGAGCTCAGGCCAGCAATCAGCACAGGCTTTCTCTTCTGTTTGGTCTTTTTTGTTCCAAAGGAGCCAAAGCAGCTGGGGGAGAATCCCAGCAGCTTGGCCTGGCAGAAGCTCTTCCAGGCTCTCTCACAAGAAATGAAAATAGTTCAAGCCTGGTTGAAGCTTTGAGGTTCTCTCAAGTTTCTGCTTCCTTCTGAAGGATAAACAAGAGGTAACAAGAATCTGCTCTATGTGTTGGTTATTTAGCCTGCACATAGCAACTTTGGTGTACCAAGGGATTTTAATTTTTGTGTAAATATCATAGCCATTTGCAGGAATGCTGTAGGGGAGAAACAAAGAGATTTATTCAGCTGAAACCACAGGGAGAATGTCAATAGGCCCAGTGCAATTGCTTGACTTGGAGTTTAGTCCGGATCCTTGTTCTGATCAAGTAACTGTGGGATGTTTTAAAACAACATTGTTTATTTTGGGACAGTGTAAGAGAAACAGGGAACGGATGGCTATAGAAGTATTTGGGGAGTGACACGGGAGAAAAGGCAGAAAGAGCACTGAACAAGGATGAGGGAGTCTTAATTTTTCCCAGCCTTGCCAGCAACCTGGCAGGTGACTCTGGCTAAGTCACTTCACTGCAGCGTGCCCGGTTTCCCCATCTATGAGATGAAGACACTGATAACTGTTCTCTTTTCAAGCGTACTTTGTTTCTTAGTGATGAAAAGCAATATTCTAACAGGATGGATACTGCCATCAGAGAGTTTTCCTGGCATACATTTTGCTGCCTGGATGACATACCACGGAAGCAACATGAAGCTCCTTTAGCTAACTTCCATCACAGGGCAGATGGCTGAAGCCCTACGTGCCTGCCGGTTATGGGCCAGGGAACTGTCCAGAGAGAGCCCCTACAGTGAGATACCATCAGCCCTGAAATTTCTGCAACTTAAAACAGGAGCCAAGGAAAACCTTCAAGCAGTGCAACATGAAATGTGCTCAGCACAGAGATGAAAGACCAAAATCAAGACCATAAAACCTGTCACCCTTAGCAAACAAACTGGCAAAAGTGAGAAACTTCTTTTAAGATATTAATTGAAGAATTCTTTTTAAGAGAGATACCAAATGCATTCTCAAGTTTATTCTATCAGGTTAACTACAGCAGATCTTTTAAATCAGTAAACATCTGTCTGAAGTAGTCACAAACATAACCTCAACGTTTTGGAAACGCTGCTGGCAGGAAGCATTCTTTGCACATCCACCCAAGTACTGTTGGCACCCATTTCAAAATCCATGTGCCTGAAGAAGCACCGAGAACTCCAACAAGTGACAGACAGTAGTGTGGAACAAAATTCTCTGCTTCGTTCTGTTTTTCTCTGCTATCTGGCCTCGAGGTAGGTCCTACATGTGTCAAAGATAACCTCTGCTGAAAACGATGACCTTGATACATACGTCATTTTCCGAATAACACACTAGACTCAAGACCACTGTAACAACCCTAAAAATGAACAGTTTAAGTGATTTCCTGTATCAGTTTTTCATTTAAGTAGAACAAGCGTTTTTAAGGAGCACAAGTAATTTCATCTCAGCTCTAGACAGAGAGAAAAGTGATCTGTTTAAAATGGAAGAAGGGAATGCACGAAGTATCCCCCCTGAACAGATGAGAGAGGATGAAGGTTGTCTCTGCTATTTCTCAAACCAGCTGCAAACATGGTATCTGAGGGATTAGCCTTAGAGAGACCTAAAAAAGGAGAAGGGAATCTTTTGTTAAGAATAATTCAATATTAGGTTTTATGTAGCTTTGTTTCCAGCTTTGATCTTTGTTTGCTTAGAAAAAATCTACTTTTAAGGCTGATAAATGTGTTGTTCTCTCTCAGGAAATAATAAATTAAAATTCTGATCTCCAGGAGGACTCCAGGTCTGGAAAGCGTCTCCTGCCAGGTGGCAAGCCCCACTGTGGACAGTGAAGAGGGAGAAAGGGAACCCACACTACGAGGGGTTCCCTACGGCAGGCATCCATCCCACAAGAAGAAACAGACAAAGACAGCTTTGGAGAAATCTCAGAGCCACAGTCTGAAATAAGGTCGTTAGGTGAGATTCAGAGGTAACGAAATGTAAAACTGCCTAACTTTAGCTGTCCTAGCACGGTTAGGGCAATTTAATTTTCTTTCTTGTGGCAGAGGATTGCCATGGCAGGGCACTGTTTCATTACAGATGCTGAAGGAGCACAGTTCCACTCACAAACTGCTCTTCCTATACTTGCCCGTTTCTTGGCTTTCTCTATGCCTGGCCCTCTAGCTCATTTCAAGCCCATCCAGAGAAGTTACGTATTTTTGCTTCTGTTTCTGAAAAATCTAGACAAAGAACCACCAAGAATTGAAAATATCATTTAAAAAGAGATGCAAAAAGCAAGGTAGTAAAACTTACTGACATTGTCAATATATGAGATGATTCCACATGTAAAGCACCTAAAATTGTGTTCTGCAAGACTATTTTAAAAGACATTCTTCCTCTACTGCAAAAAAGGGGGAGGGGGGAGCATAATTTTATCTATGAAGCTATCATTTGGGAAAAACTGAAACATCTTTTTAAAAAGAATGATCAGATTTAAATCAGAGAGTTCTGCAAAAAGTGTCTGAAAGGTCTGCCAAAATTCAGACTGCTTCATCAGCTTTGAGTATCACGTGTGCTACTAACTGTGAAAGAGGACAGCCTAAGGTAGTGTAAACGTGACCGAGCAGGCATTTTTCCTTTGGAATAAATGCAATAGCTAATGAGCCCATGTAAATTATGTCCAATGAAATAACACTGATACTTAAAGGGTCACCAATTACAATCTAAACTGAACTGAAAAATATAGAGGTTTTTCACTGTTGATGCAACTCTTGGCAAATTCAGGAAGGCATCCATGAACCAATTTACTCCACTGAGTAATTACTTGCAAGCCAAAATGCCTGCTCACTTCAGTTTTGCTTCAGTGAACATTCTGGGGTAGACCAAATCTCCAGGGAAGCAACAGAGAGCAGAAACCTTATATCCCTGCAGATTTCCATCGTACCAGTACACCATTTTCCAAATACCCGGTTCCCTTCAACAGATGGAAGTCAACAGATAAAAGGTCTTAATTTCCTGATGCACAAGGTGGCAAGGAGGCACACATGTATTTGGAACTGTAACAGGCTATCAGACTGTATTGGTTTCATGAGCACTGGTAATGTTATTAGTTGAGTAATGATAAGCAGTGACAATGAACAGTGGGTGGAATACAGTTCTGATGAGCCATACCTAGCTCCTTTTGTATGTTGTCAGGGATTCCTGTAATAGTCTTTCTCCTTTTGACTTTCTTCGGCCGTCTTACCACCGTGTCTGTGTAAATTAGAGACCGCCGAATGCTGGCTTGGCGGTCGAAATTCTCCCCTAATACATGGTAGAACAAGCAAAGCAACATTACTTCCAAGCACGCTGACATCATGCACTTTCTTCCACTAGTTTTATTGTAGAAATGGAAAAAAAGGCATTAATAAATGATGTTAGCTTGGTCCTACAATGAATGTTTACACTGAAGGAAGATACAGCATAGTGTCACAGTAAGGCTTTAGACACACATATCGATTATGCAGTACTGCAGGTTTTAAAAGGAATTTTGACTTCCTGAGCCCATTTCAGATCTGGTGAGGGCAGCTCTAATTCCACAAGTGAACAGAATCCTTGCTTTAATTTGGTCTATGTGGTTTTTTTGTGTGGTTTTGTTGTTTTATTTTAAAGTAATGAGCTTCAGAAAAAGAAAATCTGCTCATGAAAATGAAAGATCACAACGGTTTATGCAGGAACAGACATTGCTATTGGCAACAGCTATTATGTCTTTGCAGAGCTCCATCATTAAATCACATGAGACACCTCTTTTTCATTCTGAGTTGCTCTGAACCTGTCAAGTGTACCACATTTCTGGTGGTGATCTTTTAACATGAATACAAATAAGTACTACAGAGCATGCAGAGATCAAACTGATCTTGTGGTCTCATAAATATTTCAGAGTGGAAGCTGCTTAAAATTGAAACTTTATAAATGATTATAAAAATATACAATGGCAAGAGCTGAAAAAATGCATTAAGTGCACGTTGCCAGACAAAGCCTTATGATGACCATGTGCTGTATCATAATGGGACCCAGAAGCACCACTATCATTAAGTAGCTTTTCTTTAGGAATTCACTTTTGTTTAGAGGCTTATAACTTGGCCATTTTACTAGTAGCAAGATGAAACTTGTCCTGTAGATTGTGAATTGAGCTAATTCTCTGTTACTTCTAAAAATCTAACAACTACCCCCATATCTGACATGTAAATTCCCTTTTTAGAAGTCAAAGCATTTTAAAGCACTGCTAAATGTCATTTAGATGACCCATTTGAAACCTAAATGCAGAAAAAAATGATATTTTTGTCTTGTATACTTTTTTGGAAATTCATGACCAAATTATTTGCCTCTAAAAAGTGATTAATGCATATTAACTAATACGTCATAAATATTATCCATGGCTGACTGCACATCAGTGTGATGTGTGTCGTGTAAATAGCATAGAAAACCTCATTACCTCTATAACAGTTAAAGATACAGTCATATATCAAAGTGTAGCATGTAGACTTGTGAAAATGCAAGGAAAAAACAGCAGTTTCATTCACCATATTGTCAATATAAAGACTCTGACTCTGTTTGACTGGAGCCTTGTGCTCCCATGAGCTGCACGTAGTGCTAAGCGGAATCCTTGCAGCTACAAAGAAGCGCCAGTTTTATCCAAGTTTTGGACTGACTTGAAGTCAGGGCAGATCAAGGGAGGAGAAAGCCCATGGGATCTATAAAATTTAGAACTATTGATCCCACTGGCTTAATACTGAAATATTAATGGAAATAATCCTGAAATACTGAGCCAGACTATCCACTGGCTGGGACATTACCACTACTAGGACATTAGAACCCTTACGGGGTCAGGGTCAGGACCACTAGGTAATCCTGCCATGCAGCATAATAATTCCAGCCACATCATAACAAATCCAAAGAATTTGAAGGAGGAAGTTTTCATCTCTGAACATATCTTTATCCACTCAAAGGCCAACAATCATGCTTGAGACAGTGAGTTGCAAGGAAATTAAAATACAGCTTTGAATGCCCTGGAATAAAATATAAATGGTAAATAGAGGGTGCAAACAAGGAGAGAGTCTTTTACATGAAGCCTCAGACAGCACAAACAGGATGACCATGGGGAAATGTTACTGTGTCAGCTGAACCACAGTAACTTCTTCCCCTGAACTACCCAAGAGCTAACTCCACTATAATCCATATTAAATAGCTTTTTCAAAGCCACTGTGCAAATTTGTAGAATTTCAAAGTAGCAGCTTCAATAAATTCCAAGCAAAATCAGAATGTCTCAGTCTTTTTCCCATTCTTCATTGTCTTTTTTCTTTTCTTTTGAAAATACAGTTGTTAATGTAAAATATATTTTGCAGATTTAAGGATACTTTTGCCTTCTGTAATAGTTTGTAACAAATCATCTAGGCATTCCTTGTATAGTTTAGTCAAGCGTTCCCTCGTGCAGTTTACTTAGTTTCCTTGGATTCACCAAAAATATTTAAGTATGTGCTTAAATCTCACTGCACTTGGTCAAGCCAGACTCAAGCAAATGTTTAAACGTTTTGCAGGATCCTGCCTGGTGCTGATCACCTCCACCATCACCAGACTCCTCCATCTGGAAAGAAAGTTAGTTCCAGAAAACCCACGAGAGCAGACACCATTATACATCTTTTAATGCCCAGGGTATGTAAAAGCGAAGACTGGCCACCACTGGAAATTCAGCTCAACCCCTTCCAGGCCAGAACAAGCTCAGCCCAGGCACTCCCAAAGACTGTAACTGCTTCCAAATCTGGATGTCTAGTCAGCAGCCTGTCAGCCTAATGCAATGCCCCTGTACCTTCAGGCTATCGAACAGATTTTTACTACTACCGTATTAGTTGCAATCTGTTCACCAAAGAGCCCTGAAAGCTGAACTTGCGGAGCATTTATTGCACAGCCACATGAGAGGCCATTGTGGCAGAATCATTTACTAATGCACTGATGAAACGCTGTCAATTGCCAGCAGCCTCTTTAGAGGTTAAACTTCTATTTCATGCCAGGAGTAATAAAGTGGAAGTTTTTTCACCTCTCTTCTGGGAGAGTGAGAAAAAGAGCAAGTGAAGGGAAAAGCCAAATAAAAACAAAACAGGCAATGGTTTGTTCCATGACACATTGAACCAACAGCACAGAATTTTTGTTGTTTTTTTTTCCTGTCTCATGAAATAACATAAGGAACTTCACAAAATAAAATTACTTGGCGTGTGGGAGGGCAGAGGAAGGGAGCAGATTGTGACTTTTTAAAGAAGAACAAGGACAGCAGCTTTTTTTGTGTGTTGTGTGTGGCTCATAGTCTGTTACTGTCGCTTGCCTTGTTTCATGGTAGAAGTAGTATGATTCCAAGGGAAAGGAAACAGTGGATCCCAGAGACCAGCCCTCATACTGCAACAGCAGTCTTCCTCTACTGCCCTCCCTTTTTATG
Organism: Microhierax caerulescens; assembly: GCA_035590215.1. NCBI lineage: Eukaryota > Metazoa > Chordata > Aves > Falconiformes > Falconidae > Microhierax > Microhierax caerulescens. The sequence goes on along the minus strand of JAVJGJ010000059.1, from coordinate 51,961,473 downwards.
TCTTCCAATTACCATGTTTAAACAGAATTTACATGCTCAACAGCACACTCCAGAAAGGTGAGGTGTAATATGCACATACACTATTTTATCAGAAAAGTTGAGAACTGCTGAGTTTGCTGAGTGCAAACCAGACAATTCAGGGGACACAAGGTTTGCTACACCAGTTGAATTAAGCTGGTTGAAGTCACAAATGTAATTTATCCAAACACAGTAACATTCCCTATGACACAGAATTAAATCTACGAGGTTTATTTTATCTCTTTTACCTCATTTTTCTTTCCATCTGTTTACTTCTCCCATAAATTTTCAGTATGCAGGGTCATTAAATCAAACAGCAGATTACTCCTTCTGTAAATACACCCTGTTCCTGCTGTCACAATATCTAAGCCCTGCTCAAGCATATTGATTATGTCAGATTATCTACTGTTCCCATAGCTCAGCCTTCTGCACCTGTATCCTATATTCCCTACATAATGCCAACTGGCTTAGTAACGTTTTAGCCGTTTTAGCATTACATTTATTCTCCTTCTACTAATTTTCCAGAGGTGGAGTGTTCATAACTTTCCGTTGTCTTCACGCTATTTATTTCAAGTATTTGTTGCTGTTTATTCAAGGGAAGGTTTCTTGTTGATTTCTCAGAGCTCTCTGGTTTTTGTCACAGAAGTACTGCTCCTATGCTATTAAATATTTAAATACTGTTAAATAATACTATTTAAAATACTAGTTTATAAAAAATACAGGTGAAAAAATTATTAGTAGTCACACAGGGAAAGATAACACCCAATTTACTTTCAAAACGAAACCAAACATTGCAAGCTATTGATTCTAAGAGGAAGCATGGAGTCAGAGTGTGCCATATGGCATTTGAAATAAATCGGGTATTAAATATCGTCCTGCTTTTGGCAGGCAAACGATCAGTTGTTTGAATTAACTAAAAACAGACAATCTTGATACTGTGCAGAAAAAGAGGGATTATTTAAATTGACGTGATAACTCAGTCTTTCACAGAAATTCTATTTACACACAACAAAGTATCTATTCAGCATTGGGCTTTAACATAATTTAACTTCCATAGAGCAAGAGTTCTACAACTGTAAAACCAAAGAAGATTTTTCAAAATGAAGAGTTAATACACAGTTAATAACAAGAAAATGCGGACTGTGTTCACATCAGTAGAGTATCTTACCAAGAGCCTTGATCAAAGACGGAGGTAGCCCTATTAACTTTTGCTGTTCTTACTTTACTCCCCTTGCTGCTGATAAACCTAAGCTAAACCTCCTGTTGCTGATAAAAGTAAGAGCCTAGAGGTTTTCTCCTTGAATTTTGTAACATTTAGTCTTTGGAATACAGAAGTCCCTGATAATTTTCCTTACATAAAATTCCTAGGGAAAAAAAGTCCTGAAATATCGTTAGCATTGCATAAAACGTTATTTTCCATTACATTATCTTCAGTGCAGTCTACAGCAAAACCACTGCTATTTATCAATCCTCTTGTATTTCATTAACATCTAGTGCCATTTCAAGCCCATGTTGTATAGACCATCTTCGTTAATGATAATTTTAAGGGATTTTGAGGTTTTCTCATAAGGTTCAGAGATAAAAGCTATTAAACACAAAACACTTTTCACAAAAATTTGCAAGAAGGAATTTAAAATTCATGCAGAAAATATACAAGTGTCAAAATACTATCCAACTTTATGGATCTTCTTTTATCCCTTCCCACCCCTCCTCAGTGTAATGTAATTACTGAAATTAAAAGCCTACCAGTCACATTAATAGGAACCACATCCATTTGGACTGCTTGTGCTTGTTGTCGCATTTTCTCTTCAGGCGTTGGCAGTGGGAGTGATTTAGTCCAGTTGGTTTGGGTGTTGATATCTGATAACTCATTTGAAACTGGAGTTTTAGGCCTTTTGATAGTAATAAGCTTTTCTTCTTCTGGGGAAGAGACGGGACACTATAAACAGAAATACACAAAGTAAGTTTACTACCAGGAAAAAAAAGGTAGGACTATGGTATTACTAAGGTATTGCTGCTCTAGTCAGCATGACGGCTTGTGGAGCAAAATACACCCTCACAAACATGACACTCTGACCTACGAAAAGAGTGATTTAAAAAAAAAACATACAAGCAAACAACCCACAAGAAAACACCCGGGTTGTATTCATCCAAGAATCAGATCAGTCTAAGGAATATATATACAACAGTGAGTGAGAAAAGAGTGGTCCTGAGCACCGCAAAGCACAGTGACTAAGTATCTTACACACTGACATCGTCCCTGCCATGATTAACCCCTTTCACTGCACCCATTTGCCTTTCCCTCTGCTCTCCCCTCCTAGTGCCCTATTGGGAAGATGGGATTTGAGCACTGCTTTGCTCCAGCTGTACAGGTTGTAAGGATGCATAAGGTCTCACTGAGAAGCCTTGTTATGAAGAGACAGATTTGGGGAGAGCTCAGTAGAAGAACCAGCCAATGCACTCTACCAAATCCTCAGCTACAGGTCAGCGAGGTAGCAAAAATAACTTCACTTTGGCCTTGGAGAAACTCACGCCACAGTCAAGGGGTTCGTTTTGCCAATTTTTCAGGGGTGAAACAGTTAACGACATTAGTAACTGCAGAACGGTCATTTTAAGTCATTCTTTATCAAAGTGGGAGATTTCACCTCCATCATGGGTGTTTCACTTAAAACAAAAACCCAAAAAACAATCAACCAATGAAAAAACTTTCTGCACCAGAAAAAGAAGTTGCAATAGCTTTTGTAAATCCTTCTACCAGAGAAGGTTATGTCAAAAAAGCCACTTGTTTTTAGGGAGCAAATCTGTTTTCATTACAAGGTCCATGGCAAAGCAAGCCATAACGTAGCTTTTTACTGAGAGTCTGTGGCAAATGCTCAGGACAGGAAAGTTCAGGGCATGTGCAAGACGTCACTGGGGCTTCCAGCAGGTGGTCACAAGCTCCAAGCAAACCCCCAGGTAGCCTTGTCTCTTCCCCACTCCACCCAGCACGGCACCCCAGGGAATCCCAGAAGCAGGAGAGGAAGACCAGGGACAAACCCCAAACTTCTGCCTCCTCCTGGCCCCAGGCAAACAAGAAAGACAAGAAAACCACGGCAGAGGAGTTGCGTAGCAGCTGCAGCACTAGCTGAGATAGCTCTGCAACCTCCCAACTCCTCTGCTTCAGGGGTGTTTGCTTTGGGACCTCCCTCCCTAGCACCAGACCAAAGTCACAGCCCTCCACCCCTTTTCTTTATTCCTCTCTCCCTTTGGAGAGCGAAATAATACCCAACATAGAGCTGTCAGTACTGGATCACTGCCTCTCCCAGTAGTTATTCCCTCACTGCTGTACACAGGCATGGAAAGAAACATCACAGCTATTTGTAACAGATGGGGTTTTTTATTATCATGCGTTTTCAGTCTAAGTGATCTGTTTTCTCTTGAAGCCGAGTGCTATACAAAAGACATGCCCAGACACTGCGCCGCAACCACTGTTTATCATTTCAGATTTTAATTTTATTCCTGTTACCATGAGGAGTTCCCGCTGTTTATAAATAAATAACCATTTATTTATTCTATTATGCTTTGACTCTACATCCTGTAGGACAAGGCCCAGCGTTTTATTAATAAAAAATCAAAATAAAAGCAACTTCCAGGCAAAAAGCAGAATAATAGAAAAGTAAAATCTCTTCAGATAACAAAAAAAAAAAAAACAAAACCACAAACATTTCAGACAATGAAATTACTACTAATGTCACCCTGCAGTTTGGAACCACATTTTGAAACATGGGAGCTTTTCTTCCAGGAAATAATCCGTTTCTGTTAGTCTTGCACTTCTTCACTAGAGGCGGTGGGAAGGATAGCTGCTGCTCTGTAGGACACAGCACAGCCCTGTGAACGCCCCAGCAATTCGCTCAAGACAAGCTGCCTGGATGATGCCAGTATTTTTTCAGGCCTGCACTGTTTATAAAAGGCTCTGAAACCATTTCTATAAAAATACAATGTAAATGCTTATCTTTTTATGAGTGTGTGTATATACACTGTTTATACATATATACAGCGTGGGCACACATATTTCTATGTACTTACACACAAACACAAGGACTTTCCCACCTCAGATCACTCAAATTCATAAAAACCTTCGTTAACTTAAGCAATTTGGGACAGAAATGCTGCTGCAGAAAGGAAAGCTGCCTCCAGGCCATGCTTCCCCCCCAGTTAGGTTTAAAAACAGCTGCAAGACAGAAAGCATTTGTAAGGAAGGTGGCATGGGTGGGTGGCAGTGTCACGGCAGGCATATGTGTGTCCACTTAAAGGAGTAACCAGGGGCTGAGGCAAAGAAGTATCTACAAAGAGCTTTTCTCTGCTTGAATCAGGGCACCAAGAGAGACACCTCAAGCCTGGTTTTACAGTTTGTGTGGGGTGAGGATGAGCTCTGGTGACCCTCAGATACTCTGCTTGGTTGATACCGTCAGCATCAATATCTGTCACATTCAGACTATACTGCAGTGCCAGGTCTCGGCTGTCATACAGCAGTCACCAGGGGCTACTCCAACATGTCAAGTGGCAGAGATACTGATTACAAAGCCCCCCTTCCTTTTCAAGGAAATTATTCAAACCAAGCAGAACACTTTTTCCGTTCCAGCATATGAGTAGATAGAAGAACTGAAGCATCTACTACAAGCGAATCCTAATTTCCCCCAAAAATGCAGAGCAACAATCACAAGTTTTGCAGAATTAAAAAGTTGAGAAAATTGTGGATAGATGGAGGAAAACGGACAGAAATGAATCAGCCTTGTCAGCATATAATGAATGAAAAGCAACTGAAAACCTAATCGTGCAGTTGAGTTCAAAGCACTGTGTCAGTAAGAACGATTTTCTGCCATAGGACAGTGGTGTGTACTTCTACAAAATAATTCAGTAGAAGGGTTCCAGGCTGTTTCGGGGTATAGGAATGTTTCACCTGTAGGTACACTTTCAATGGATCCTGAAGAAGCATGACTGTCTCTACTTAAATTCTTTCTTCCAAAGTACTCACAATGGTAGTGGTTCTAGGGGTTTTTTGATGTGAAGATACTTTCAGTGAGCGTGACAAAGCTGTACACAGCTTTACTGCACACAAAGGAAAAGAGCAGCTCATCTTTCAATTTTCTTCACACAAATTGTTTACCTCTATAATCAGGATGAAAATAGGGTTTTACGTATTTTTAGCAAACATTCCCACATTTACAACACAGAAGCTTGATGGAAGATGCAGTGATTTGCTGCTGCATTACAGGACTGTCTTCTCAAGCAAGGTCTGTTACATCAGAATAGAACTGGACTAGGCAGCATTTTGAGATCAGGTATCTGCTTAGCAAAGTCGATCATAATCACTATGTTCACAGTGGAATAGAAAGCACTTGCCCCATTTTTAAAGCATCTCTGACTCAAAACAACTTTATTGCTAGACTCAAATGGCCAAATTTCTGTGCAATGGGATGCTACACTCATGTCCTCAGGAAAATTTGTTGGAATTTGTTCTTTTTAATGGACATGGGAAGAGGGAAAGGTGAGATGTGAAAGCAGCAGCCTTGGACCCTTGCAGTGTTTCCATGAACATGCATTAGAGGGGAAAAAGCATTACTTTTCAGATGGGCGTTGAAATGAGAATCCAGGAGAAAAATGGCCCATAAATACCCTACAGACAAGATATATGGCTCAGTAAGCCAGAGTCTCTCTGATGCCTTGTTGACATATTGTCCCCCAGCCTACTCAGATGCTGAGATACAATGAAAGGGTTTCTGTACCTCAGTGCATGCAATCTGAGAGGCCTCAGATGACAAGTGAGTATATGCTGTATATCTTGCAGCATGCTCTGCCTAAATATCCCATTTATTCTTCATCTTTTTATATTCCAGGAGTTTATACTATGCTGTTTGAAAAAAGATGGGATGTCCATGAGGAAAATTTAATCCATACAAATTTACCTTTCAGCAAAGGAACATCAAACCTAGTCATGTCATTTACCTCACTGTCTACTGCAATCACTTCTAAAATTACAGTTTCTCAGAAAAATAAAAACTGGGGGGGGGAAACTTTTTATATCTGTGTTTTTG
>JAVJGJ010000059.1:51940140-51955281 GCA_035590215.1 Microhierax caerulescens | reverse complement strand
CCCCCCCCCCCCAAGAAGAGAAAAATCAGTGTTGCAGACCACAGCCATACAAATTCAGCTGTCTATACCATTTGCCAATATCTTATTACCATTTGCCAACACCTTATTTCTTCCCCAGCCTTTTATTAGATTTGATGGCTTTCAGTGCCCCTTTACCTAATGCAAAGGGTTCTAGACAAACAACAGGAGGGAAAAACCCCCAAGCCCAAACCTTTAAATTCCTCTTTCCCGATCAGTCGAGAATGTCACTTTATGTGCCTGCTTCAACCCCTGGGGTTTCACACTGTGTTATGGAACACTGCCACTTTATAAATTTACGTGAATTTACACTTGAGTGGAATTAGTTGTGTCTTGCTCTATTTCGTGTCCTCCAGATCAACATCCTCAGTCTAGTTCTCCCAATTTTCATAGAATACCCCCTTTTATTACTTCTACACACAGATCTTGAGCTGCACTAGCCAACTTTGCTATCCTACTAAATCCTTCACTTCATAACCTTCACTGTCTCAGTAAGGAAGGTGGAGGGGGTTTTGTCAGCAAAAATTACTGGCCATCAAGCAAGTTACCACCTCAGCCAGCACTGCAGAAACGTTCTTTCCTTCTTCCTCTACTCTGTTGTAATGAGATTAAAAACATGAGAAAAGCTGTGCTGGATCAGTTCAGAGCTCTAAAAGCCTACCTAGTATCTGCCTTATGATAATGACCAATCAATGAGAGACAGGTAAAATTAAATCAGGAGATGTATACAGTGGATACCCTTCCCTGAATATTCTCTCAGCATTGGATGGAGTCCTCCCCTGCATAAGAATTTAGCCAGTTGCTTTCTGAACCCATTTAAACTTTCAGCATCCACAATTTCTGCAGCAGTTGCACAGTGTGAGTATGTGTGAATTACCCTCTTTTACTTGTTCAAAGAGTTTCTGTACTCACTTCCTTATGCTTTGATATTTTATGCTTTGAACTGCTGTTTCTACTCAGTAAATTGAGCAGTATTTTCAAAAAAAGGTGAAATAGTATAAAACACATGTGCTGCTTACAAAAGCACCCCCATGCAATTGCAGCAGAGAGGCAGGGAGGCCAGTTGAGGACACCACCACCTAGAAGTATCTCCACTTCTGCTAGAATCCATGCCTCAGGGCTCTGAGATGTTTCCACCTCCAGACTGGAGTGCCCAACTGCTTTACCCCTCTTAACACCAAGCAGTTTTGGATTAGACCTCCTGAAGTCCCTCTAGCAGGTTCATGCATTTGTTTTTACATACGATACTGAACAGCCTCTTGCAGATATTGAAAAGACAACTGTCTGGCTGAATACAGTGGCAAAACCACACTTTTTTTTCCCCATAAATGAGTAAAATAAATGGTTTTTCACCTGAAGCTTAACAGACTGTATCAAGGCAAAGTTCATAAGCCAAATGACAGGACCTGGGGAAAAATACTACGAGTGTTTGGCATACAAACATCTTCATAGATGGAATAAAGACATGATGTACTGCATGCCTGGGAGCAAGCACTCTCTATAGCTCACATTCATCATTTAAGGAAAACACACTACACTACTCCAAATTAAGAGTTTTTCCTTGGCTACTTAAAAACCAATGAAGCATCCAATTAAATAAAACACAGTGTTCACTAGGGGAGGGGTTTCAAAGGAGGCAAATGTTAATAGACAAAAAGGAATTAAAAATTTCAGCGAACCAACTGAACAGAGGATACTGGACCACAGACAAAATGGAGTGATGAGGAAAAGTAAAGGAAACAAACCTGGCATGGCATTCTTCTGTTGAGCTGCTGATTTTTTTAATTATTTTTTTAAAACAGAAAACAGAAGCAGGTAATGACTGAACACTAAGAGCTGTGTAAGACTGCATATATGCTAAATGCTACAGATAACATCAAGCTGCAGAATCGGCAGCTGGATGGTCCCACTCGTGGGCCAGGTACCTTGTTGCTCCAGGGAACCAAGTTACAGCAGGCGTTAATGCAAGACTGAGAGATGCAGTCTAACAGACTAGACTGTTGAGTGAGACAAAAAGAAACAAAGAGAACAAGTGATAAAAAGGGTAAGAAAAAAGAATGAGGAAAAAAACACATAAAAGACAAATACATTTAATACACAGAATGTACACATTTCAGAACATAAGGGGAACCAGAGTTTGCAAGTGACACCTCAATGTATCTTTGACACTTGGAAAACAGAGCATTACTGAAGGACAGGAATAGCTCCCAAGTTGTGTCATCAACAGTGGTATGTAAGAGATGAGAACGGAGGACACTGGTCTCACAGTACTGAGATGTAAAATCCAGATAAACCAATTTTACCTCTAACAAAATCAATTAGGATGCACCAGACCTTGGCCTGTGCTCCATTAATGCAACTTGTAAGAGCTAATGTTAAGAGTGAAAGGGTAGTTCCAAGAACATCATTTTATATCAACTACCACTCAAGAGACTGGCTTTCTGTGTTTTCTAATTTTGTTTGCTCATTTTTGAGTTGGACTAACTTGCCTGCTTCTCCCTAGTGGTTTTTCTTTGGAACAGCAAATGTTCTGCTTATCTCAGACATTTTCCAAGACTCACGCCGAATCATGTGCTTTGTGGTATGAATATCACCCTCTCTGGAAAGACACCTACCTCCACAAAATCTGAGAATGTTTGTGGATCAAGGTCTCCTCTTGCATCACCTAACCATGCTTTCATATTGCCTCTGGCATAGACAGACAAGCAGCATATCTGGCTACATTTTTTTTAAAAGCAGATTAAAAAGAGCAGGGAAAAGATAGTTTCCTTTGTGAAATCACCATGCAACAAAACACTGTTTTTTCTACAAGTTGGCAATTATATCAACCTAGAAGTGAACTTCCAAACTCTGAACTGAACTGCTATTCATCAACCCATCATTATTCTGCTGTTCTTTAATTTTGGCTATTAACTATTTCATGTACAGAATTTAGATGTTGGGTGTTTTTTTTGCTTTGAATAGACAAAAAAGCTACAAAGCTTTCATCTAGTGGTGAGGAGTTCACGTTTTGAACCATGGGATTTTGGTGACCCCCAGTTCCACACTGTTACTGAAGAACTCTTCTGAAATATGTCTCGCTCAAGGCATAAGACTTACTGGAATTACTTGGCATTTTACCAGTGAGATTATAATTCAAGTTCAGAGATCTGCTGTGGTAAGCGTTCACTTTTAAAGAAGAGTGAAATTTTAGGCCATTACAAAAACAGCCAATTAAACAAAGATACTGGTCAGAGGACCCCATGAAACACTAAGCTGCACAATCCAACGAGAGATTCGTGCTGCAGTTTACAAGGAATTAACATCTTTCTGAGCTGTAAGACTGGCAAGGTTAAGGTTAAGGTTCTGAGATAATCCGTAACATCCAAGACTGTCAGTTTGGCAGCTATCTTTCTCCACAGCTCTGAATCATCCTTTCAGCTAAAAATATTAAAAGGAAACTATTCCAATTTGAAATAGAAGTGCTATCCTATCGTTGACACGTACTTTGTTCTGTTAATCTTTTTTTAGAATGCACAGAAATTTTAACACATTACATTAACACTCAAAAAAACCCTTAATCAAGATAAGTCTCTAAGAAACCTTGCCCATCCTTACATGCTCTCATTTAAATTGTTAAAGAAAAGTGTACTTATATTTTCTTAAATGTTACATTAGTACATGTGCAGATGGTCATATGCTGCACAGCACTGGCTAAGACCAGTTGATAACATATATGTATGGATATATATGCAGTACATTAATAGCAACAAACAATGTGTTAATATCTTCCCCAGTGGAAAACACAATTCCACTGATTTCAGCAAGGTTTTGCCAATTATAATGCATTCCACAGTGTGAGTGTGCTTTACATTCTCTGCTTACTGCCAGCACATACCACACACAGCTAAACAAGATGCTCTAACATTCCCTGCCAATACACAGATATAATGCAATCACCACCTGGCTGAGAGATGGTACATATTCCACACCACCTTTTTTTATGCAATTAAACCCCATGGAGGATAGAATTGAATATGCTGTACCCTTTGAAGTAAGTTCTCAGGATCCGCACACTTTGTATACAGTTATTTGGTCCAAGCTACAGAGGCACATATGGTTTAGTAATGATTCAAAGAAATAAAACTGCATTACAGTCAAGGATATCCTCCCACCCCCTAAGCAACAGTAGTTAGTGGCAAAGTATTCTGGAATATCTGTCTTGAAAATCCCAGGAGTCCAGCACTTCAGCTTTGGATAGCCAGGCTCTAGTGCATCCTGCTGTCCAGCCCAGCAGTAATGTTCTAACCCACACCACCAAAGTTAGCTTCTCTTTCAGAGCCTGCTGGCACACCAGGGTAAGGTAAAAACAGAGGAGCAAAATTTGTTTTCTTCTTTAGAACATTAATGGAACTCACTAATTCTGTAATTGAAACATACTGTCTACACAACTTTCTCAGGACTTGTGCTCAACTGTCCCCTCTCTTCATTGGTTTAATTAATTGCTTAATTAATTTAATTTTTAAGTTTTTTAAGAGTTTAAGAGTTTAAGCTAAGCATACTTGGGCAACCTTTCCTTCTTCTGGATGCCTACACACAACAGCTGTGAGGCATTAGGACAAAGCCTCTACTTAGTGAAACTGCATAACTTGCCTGTATTAGCAATTCAAAGCGTGCATACGTTTCTGTTACAACACAAGTACAGTGATGGCTGGTTAAGAGCTCTTCCTGCTACCTGAATGTAAATACTTACCAGATTCAAAACAGCTACCCTTGCTGGAGTCTTCCTCTCAGAACATTACCAAACTCCTGACTTTCACATCCTGAACATGCCAGTAGGAGCTTTATATAAAAGCATGGGATTTTCAAGAGACTATGGAAGTCAAGATGACCTAGTATCACTGTAATTCAAAGGAATAAGCATCTTCATGATCTTCTAAAAATCCTGCCTTAAACTGCACCAGGCATGTATTCTTTCCAGCACTCTGGCCCCCACCATTACCTTTTGTTCAATTTCTTCATAATCATCCTGGTAACTTCCACAGATTGCGCTGGAGGATGAGGAGAAGGTCGGGCCCTGAGAGTAATACTGCGAGCTCCGGTAGCCATCCCGCCGCAGCTTGTCACACTCTGCCAAAAGAAAGAGAAAGAGATGATTAATTAATGACAAGAGCCATTACTGTTTACACTTGGTGTACAATGGCACTTACAAAAGTACAGAGTATTTTTCTGAACATGTTTACTGGTCATTAGCATTGTCTGTCCCAAGTAACAGAACCCAAAGGTGCACTTCTCATATTTGTATCCTTATTTCTCCCTCCCTCACATAAAATATATACATAAGCACACACGTAGCACATATATACACAGCTTTTATTTAACCCAGGAGATGGCAAGAGCTTTGGAAAGAAGGGGGAAAATTATTTATTTATTTATTTAATCAAGGCCTGGCTCGGGGTGTTGACAGATGGCAGCATCTTGCAGGATGGGAGACGGAAGCATGTGAGTAACACCAGGGGTCTCATTTGCCAGGCCGGTAGACATCCATTATGTGCCTTACCCTTGAAATGATGATGTTGCTCACTACTCAAGCACCATCTGCTAAATAACTTTGGCACTGACCACTTGTCCTATCTTCCTGCCTACGGAAGAGACCATTTATTGTAATTTTGGAGAGAGGAACGCAAATCATGGGGATCTCCAAAATCTCATGTTGCTGCAGACCCTGTGTATGTTAATACTGGAGAGTTTTCAAAGTTCAGAAAGAATTCAGAGCAAACATGCATCCTCACTCAAAACAGCCAAAATCCCAGTCAGCATCTCATCCCCCCTCACCCAAGTTTTCCACAATCATCTTCCCACCTCCTAATTGATATTCAGTGTGATTGTGCTAAAGAATAACAGACGCCGGAGCATAAGGAAAAATTAAACGTTCAGGATGCAGCAACCAAACTCATCAGGCCAGTCAAAATGGCAATTTACATTTCCAGACACAGATATCTGAATCTACTGAAAGATAAGGAAAGCAAAAAGAAAATTAAGTATTTGGTATATTTCTGTCTAAGGAACTTAAATTTCTGCACAAAACACAGGCATTATCATGACACAAAGCACTTCTATCATCACTTGCTGAAGAAAAGCCTTCTGTGACTGTATCATCTGTCTCCCTATCTTGATCATTTGAATACCCCGTAAAATGGAAAACATGCAGCCTTTATATTGAGGGCAAGGTTTTAGAAAGGCTTTTGCCTGGCAAATGATTAAGTGGAGTTACAGTTTGCAACTCCAGCATACTTTTCCTCTGTTACACTCAGATGCTTCCGAGACTGAGGTCTGCGAGGACTCTGTGCTGATGGCTTAACTGACCTAAAGCAACCACAGCTCTGTAAGGATTTAATCAGTGCGAACTCCCTTGTATCTGCACACGCACACTGAGAATGCAAGCTTACAGTTTGACAACTAGCTGTTTCCATCAGAGCCAGATGTATATCCTGGCCTATCGCATGTTTCTGTATGGGGTCAAAAACGGCAGTATGGCATGAACCTATCACATCTCTCTTAATTCAAGGACCAAGGGCGGTGGTGGCAGGTTTTGAAACCCTGACCAATTGCTACATCTCAGGTTGATAGCCCTCTTTACCTGTTTCACACGTGTGAGCATGCTGACACTGCACGCATCTGGCAAACAGCTGCTGTACTTCAGGAGGGGGGTGAAAAATGACTGCCAGCAACTGCAGTAAAACAAATTCTTCCACTGCTGTTCCAAATCTGGCACTGGATCCAGCCAGATCCAGGACATAAAACTCACAAATGTGAGCACCCTGATGGGCTCTTTGTCAGCCTGAGCTACAAATCAACAGGGGTAAGCTGGCTGTGCCAGAACAAGACAGGCCTAAGACTTGCATCAACTTGCAGTGTGGGTTAACATGCTAAGTTGTCAACTTAAGACACTGCAAATTTTACCTTCAGATCAGGCACTAATCACCACAAAAACACGTGACCACAACCTAATGGGTACATATGAATGCAGTTATTTTTCCTCCCATTCTTGGGATAAGGTCCTGGGTCCTGGCTGGCCACTCCTGCAACTCTAACATCAGGCACCATGGCATGCCCCAAGGGCAACAGGCCCTTCTGGACCACAGCAGATGCATGCTCTGATATTAATTGCTTGACCTTATTTATTCTTCTAACCAAGGAGATTAAGATGATGAATAGTGTACTTCACGAAGCCCAGAAGAGCTCCCAAAACTTAACGAAGTCAACACGGCAAATCTCACGTCCACCTCAAGTCCATTGACAATAAAAACCTGGCAGTTTATCAAGCTCACAACCTCCATTTGTCCACAACACAAGATCCATGTAACATCAGAAGCTATTGCAGCAACACTGCTGAAGAAGCCAAGAGAATTGCTACAAACCTCCAGCTGACTCACACCAACAAACAGGTGATTTGTCCCCCAAACCAGCTTTCCTATTTATGTACTGTCACTGTACATTTTGCAGCACAGCAGGAAACACACAGGTGGGTGGCACTCAAGGCCACCAAACCTCAGCAGACTTTCACACTGCAACAGCCCACAAGCACAACACGAGGCCAATCACTGCACCTAACTGAAGTACTGTCACTGCCAGACCAAGGGTGGCAGCTTCTATTTAAAAACTATTCCAGCTGAAGGCACGCCCCATCTCATCACTATTATTAAAGGTGCACACGGTCTTCTGTAAGCAATCAAGCTTGTGTTTTTCAGATAAAAGGTTTTATTTATTTAAAAAATACCAATGAAGAAGCTAGAAATACTTAATCTAGGAAAGATTCCAGATGTTGTTTTTGCCAGAGGAGCAATACTTTGTCCTACTCCCGCAATCCCAGAGAGGATACTATACACTCAGTTAAGTGAAAAAAGGTCTTAGTTACACATGTTATTTTAGAGATGTCTGTACTGACACTGACTAGATAACAGAAGGATACAGCCAGTCCCAGTTACTGAAAATCTTCAGTTCTAAGAATGTGACAATACGCTAGTGCTAGCTGAACTAAGGACACAGGCGCTCTTGGTTGGACCCACTGGCAGGGCTGCCATAACCCACATTATTCAACACACAGAACTGTGCACAGCCTTTCCATACCTCTGGCCAAAGAACTGCCAGGGCAAACCCCAGGAGACTGCATCAGGCACGATGCAAACACCCGTTCCTGAGGATGCACCTGCCAGTTCAAAGCTGCAGTCAAGCTCAAAGTCATCATTTTGCATGGATCTGATCTGAAACATGCAGTAACATTACTGTGCCCCAGAATAACCAATTTTGTTTACACAAACACTGGGCAAAGCCCAGGAGGACCAGTAAAGAGCCAATGCCTCAGCAATTGTGGTCAGTGGCTGCACTGGGTAGCGCCATGGCAGGAAGGCTGGAACTACCTCCCCTTCATCCTCTGACTGCTTCTGGGGCTGACTGCACAGGGGTGCTGCCTGCCGCTTTCTGCTGCCCTGCTTCTACCTAGCTTTCCTGGTTCGGTAAAACCATAGGTTAGTTCTTCTCCTTTTCCTTCAATAATAGTGATACATTGAATTTCAAATCCTCCTCTGTATTACAAAAGTTGCTTACAAATTACTGTAGTCAGACTGTATTGTAATGCAATTTATCCCCACTTGTGTGGTACAAGTTAAACCCCTCCTAGAGAAGGAAATTTTGCCTGACGTTGAGTTTTGCTGTTCACAGGGTGGTTTTAGTTAAGCATGAAAAAAGTGTGTGGGAAATGTGGTTAAAAACCTTTTAAAGGCTTCCTTATAATTTCCACAATTATTGGAACACGGTAGATATGATGTTCAGGAGATGCATGATGGAAGAAAATGCGTTAAAGCTGTCAGTGCCCAAAACCATTATGTCTGGGTTGCTGCCACATACCCAACCACTCAATACGTCTCCTCGGGATTGCACTAGCGCAGGTTTGCTAAATCCTGGCATCAGACAGAAGTGTGCTGGGGATGTGCTTCTCACTGACAGCAGGTGAGCACACAAGTGGGGAAACAGGCAGGTACCAGCAGCACCACACTGACAGCGAGGGCTTGACCGAGCCAAGTGCGATTCCTGCACCAGAATTTTGAGCCACCAGCACTGAATTCAGTGCTGTGGTGAATAATTCGGCTTCTCCACGTAAAATCTTGTGTAAAAATGTAAAAAACTTGCCTCTGTGACAGGCAGTCAGGCAAGTGCATAAAAATACCTTCAAAACCATTCAGACCAGATCTTCTCTTCATTTTAAGTGAGGAACTTGTATCTGACTCAGACGCTGGTAATGCACAGCAGCAACTCTCACACACAGAGGCGATCTACTGCTTTTCCAACAACCTGAAACCATACTCTTACATGATAATTTGAGCCACAAATCACCAGAGTGAACAGAAGGCACAGCACTGACACCTCAGTAATTCGTCTGACATGGTATTACTGTGGAAAACCAGGATTAACATTTACCTTGTCTGCTTAGTCAGACTTACACACTGCACGGCTCCGCAACAGAAGGAAGGATGGGTTTGCTGAGACAGGACCGGATGCATCAGCTTTGCCTCTCCTTTAACCAACTTTGGTTACATTTTGACCTTCCTACCACTAAAACCACCTGCAATATCTTGAAGTTTATATGAAGGAAAATGCATTGCCCTTCCAGCAGCAGAACTGGTCAGAGGGAGATGGATTCACAGTCGTTAGCAGAAATTTTCCATAAATGTATTACTATTTTTTTAATTGTAAGTGAAGACTAGGTGTCCTTTTTCACCTGCCAGGGTTGAAGCACCCCATATTGACTTGGCTGCAGGGGGAAAGGCTCCAGGTGCTGGTTTTCAGGACTGGACCCCATCTGAGCATGCTACATCTCCCCAAGATGCACCCACAGGGCAGTGCAGAGCCACAGCTTGCTGCCACCACCCTGGAACCAGTCCTCCACGCCTCAGGCCTGAACATGCAGCCAACGCTCACTAAATTAGCCCTAATGAGATTTACTCATATAAGTAAACACTGCCCATGTGACTGTTTCAGAATCAGGCCTTGAGCACTGTAGCTGTCCACATCCACACGTACACACTCAGACACACTCTTGCAAACGTATTAAAGAGTTTAATATTTTAAAAATCTACTTTTCTGTGTTTCTAAGTATTTGTTAGTAACCAGTAAAGACACTGGTTAAAGAATTAATTAAGCTACCACAATACTGACAAGTATAAACTTCAAAATCTGGCATCAAGGTTAGTCAAACATCTGAATAGCTCCGACTTGCTTGGCATAACTAGCCATCCCACTGGATGGGTCAAGCAATGGAAGACAGAAAGATAACGTCCCAGAAACACCTGAGTTTGCCTTGTATCCAAGAACAGCTCTTGGAATTTGAGAACGATTGCTACAACCCAGACAGAAAATGCCAGTTGGACCCCCCTGGTGCAGAGGGAGAGAGGGGAAAGCCAGCACATGCTTCGCTCGCCTTTGCACCATACCCTGTTGTCTACTTGTGAGCAAGAAGGGACAAGTGACAAGCTGACAGCTGCATCTGCATGCTTGAAAAATCATCTCAGCTGAAGTCAGTGTGACTTCTTGGCAGAGCCTTTCACGTTGTAACTTGTGTTTTGTAGAGTGGGAGTTTTTCTTTCCCCTTTTTTTCTTGGTACTAGAGAGAGACTATTAACTGCAAGAGTCAGCTAAACTGTCAACTACAGAAATAAATCTTCTGACTAGTATATTAAAACACATTTATCCATTCACTGTGCCTATCAATGGAAAACTGCTCTGCTCCCTGAGGTCAGATACGGTTGGGGTTTTTTTAGTCTTCAAATGTTGTAGCCAACCCGTACTTCTGTAAATAGCTACAAACCATGTTCCCAAGTCAGAACTACAAACACTGTCCTACAAGTAGCTTTTCAAAATTTCACCTAAAACCAGACTGTAGTACAATATACATTTGTCTTGTAGAAGCAAACTTTTTTAAAATAACCCATTACTTTATAGGTCACACTGCACTTGAATAATCAAAGTATGTACTCTTATCGCTGCTTTCTGTTTTAAAAAAAACCTTCTATTTCATAGCTGATATTTTCATGCATATTTTGAATTTGTTTTTTTCAGTTGAGCCGAGACAGCTAAGACCAACAGGTGTTGGTGTCAGAAGACCTGAATACCTGACCTGGCATTACGGCATCTGAGCAAATCACTTCAGGTTAGATCCAGTCAAGAGCTTGTATCTAGAGATATGACACAACATAAATTTCATGTATGCACCTCCTACATTCAGAGTCCAAGTGGGTATCTACGCTCTGCCTACAGCACACGAACACACAGTGGGACACCTCAGGATAAAGCCAACTGAGGAAGAACCTGAGGTGCCTTACTCTCTCATCTTTGCCACACCAGTAATGACCAAAGCTGGGTCCAATGCTGCATCTCTTCTCAAGAGGGGCAGGAGAACATAACAGGGATTTTAACATCTTTACTTTCTGAGGACGATGTGCTTTTCATCCAATAGCTGCTTAAAATGAAGTGCTGCAAGTTAAAGTATTTTTCATAGATACAAATTTAAGTTCTTTAAGGATGACATAAGCACAGGCTAAACCTCCACCTTTGTAACGATGTGCCCTGAAGGCTAGGCAAAAAGGTTGCCATCTGAAACATAACAGTCACGAGTTACACTTAGTTTGAGACCGGTGGTACTGCTACCTACCGAGACATGCTTTGAGCACATGTACCAAACTGGGACCTCTTCAAAGGGTGCAGCTGCCTCTCTGCCTGCTTGCAGCACTCTAGTAATAGACATGGATAAGACCAGGGTAATTCTGGACTATGAAGTTAACCAGGGAATTTCAGGGAGGTAACTTCTCAAGATAAAGAGCTTACTGAGGATGATTATGCCTGGGACCATAATTAAAACAAACGCCCTAGTTCAAAGGTCTCCTTGGTTAGTAAAACTAACTAAAATTACTGCCTTTTGCTCTGTGCTTTATGAGTCAGCCGCTCATATGTAAACGGGATAAGAACACACAGTTCACTGTGTGTGGATGAAACAGGCTGTATAAAAGCAGAGCTGTACAAAGGCAATCTTGTTTTTGACAAATATCTCATGCTAAATATGACTTTAAAAAAAGCAGCTCAAATTTAATCCCAATGCAGCATCTATTTTTGTTCCTGGATCTAAATATGAGGCAGACAGCTTGCCTCTACCACTTCATATTCTTCCCAAAAATTCATTCAGCTTGGATCAAATCCCATTTCCCTTAAACATGTAAATCCCCATATCATCTGCAGACCTTGACTATCACAAAAAGCGCTTCTATATCAAAGCTTTAAAATATGTTGTAAAGCCATAGCAATGATGCACTTGTGTAACAACTGAACTGTAACCAATGCTGACTGCAAAGCAATTTCATGAACTTCAGCTGTGATATATCCAGTGCACTGTTTTGCTCTGACTCCTAGTTTAAAGGGTCAGGAATTTCAACAGATGCAGTACCATGCCAGCCCAGCTGAAAAAACTTCTGCTCAACAGATTGATCTAGATGCCTTGGCTAATACCAGCCTTTGCCAATCTAGCTACCTTCCCTATTATTCCCCTCTCTTCCCCCAAAATGTAATTTTACATCACTATTTCTAGATCTTTATTTTTAACAGTACATATAGAAAAGCATGGAACAAGCCTGGAGACAGTGAACACTGGTACCCAGCACTTCTTCCACAAGCAAGTACCATATGGAAGTGGCAAGTTTTTAACGCACCAGCAAAACTGAATCATTTACTGCAAGGCCTTCTTATTTGGTGAGTAAAAAGAAAGGTCAGTGAGACTTTTGCAAGACTTTTACGCGTGTTTCCTCTTCTGAATAAGCAGCCAAGCACAGCTGCACAGGTAGCTTTTAATGACAGATGCTGTGTGAATTTTCCCAGAAACAAAGGTGTCTTGGGCTCCATGGGATGAAGGTAATGCTAACAGAGCGCTGTTGGACTCTGTGATGGGAAAAGTCTGTTGAATGAATACTTCAAAGAAGTCCTACTGAAAGCCACCGAATGTATGTTAGGTCTATTCCCTCCAACACATAAGTGCTCGCCCTCTTGTTGGAAAGGCTGTCCTCACATGGTGACTGGGTGCCCAGCCAGGCTGGGAAGCTCACCCTTCCAGACCAGCTTCTTGAAGCTGCTTCAGGGCTCAGCTGTACAGGTACTTGATGCAGTGTAAGTATGGGGCATGAAATGCAACTTTAATGTAAAGCAAGTATGCAGTTACACTTTTCCAAGGGTCCAAATCAGATGTAAGTCTTTAAGAAGGATCCAAACTAAAAGGAACTCTATGATGTGAAAATACCTTTAACAGGGTTAAGTCAATATAAACACATTGATAGTTCCTTTCTTTCTCTTCTTGAAGCTTTTAAAAACATTTAATCCCACCCTCAATTTCCCAGGTAATCTGCATGATTTAGCCATACAAAAAAACTTCTAATGGCACCAAAATGCAACAGCCATGACAAATTATATTTGTTAACAAGCTGTCACTAGGGAGTGCTCAAAGTAATTAACACCGTTTGTCTTTGAGTTAATTTACATTTCTGCAAGTGTGTTACACCACTACATTTAGTGGTTACAAGATGTCTTAGGTTTAACAGTTTATTTGCTTCCTTTTGCATGTTTGATGCTGGCATTAAAATCATTCTCCCTGCTTCCCCACTTTTCTCTAGCATTTTTATGGATATTCAGACAACTGAACACAGCTAATATAAAAATATGATGGGAGTTTTTATTGCTTTTTTTCTCCTAGGACACCTCATGTTAAACTTAAAGATATCTAAAATGCTGCAAACAAGCATGTGTAACACCCCAATCTAAGAGAGGAAGGAGGAAGAAAAGCAAAAAGGGAAATAACTGAAAGTCTGACATTCCTTGTGATGGAAGTTGCTGTACCTAGCATTGAAACAACTACACCACAGATGGTAACAGTTTAAATTTCTCCACTAAAGGCACAGATCTGAAATAGGGTGAGGTTTGGTAATCTGTCAGCTTGATCTTCCTACTGATTCTGACTTGTATCATAAAACACTAAGAAAACACACTAATCTGGTTTAAGAAAAAAATATCATTAGTATTATTTTGAACCAAATTTCCACCTTCCTTTAACCCTTTCACTCACCACAGATATCAGTGTAATCAATCTACATATAACCACCCTGTATGTTTTTACACTAAGCACTGCTCTATGTAACTAAACCTAAAAATAGGGAATCTAAATGCTTCCAAGTAGCTCAATTTTTCAGCACAAGAGCAGCTTTCAAACATGTGCAGTGCAGACTCCCGGTCAAATTCTGTTTAGTTTCATTTGAATATTTGCTTTTTAAAATTCCTTATTAGAAAAGGCAGTTGGAGTACAGGAACTTGGCCAAAACCACCAACAGATGTACTGTGAATTAAGTCACAAGCAGTAAAAAGGGCAGGATACATGGGCAGAGTCTCTAGTACTAACTTGACTACTAAAACTAAACTAATGAGAAATGAGTTTATTTCTATTTTTTGATTTTACAGCTCCAAGACCTTTCCAGAACATATGATCTGCCCCTAGACTTTAATGGTCTACTTCATTAAAGTTTCCAGTTGGTAGGAAGCTCTCACATCTTGACATCTCTCTGAACCTGAATCAGACCTATTGTTAACATGAAGTGGTTCTCCCCCTATTTTGCAACTCTTTAATGAAACATAAGATTATTTTAAGTCCATAATCTTCTCAGAAGGATTATTGACTAGTAGGGCTGACCCTAATATTGCTCATCCGAACAGTGATCTGGCAGATGCACTGCGAAAACAAAGGCTAAACACATACCTGTCTGGAGGGTCTTACAGCAAGACATAATAGAGGCTTTATGAGTAACTACTTAAATCCGGTTTTATTTGACAATGCTAACCAGATGTCTTCTGGAAAACAAATCAAGTGTTTCAATCACTGCTGCTTAAATACATTCCTTGAATTTGGCCAACAAAGCTAAACAGAAGCTACAGTCAGCCAAATCCAGCTCTTCTGAAGATGAGATAATAAATGAATCATCGCAGACACTGGAACAACGAGCCCCATATTATGCACATAGCTTGAATCAACCGCCCTGGGGGGGGGGGGGTGGGACGCCACAA
>JAVJGJ010000059.1:51912986-51923692 GCA_035590215.1 Microhierax caerulescens | reverse complement strand
GAAAAGCTGTAGAAGTTTAAGTGTAAAACTTGAGACAGCTGATGATAGTTTAAAATATTTCTTGAAGTTTTTTTTACTGTTTTTATCTGAAAACCTTTGAAAGTGTGCGGCTATGGCACCACCACCTGCACTTCAGCTCCAAACAGATCACATGCTCTGTAACCTGACATCATGTCTTCGGAGTAACTTGCTTCCAGTGGTGAAATCTCACTTGAACTCTTGAGACTGAAAGTCTGAACTGAAACGTAAGCATGCATTCGCAACTTAGATCAACACTGCTAACACTAAAACCACCACTAAATTTCTGAAAGAGCTTCTAAACATAGCATCCTGCCAACAGCAAATACACTGCAACACAGAGATTTCCAACACTTCATCAGAGAGACTGGAGACACCATACAAACAAATACGGAGACAACTAAGCAGCCTAAAAATAAATTTCTGTGCAAAAATACCATGGGTTTTCCAGCCCTGACAACAAGCTTGCAACAATCAACTGTCCTGCCCAGCTCAGCCACTCCTGAAAGTTCCCAGTAGCTGTTATTAAGAAGATAGTAAGAACAAGCCAAAGAAATATCAGTAGTTTACTACTACTAAGCAAACAATCCTGCCATCTCAACGTAGTTGATAAAACTAACATATATCCCAGCGGCTGAATTTTTAAACTATGCACAACAATCCAAATTCAGCTTTGGGTTACAGATTTGTCCAGAGGACCGCTAATTACTGAGAGCTGGTGCTACTACAAGAATGGAAAGGGGGCAGCATTTTATATCGCAAGTTACTGAGAAAACAGGAGCAGCCCCATCTGAAAACAGTCTGGAAGAGTCAGGTGGGAAACCTCCCGCCAGCTCCAGGGCAGGGCTGACCCCTGGAGCAGAAGATCTGATTCAAACATAAAGAAGGACATGGGAGATCAATAACACTGTCAGTGTGAATAAAGTTTATACCCTCAGGAAAACCAATCAATAAAACCACAGCTATATTTCCCCAATTTTTTTCTGCAGTATGTAGTATCCGTGAAATGGCACCTCCTTTTTCCCATCTTTATGGATAGTGATACAAGCAGTTGTAGACTTTGGCACCCTGCAAGGATGCTGCAATGCAACACTGAACAAACTTCAATCCCAGTCCACTTGGGTTCGACAGAAGCATCATCAAATAGGATCCTTGCTTTGCCACCACACCAGGGAATTATATAAGCTGATGCCTGCCAGAACTCAATTTAAATCTTTGTTTTTAAACCACGGCTGGTCTGAAGAACATAGTTGAAACCATAGCTATTAAAAGTATCTGACACATTCCACAACATCTAATATTCTGTACAGAGCATACACCCTGCTCCAGAAATGAAAAAATTAAAACTGTGTTCATATAGGTTTTGAAAATATTTCTTTTTATGTCAGGGCAATTAGCATCCTGCTCCTCTTTAGATCAATTAAACCTAAGAGGACAAGGTTAGACTCACACACAGGAAAGAAACCTTGCGCTCACCTTTAGCTACTAGGCATAAAAGACTGCCTTTTTTCTCTGATGTTATTAATTATTTAACCTAACATTGCTACCACCGTCTGCTCGGGGACCTGCTCACACCCGCGAAACAACAGCCCACTGTCCCTGGTCTAGCCATGCCACCATGTTTGTGACAAACATCTAACAAAAAAAGAGGAAAGCCAGGCTGATTATGCTGAGAACAACTGTGAGAGATCATTCAGTTAGCAGAGGTGCCAAACCTGCTTTGGACATGCTACCCAGCTACAAGTTCAATTAGCCTTCCCTGAAACAGATCATGAAATTGCAGAGAAATGGTTTTATAAACCTCTGTTGATGCTTTTGGGCAATGACAAACGTGCTCCACAGCTCTTGTGTGTAAAACTTCACTGTTCTTAAACTCCTTGTCAAAGCACCCAAAGGACAGTGGACAAACAAATGACAGCACTGAACCAGAGGAGGAGAAGTTGTCCCATAGTCATCGTGGCTCAGATCTGAAATCAGAGGGATAGTGGATGAGACCTTCAGGATGAGCAGCACGTGGCCACTGACCCCTCGCAGAGTGGGTAGCTGAGCGCTCCCACGGAAAAGGCACCACCATTAGATCATTTGCCTTTCAACGACAGCATCTACAAGTTTCTCTTCTCCAAAAGCCTAGTCTCCAGCAGTAACAGTTTGTGCTCAGCTGACGGGGACAAGCTCTTGCTTGGTAGCCTAGATGGCCCCTGGCATATTGAAAGTAAGTTTCCAAACAAAAGCCAGGAGGTGCAGCCTAAACAAGCTGAACAGCCACAAGCAGTGCTTTGGGGAATTCAGCCTTTAAATTAGTAATAGTTAAAGCCACAGCCTGCCTGCCTGCCTGCACATAGAAGACATGGGCAAGCTGATTAAGTACCCTTCTGCTGTGACTGGAGAAGCGGCATCGTGGGGTTTGCATTTATTCTCTCCCAATGACTCCAAGTCAGAACTGGTCAGTTCACAAGTCAGGCACTGTTTCTGCAACTGCTGTAACGGCAGGCACCGCCTGCAATCCAAATTTCAAGCTGTGTCTTTCCAGTCATGCATCATCCCCATAATCCAGATCCCACTGCAGTGTATCACAGTACCGATTGAGATGTAATTGCAATGAGCCACTTAAAGCATTTTTCTGATTAAAAACCCCCAAGAAAACAAACCCTCTGCCTGAATTTCAGCTTAGGTATAAGAATGTCACCATTATTGTTTTGTTTTGCAATGCGTATTCTCAGAATAGATCAGATCAAATCTACCTTTCAACTGCTTATTAGTAATTTTTTAATTGTGCAATCCTTGTGTCTCCTTTTGTGCTTTCTAATACAATTTGAAAAATTATTTGAGGGTGGGGTTTTTTTTAACAATTGTTAATTAAAACAAAGACTGTGTCCCCCGCCCCCCCTTTTTTTTTTTTAAAAAAAAAAGCTAATCTCTTCCAATCCCAGCTCTTCTGAGACATTCAGGAAATGCAAGCAAAATGCCATCTGTTGGCAATGAGATGGGACTAAGCCTTTAATGTTGAAATACTCACTCTAGAAAACCCAAGCAAGCAGATTTAATAAACTGACAAGACTGAGTTCCCTAAATCATTGCATATTCCAGGTCCAGTCCTGTGCTTCCTTTCACATAATTAGACATATTTCTATTCGATCTGCCATTTGCTCACTGCTTCCTCTCTAAGAAAGCAATGAGCTGCTCTTGGGTTTTCCTCCTGCAGAACCTGCTGCCCCTTCGTTAGTTTAAAAATTCCAGCATGGGGCTTTGCTCACCTTCCTAAAGAGGTGTGAAGGGGAGGAGAGAGCAAATCATCTCAAGGCAGACCTTGGGTGGGGGTTTTTTGACCTGTTTCAGCAAACTTCCTTTGCACGTATCATATCACTTGTCCCCACTATGGGTGCCCACCTGCGGGCCAGCAGCTGTCCAGAGGCAGGAGACAGCTATCCCATTGTGCTGCTGGAGGAGCTGCTCTACAGACCATGATAATGTCAGTCTGGGGGTGACAGGACAGGAGTCACTGCATGCGTACTCCCAACCTACATCTGCTGCCTGACAGGCCTGTCACGTATCCACTGAGAGTGGCTGCTGCCTTCACACAGCACAAAAATAAAAAGAAAAAAAGAAAAAAAGAAGCTGAGGGCAGCTTTCTAAAGTTTCACTTTGAGGAAGGGCATCATTCACTGTCCTACAAGGTAATCTTGATGCCAGACACACACTGTGGCCAGTCCACTACCGTCTGCTTTTTGCTCTAGATATACAACACCAGCTAACCCACCTGTGTCAAGGTTTTTATTTTTCACTCTAAGGAGCCCAGTGCTGCTCAAGACTTACCACTGTTATCTAAAAAAGACTACACACCGGCAGCAAAATGGTCTAAGTATAAAAATCAGCAAGGTTTGTACTCCTTTTGGGTCTTGCAGGCTTGCTCCCACAAGAAGCGATTCCGGTAGTGTGGGTGCATCCATCAGCACAGCAGGCAGACAAAGGCAGATGGCCACATGCCAGCAAGGCTACCTTCTGCAAATTACCAAACAAATTCATTACCAATCTGCACAGGAGTACTTTCACAAATACACAGTTACCATGCAAGGCACAATCCTTTCTACTCAAATCTCTCTCACTTTTAAATAAAAAAATCTAGCATGGGGGAAAAGAAATACAGATTCCTTCCAAAATACAGATTGCATCAGCAAGCTCCAGGCACCCTATCATCCTGAGATTTGTCCTCTGAAGATGCCACTCTGCCAATTCATTTTCTTTTTTCCACCGCTAAGTAGCCTTCACTCCACTCCACTGTCTCCCATATGGTTAACATGAATGCAGCAATTAATATGCAATTAATAAAATGGTGCGATCAACTGCTTTTGTTCACAGCAGCAGCTGGTCTACATGTTAAGAGTGTAATTAGACAAATTAAGATGTACCACTTTTGTTTGTGGATAAACTGACAGCATCACTCATGCTTAAATGTCACTAAGCCTATTGGCATTTGGGATTATTTTAAACATGTCTCTTTTTATTAACACTACAAGGTATCAATAAGCCAGATCTATATGCTGCCGCAGCTGCAATGCCAGCAAAGTGCAAGTCTGCTTCACCTCTTAAGATGTTTGCAGAAGCCAATTGAGAGTTAAGGAGAGAAGTGATGTGTTTCACAGAACGAGCCCGCTTTTACTTAAGTACCACAGCCTGTAGTATGATGCAAGTGGCTCTGGATGAGGGGCAAAAGCAGGATTGATCCATAACTGCAGAGGTCTAAAAATCTTAGGGATCAAGCAGCACACATATTTTTCAATGATTTGTCATTGGATTAGGGCAGGGAAACAACAGAGAGCTAAAAATCTGTTGTAATCTATCAGACTTTTAATACCACTTCCTTTCAAAGGCGTTAGAGCCATATGGAGGAAAAGTGATTTCAGGGACAGTCCTGAGCTCTTTGGGAGCTGACAGCAGGAGCAAAACCCCTGCGCCCTGGCAGGACAGGGACCACAGCACCAGCTCTAAGTACTGGCAAACCTACAGAACCCGGATCCCCCAGCAGGCAGAGGAGCTGAGGCAGGTGGCAGTGAAGCTCTGCCAGCCTGATCCCCCCAGATCTCACCACAGGAGCTGCCATCCAGAAGCCAGACGCCTTTGCCTGTGCAGGGTCCCCAGAGGAAGCCTGTGCCCCCTGCAGAGGCTGTACGCCCTTTTCTGATTGTCCCTCACCAGTGGGACGCTGCTCAGGCCATATTGCTCCCTCTGAGCACAACACAGAGGTCATCATACTCACCAGGTAAATGGCAATATACTGGTTTTAATCATCACATTACCAACTAGCATGGGCTCAACAAAAGCAGCGCTGCAAGTTACCTACATTCAAACTGGGGCAGCACATGCCATACACAAGGCATCAAACATGATACTTGATAAAGTATTTGCAAGGCAACAATCACACCTTTCCAAGGGGTAATTATTGAAGTTTCTGGCTTCCAAATAGTGTGAGAAAAAACAAGGGAAAGGACACTTCATGAGGAGCAGTTGGCACAGCAAAAATAAGGGAGTGGCACAGAAGCCTTTGAAGATTTTCACATTTAGTACCAGTTAACAAGAAAAGACAAGTAACCAGGAGGATTTCTGCTGCAGGAGCACTGCAAATGTGCTAAATGCCACAGAAGCCCTCTACCACCATAACCCAGCATGCACAGGCACAACCTGATTCAGGAGAAAGGTAGAAGTCACCGATCTTCGCAGTCCTGGAAAACGGGCTTCAGCAGGGATGATATAAGTATCTGCCTTGTTAATCAGAGATTTGCTTCTCTACCACTCCAGCAGAGAAAATACACTGCAGCTATAAAACCTGGTTACCTTTTATTACTTCATCTCAGAGTGTTGGCCTGGGGGAGGGCGGGACACAGTAAGAAACGTGGCATAGTAAAATGGATGTTGGTAACGCTGCCATAATCTGTTTCTGATTGCTAGTGTGACTCCATTAGCCAGGCTGACAAAGGCATCCCTTAAAATGCTTGTACCTTTTCTGTGGAGTTTCACATTCTTCTCACTGTGTTTCAGCTTTAATCTGGTTTAAGTCTGATTTTCTTACAGCACTCAAAACCAGTTATTGACTTCACTGCACTAGATAAAGCAACTCATAATAAGATCTGCAACCACACTGTACAACCATCCATAAACCCCAAGAGTTTTAATCAGATTAAGCACTGAAGAGCCTATTCAGTTTACCATTAAACTCCATGCTCAACCACAAGCTTTCCAATCTCACCTGTTTCACTTGTGGATTTGCACTTACATTGCTCCACCTCCATAGTTACAGCAGATGCTCCCTGCTCCAATTACCAAAAACACTACACAAAGGGTGTCTCTGAACTGCCTGCTTTTTGAGACTCCTCCAGATGCACTTGAGTGACATTAATGAGCTCCATACCAAAACCTCCCCGCTTCTTCCTTGTGCTCCTGAGTGCCACACATGGCTTCTCATCTGCTCACATGCAGAGAGGAACGCATGAAACATCCACCACCAGCACCTCCTTGCAACAGTGAGCACAAGTTCACACCTAGCAGTCAGCAGCCAGCCTAGCAAAGTGTTTCCTTTTGGCAAGGCAACACAGCAAGGCCTTCATACTCGTGTTACTGATTCACTTTACTAAGTGCTTTACAACGTCCCAACATTAAGCTCTTTTCAGCCAGCATATTCCTACTTCTTCTTTATCCCTCTCCTTCAGCCACAGTGGTCTTGCATCTGACCCTCAAAAGGGGCTTATGAGCCATATGGCAACAGCACAGGAGACCAAGAACTGGACCTCCATGACCTGGCCAGAAAAGGACAGGCGGGCAGGTTTGCTCTCTACCGCACATGCAGAGAATGTGCAGCAAAATGGGCCA
The DNA here is from genome assembly GCA_035590215.1 of Microhierax caerulescens. Taxonomy (NCBI): domain Eukaryota; kingdom Metazoa; phylum Chordata; class Aves; order Falconiformes; family Falconidae; genus Microhierax; species Microhierax caerulescens. The sequence continues at coordinate 51,916,813 of JAVJGJ010000059.1, read as the reverse complement.
AACCCATGAGATGCATACAGAAATGCACATCAGAAGTGTTATTTACCCAAGACTTGAAGTAATTTTGTACAAATGGGAAAATTCCTCTGCTTTGCAACATTTCAGTTGCTTGTTCTGGCCAAATGAACAAAAATTCCAAGAAAACTCAATCATAAGACAAACCTTTGTTAAGAACACCAAGAGAAAAGGTGGGGGAATCCCCCTTTTTTTTAGGCACACAATAAAAATTATATTCAAGTTACCTCTTCTTTTCAAAACAAACCAGCTCCCAGCTTTATCTGATGAAATCAAATACATCTGCTGTTACAGTAGGAGCTGAATGCAGCAGATAAAGCTGGGAATGAGGATGGCCAGTCACTTGCATGAGGCCCTGTAAGTAGCTGTCCTGGCCATTCACCACTATAGACTGAGTCCTTCTGTCACTCAGGGTACGAAAGGCCACAAAGGCTTGCTTAGTGCTCCACACAGCCTGGGATTTGCAGAGATGGAAAGTGATTCAGTCTTTGTTTCACACTGCTAAATGAGAAGGCAAAAGATGAATCCTTTCATGTTGCAAGGACTCTGGCTTTTCTTTCTCTTTTTTTTTTTTTTTTAATATAACATATTTTAAGTGGGAAATTTACATCTCATCACTATCATTAAGAGTAACCCGCAACAAAAAGCCATAGCAAATAGTGAACAATAAAACACTAAACTTGGTTCAGAACATCCTATTCATTTATAAATAGATTTAGTTATTTTTCTTTCAATTTATATGTTTTCACAAACCATGTAATACACAGAAAGGTCTTGGCTTTACAGACAAGACAGAGCTGTTGTCCTTAGAACAGTAATGAATGAAAAAGAAGAAAGCATTCTTTCATGAGCTAGCAGGCAACAAAACACTGAGAAAAAATCCCAATAACTGAAGCTACTGTTTAACAAACGTTAAAAGTAATCTGACACTGCCATTGGCTCACTCCCACATCTGTAAAAGAAAGAAAAAACCTCTAAAATCCTTACCAAAACTTTACTGTCACAAAAAGCCACCAGATGCCACAGTTTAGCTAGGTAAGAAACAGCATACCATGTCTTTAAACTTGGTGCATTTGATGAAATATGAAGCGGCAATGGGAACCACAAGAGGCAGGCGATGCTCTAACCAGGAGGAGGTGACAGCTTCCCACAGCAGCGGTCACTGCCAACAGCCTCAGGCTCTTAATTCAGCCGGCATGCAAACCAAACCAAACTAAGCCCTTTGCGTTTCTGCCAAACCTGGTCATGGACGATCTTATCTTAACTTTGCTGCGGGAAAACCAACTACCAAACACTCAGCACTGCTGGAGTTTGCCTGCAGTTGTGAATAAACATGTGACGGTGATAGTCCTGCACCACTGTAATACTGTATTTCTGGCAGGCAGGCAGGCTGTTACAGGATGTATTGCTGCACTCCAGAAGATTTCAGTCCTGCGTTGTTTATTTACAGTCAATCTGGCAGCAAAGAATGGTAGAGGAACAGCATCACCGATGTTGAAAATGTGGCTGAGCTGGTAATACAGAACTTCCACTTCACAGTATCACTAATTTAACAGTTTTAGCAGAACAACGGCTACATCTTAAAAAAACCTCAAACCCTAACATGGTCACTTGATTGTCACGGCTGCTACACGACACCACAAGTATTTTTACTATTGAGTATTTTGTAGCTGAGATGCTGCAGGGTGGGCAGGAGTGCTGGGCACTACTGCCACAGACCATCCAGACCCCCTCGGGGAAGATGCTCCCCCAGTCTGCAAGGAAGTTCAATAATTCGACTGTATTATGTTTTCAAACAGCCCTAACACCACCCGGGGCATTTTCTACAGGGTACATCAGTACTGTGAAACCTCTCAAAGAGCAGTTCTCATGACGCTAGATAAGCACCCCAAAGGGAGGCCCTTATCAACAGAGATAAAGCTCAGCCAATAATCCCCTGCTGTGCTCTGCAGTTATCACTTGACCTGGTCCCAGAAAGCACTTCCACTCTTAAACACTTTTGTTCCTTAAAATAAACAGTAACAGAGTTAAAAAGCAACACAGCCTCCCTCTCTCAAAGAGGAATAGTACCTGTCCCGCAAATAACGTCTTTAATTGATGGTTTAATTACGTTGCCATTCTTTTGTTTCTGTGGTCTGGGAATGAGTAAGAAGGAAAGGGAGCCAGTTGGGCAGGGGTGGTGCCCCACATGTACACCCTTGTATGGCTGTGGGACACCACTGAAGCACAAGCGGTTCTCCTGGAAAAAGTCAAAGCAGAAAGCAAGTTAACTTATTCAAGGATCCAACATTAAATATTGAAACTTCAATGGTCTGCAATTCAAAAAGATCAAGTAAAATGCATAGGGTCATACCAGACATCAGTGAAGCTCAACATAAAGGAACCAACAATAAACTTGGTCTGAAACATAGAGATTTATTGTTAGGGACCAGAAATTGCTTTAAAAAGCTTTAGTGGATCCCAAGTCAAACAATTCAATTGCTTATGTAAGCGCTATATTATAAATCAACAAAATTAAACACATGCACACAACTTTTAAAATATTAACTAGAATTAAACAGAATTCTTCTCCCTTCATTAGGAATATGTTGAAGCAATAATAAAAAATGAATGCACCTGGACATTCCCCTGCATATACAGGAACTACATCACACCATTCAGACAGGCAAGAGTTTCCCAGGTTCTTCTTTGCACACCTATTTACATAATTCCAATGCAGAGGTTGCCAAGTTCTCATCCAAGAAGAAACTGGACAGCGCCTTGAAGTGACTTGCCTATTTCAACACAAAAATAACCAACAAAAAATCTCTGTGTTTCAGTTTCCATTTTTAAATGCAAAGAACATTTAGGATTATCAGCACGTATTTTCTGTGTCTTCCTAATACTGTAGTAATGTAAATAGCTCTGTTCCCCACTCCTCTGTCTCTACTCATCTTCTGAAAAGTTTTATAATTTCAGTTCAAGTGCATTTAGAAAGGAGGGGATGGATACCTTTCCCTAAAGACAGTACAAGAGAAAAAGGAGGCAGGCTGCAGGGGGGAGTATGGATTTCTGCGTGCCCTACCTATGCTCCTCAATCTCATTTCCACACTCTGGAGAAGCAAGTTCAAACAGCGGGGCTGCACCCGATGCCCTGAGCTTGGCTGCCAGAGCAACACCTCTGGAGGCAATACAAGAACCAGCTCTGAAAGTCACTGTCATGATTTCATAGGAACAAACTAACCTGTCACTGAGCAAGACAGAAAAAAATCATCCCTATCCAAGGCTGGCTGGGGCACAGAGTGGCTGTGTCTTCCTTCCTGAGAGCATCCCTGCAGCTGCTCCCTAGCACCTAGCCTCTTCAGAGTCTTCCCAGGTCCTACAGTACGGAGACTATATCATTTTATGCAAGGAAGCATTTTCATTTTCCCCTCTGAATGCACCAGAATTGACCCTGTGCTCTAAAATACAAAAATTCAGCAGATGAGCTGGATTTTCTTTCCCTGCATCTTAAAAAAATTGATTCCTCTTGAGGATGGCCTGAAACACCCATGTGGTAAATCACACTCCTACAGAAGGGGACATCAAACAAAGCTTGCTTAGCACTAGATGGAGAATACTGTAATACAGAAAACAGAAATACAGGTGGTTTTACTAATCAGTGTTAGTACTGTGTGTCTAGACAGTGATTTTTCAGTTGCTAGCAATGACTAGCCATTGTCAGATGATCAGCATGAGACTAATGAGGAAAAGAAAAATCAATACAGTTGTAAGTATGTTCATGTACTTTTTTTTTTTTTTTTTTTTTTTTTTTTTAATAAACACCAAGTATA
>JAVJGJ010000059.1:51893695-51912886 GCA_035590215.1 Microhierax caerulescens | reverse complement strand
TTTTATTATTTTGATGTTATTTTTTTTTTTTTTTTTTTTTTTTTTTTTTTAATAAAGACCTAGTATAAGATAGCCAGCCAGCTGGCTTTTGTGGGAAAAGCTTTCTTTGTCTTGTGAAATTTCTCCCCCATCACCCTTAAATACACTTTTCTGAGCAACCATTCCACAAACAGCTGGGTGCCTTTGCTTAGGTGGTCAGGAAAAAAAGGAAGGCAAGCAGTAAGGCTAAAAAAACCCAGCTGAACATGACTATTGTCTGTCCTGTTCTCTCCCTATTTCCCATCTGTATTTGCCAGTGAAACTTGAAACTATACAGATTAAAAAAGGAGAGAGTCATCACAATTCATGAGTTCTTTCTTTTCATGTTCAGAACGTAAATTACCTTAGACCTAAGGTTATTCACAAGCAGATATTTTTAAAAATAAGTACTCATCAACTGCATTAAGCATCTTTGAGTCTGTTAGACCTTTTTCTAATTTTTCCTGGCCTTTTCACCCACTGATTGTTTCTATGGCTTTCAATTAGAGTGCTACGACAACAGCTCCACTCATCTAAAACAGTCCTTTTGCTGAAAAGGAGCATTATTGAACCGAAAGCCAGCGCTCAAGACCTCTCAAACATAGACATATCACATGCACAAAGACAGTGTCATCCTGTATCAACTTAGCTGTCCCACCAGATACAATATTTACATGTACTCTCCTGAAGTGGAAATACATTATTCTCATAAGGAAATTTTCCCCAATGCCTTCATCCTGCAGAAAAGTAAGAAAAATAGTAACTATTTTCCTGGTTTATGTCTGTTTTACTTACTTATTTCCTCAATAACGACAACACAACACTAAATGCCAAAACAGCTAATGAAAAGGAACAGATCTTTCTTACTTGGCCAGAAGGAGTTGTCGTCTTTGCTCAGTAACTTTTTCTTGATGTGCCCAGGCAACTTGGTGTGAGTGTTTCCCATTTTGCTGGAATACAGCGGGATAAGTTCCTCATCATCATCATTGCAGCTGGGCTGCCACTTGCTCCTGCCGAGGCACCCGACCATCGGGTCGGCAGGCAGGCAGTGCACATAGGCGATCATTGTGAGATGCTGCTCTCAAGGATGTCCCTGCTGTCCCCAATGGCTAGTGTTGAGCAGAAGGGAGTGGCCTGCTCATAACCCTTGAACGGATGCATTCAGAAGGCTACGAAGGAAAAAAAAAATTATCCTCCTCTGCACTTAGGCAAGCCAAGCTATTCGGTTATGCTGGGAACTGTTTTGAATAAGATTCTGTCGGCCCTTAGAAAAGAAGGAAAACAAAAATATCAACAACCTGGTTAAGCAGCTCGCTCCAGCTGCTGGATGCCCTGTCCCTACCTGACCGCCAGCACCCAGCTCACAGCCAGGAGCAGGAAAATGTGGGCTGTCACAAAAACCCAGTCACCTGCCACAGATTTCAGACTTCTCCCTTACTGCTTCTACTCCTGTCTGCTGCTTCTCTTAAGCCTTATCCCCGATTATTCCCCAGCCTCTGAACAACAGGTACTATGGCCATACACAGATGGCCACATCCAGGAAGCTTATTTAAAGCTAACTTACGGTAATCGCTGTGACACTGATGGCTAGAGAACCGTAACCTGGCAGGAATCTGCTTACAAGGACATTTACCTTCTTCTAGCATGCAAAAGGAAGAAAAATATACAGAAAAAATATATTTTTTTCTTAAGAGCAAAGTGTTGTGATTTCAGTACTTGTATTTTAGTAAGGAAACTCCCTCTGGAAGTCAGAAACATAACGACTGTCACCAAAGAAGGTGGTACTCCAGGTTAGACTACGATTGGACTGATGCTGAATACAAAACACAAGCAGTTACCAGGTTGCACTCAGTTAGTACCGCATAAATACATAAATCCTCACAATGCCTCTAGAGGGGAGGTATTATTCCTATTTAAAGATGAAGACATAGTCTTGAAGGGATTTAGTAACCTGCCCACAGAGTGGAAAAGCCAGGATTAGAGTTGAGGTATTCTCAGTTCTTTAGCCTCATCTGCAAGCCGTTAGTCCATGGCACCTCTCCCAAATACTGCACCACTAAGCAAGTTCCCATGCTGGTAACCACGTCAACCCTAATCTCACATCCCCTACACAGTTTTTCTCCCGGATCCAGGAAGCATGCCTTTCCTGGGCTTTTGAATGGGCTGCAACGGCACAGTCAGGTTGGGACAGCAAGAAAAACAGCACATAGAGACATGCACTCTGCATAAACGGCTGTCTTCTGCAACTTTTTCAAGTTTGCTTTTTATTCTATATTGTTTGAAAGATTACATAGGATAATATTTGTTTTTAAAAATGCGAAGGCATCAAAACCCCAAGTAAGGTATAACAAAGACAAGTCTGCTTCCTTAACTCTTCTTTAGAAATGCTGGGGCGGCAGCCCACACCATCCATGAAGTGGCTGCTCTATATATAGGAGCACAACAGTGTCAGGTGAAAAGGGTTTATCTGCTGTTTGGTTATCAGCTGTTTCTTGGACAGAGGAAAAAAATAAAATCAATCTTCAACAACGAAGTATCAGGTCAGATGCACATCTCCTCTTTCTCCCTGATGCACACACGCATCTCCTGCTGCCTGCATTGGCAGCCACAGCCCGGGGGCAGGGTGTACACACCAGCTGCCTGGAGGCACTGCACCAGTGTGGCATCAGCATTCAACCAACCAAAACACCGAGCACCACCCAACACAAACGGTCTGCAATGCTGACTCAACAGTGCTGGCAAAGTGCAGAAAGTTAGCAAGAAACTGGATTGTTTGGTGTTTGGGTTTTTTTGTTTAACAACCTGTTGCTTTGCACAGCAACCCGAGCAAATAATTTTCACTATATAGTTTCATACACACCTCACACGGTCAAATGTCAGCAAACTTGCAAACAGATGAAAACAGGTCTTATAAGGAAATGTGTTGGGTAACTTCAATAAAGAGAGATGAAACAAGCCCTGCCCACAGTTTTACAATATTTTTAACAACATTTTCAAGTATCTGCAAAAATATGGATGGAATGGGGAAAATGTGTCAACACCGTGGAGGACAGCTGTCAATATAGCAGAAATGCACAGGTGTAAACTGAACACTGGCAACCAGGCGTCTGAGGCAAATACAAATTTACAAAGCCAAGTACATTTACTCATCAGACTATGGGAAAGACAAACTGTGATTAACACTAGCCAAGTTCAATTCACTCATCAACTATGCTGATATTCTTGTGTCCGCCAGAATAAATGCATGTCTAGACAGTCCTCCTGGGTGGGATGAAGCTCTGAGAGTGCTGTTAGCGCTATTACTGAACCAGTTCATAAGGAGGCTCAATTAATGCCTCCCTAATGGGACAGTATTTCTGTAACCCACTTGTCTAGCCACTGTTGCTGCTGTCTCACCCTTTTCATTCCCTGCGATTAGCAGGGCAGATAGTCAGGAAAAGTCACTCTCATAGATGCGAAGCACAAAACTTCTAAGCATCAACAGGCTATTGAGAAAAGACTGCACTGAGGCTTGTATTTATTTCTCCTGCAGACAGGAATGGTTTCTTGTATTAGACAAGAATACAGTTGGATTTCTGTTATGCTTTTTATATTAATGACTCAAAATAATGTTATCAAATTATATTTCAAAAAGGGTATCAGATGATGTTTGCATGCAGTCTTTGTATCTCTATGCAGTCATGTTAATTGACATAAAAGTTAAGTGTAGATCTACACATCAAACCAGTATTATTAGGTAACGGCAGCACAAACACAGGAGCAAGAAGACGGGGGGACAGACAAAATATAGTGTTCAGCAGACTCAGATGTTTCCAAACACTTAAAATGACACAGGATAACATATTGGCCTGGAGTCCTTGTGACATTTACCACGCACTTCTCTAGACTACAGACATACTCAATTAGCCAGGTTTCCAATGCATGTTCATGAAGCAAGACTGATGCACAATAATGGGATAAAGACCGAAATCCAGTTTAACAAGTATATTTACCATATGGTAGGCATTAATGTCCCCACAAATTATTTAGTTGAAGAATAAATCTGTTCTTCACTGAAGCCTGGAAGACCTCGGCAACATATACAATAAAAGATCTGGTGATAGTTATGGTCTCAGCTAATAGCAAATGCAAAGCCACAGAGTTAGGAAGAGGATGCAACCATCTCATGTGAGAAAGACATTGTGTACGTTGCCTCTTCCTCTTCTAGTCTGCCCCACAAAATCCTATAAAAATAAAACTTATTTTATACTGTGTCTATATGGCGCAATAATATCTCAAAGTTTGAGAAAGTCAAAATTTCAACTAAAATTTTACCATAAAACTTCACTTACTGTACTGCAGCTATAACACTTATTTTCTGAAATACACAAAAGTGAGGCTGTTCATTTTTCTCAGCCTTGGGCTATCATTTATATAAAGATATCCCCAAAATAACATTTTATTTCCTTTATTGTTCTTTTTCACACCTTTTAGAAACCAAACTATTAGTAATGCAAGTAACAAATGTTCTGAGCAGACGGTTAAACATGCATGTTTATCAGCATATTTCATTTTTACTAAACCAACTCTTTACAGCCAGGCTCTATTTGGAAGAGCTTGAATATTTAAGGAGAAAAGTGATCATTATGCTGGAAGCAGCATTTGTCTCAAGAAAAAAGATTGTTGTAAGTTTGACGGACTCCCAAAACTGTGACTAATTCAGCGATTACAAGAAACAAAATAAAAAAAAACCCACACCAACAACCAAAGAAAACATTCACCCTTTTATTAGACAAATATATATGCTCCTGAGCTCTGAGAACAGCAATGATACTGATGACTTATTACACACAGGAGTTAAAAAGCATATACGATATACCTAATGGGAGCATATGGGATTTGGAATCACAAAGTATGGTCACATCGGTCCTACTCTGGTATTAAGATAATCTTTATAAATATGCTACATTAGAAACTTTATCATCAGCCTTTACGTACAATTTGTAGATCCTCTGGATAGAAGGAAGATGGTAACATGCACAATGTAGTAAAATAACAGCACTTTTATGACCCCAATGCACAACAAAACTATCAAATGAAGTAATTTCTGATGCAAGTGCAACAGCCACACTGGAAATCAAAGAGCTTGTAGAAATCCACAGGGGTAAACTTTGCCCTAATTAGACAGTGATTCTGTTTTTAGCAGTGATAGGTTGACGTATTCTGGCCTTTTTGGCTGATCAGCTGGCGGTTTTAAATTGTACTTAAACAGTTATTTTTAAAACAAAGAAGGTATATAGAGAAAGTATCCTCCCTTTACAGATTGACAACTTGAGACACAGCAAGAATAAGGACATGCCCGTTGCAGCGGAGCACCCCAGCATTCTCAGGAACTGGCAATGGCCAGACTGGACATGGGATGTCCTGTTCTCCTGGCCCATGTAGGTACCCTTCCTCTTTCCTGCGCATTAATCTACTGTGTCTGAAGTCTTAATTTATGCTCCTTAAACACATATACAGCAGACAAAAGCTAAAGAATTTCAAAACAAAGGGAAAGAAAAAAAAACTTCAAGGTACTGTAATTTGCTTTTTAACTGAGTATGAACCTCTCAAATAGGGAGCAAGCAGGAGGTATCAGCTTTACAGTGTTTAAAGCAAGCACAACATTTGACAAGCTTGTACAATACTGACACACATCAGGGGAGATGAAAGGGGCCAGGGGTGGGGGACACACACCACTGCTAGGATGCACACGAAGCTTCATGATGCTCCAAAAAGCTCTCTCCGCGTGGCCACCTTCACATTCTCCTGCATTAGCTCCATCCCCTACTACTTTCATGGATGTATTTTTACCATATGCTTGTGATCACATAGCATCTACCAAGCTTTTTTTTTTAAAGGACATAAGTAGTAGGGCATGTGTGGCTTAAAGTGCTTGGCTGGCATGACAGCTAAAAGCAGTCCTAGCAATCAAATACAGTTTGTAAAAAGTTACAGCAAGTATTGCTGGCAATTGTGTGCCTAACAAACTGGATGCAAACCTTTAAATGCTTGGGCATTTGGCTAATTTAATTCCTGGTACCCAAACAGCCTGTCCTAGATTCAAAGCATCATCCTTAGACAAATCTCAGCCCTGTGCAGGGACACCAAATCTGCAAACCATTTGATACAGCAGACACCCATAAAACACAACAGAAAACAACAACAAGAACAATGATACAAATAAAAACAAAGTAAAAGGATTGTGAGGAATCAATGCCTCAGTGGAAAGCAAAAAAATCATTACAAACCCTCCTGACAATGTTTCCTGCTTTCCGGCACTCCCCAGCAATTACTGCCCTACTTGCAAAACAGCTCTTCTGTTTTCATATTCATGGTAAGCTCAGAATTAACAGCCTTCCCATTAAAACCACGCAGAGATTGCTGCACATACTTTTAGTATCTTTGTTTCCATCAACAGCCTTTCTCTGTCTCTTCATATACAAATCTCTTGCTTAAAGTGGGGGAGTCTTTTCTTACTATCTGGAACAGCCTCCCTGTATCTCCCACCGCATCAACACTGTACAAACCCATTACCCTCTCTTTTATATCTTAATTAAATTTTTCCTTTTATGTTATGTGATAGCCCTCTGTAATTATTTTTAATCCAATAAGTATTTTGATATACAGTACATATGTAAGACACCAGAGGAGAAAAACACACTTTACATTACATTATTGGCAGTCCCCAGGCACTTAACAATACACTTCTGTGTTCTAATTATTCATCTTTACTTTCAATTAGGAAGCCTTCTTAAGAGTAACAAGCAATATTGTATGTTTGATATTAACTCTTGATCACTGCTTTGCAATGGAAAGCAGATAAAGCCAGCTGTATAAGCAGTAGGTAACTCAGAAAAACCTTACTATGCCTTTCCATTTTAACTCTGTTGCCAGACAATCAGAAAGATAATGTATTTTGGTTGGTGTATTCTGTGAACCAGACCACCTTTGGGGAAGGGGTGAAGCACACTTGGGACAGAAGATAGAGCCATTAGCGAGATGGAAGCAATTAGGTATTACCGCTGGTGGTTGAAACAGAAGCTATTCTTGCTGCCTTACTCCAGGGGTTGAGTCCCACACATCTGCTAATCCTGCGAACACGGAGCAAAAGATGGTGCTGCTAAAAACTGGGGAAGAAGGTGGCTTCTACTCTGGAGCCACAATGGACAGAAGCACTAGTAACACTGGTACACCCACACACACCATGAGCAAAAGAATCACATTATCAGCTTATTTTACAACTCGCATTAAATGGCAATTCAGGAACGAGTTGGGTAGGATTACCCAGTTCAGGTCTGCTCATTAAACTCATTACCATGGTAACAGGAAGAGAAAGAAGTCATCTCCCCACTCCTATTTTCTTTTACAATTCCTTTAATGGCTTTGAAAGCCCAAAGAGGGAAGCACCTTTCTGATACAGAACAGCAGTGACCTTCCTGCCACCCAAGCAGCTCACTGGAAGAGTCCACATGCAGTGGGATTCTCAATATAAAAAGCACAGCAACTTAACGCTACTTGATAAAACCCACTGTCAAAAAGCAGCCTTCAGCCAGAAGGCTGCAGCATTCCAGCCCTCCTCCTCCTGGACCGCAGGCGTGCTGAGGCTGCCTTCTGTTCACAGGCACCACCACCACTGTCAAAAATGCAGTGCCACCTCCTGGACACGCACGCTCCCAGGAAGGCCTGCTTCGGCCCAGGTGCATAATGGAGGGCCACGAGGGCTTTTCAAGACTGAAAAAAACCCAAAATTACTAAAAGACTTAAAATCCTTACTGAAAGCTTTCATTATTTTTAGTGGGTACTTCTAAAAATGTTTTGTTTTCACACAGAGTGCCTCAGTGAGTGCCCTGTGAAGAACTGCTTTTAAACTCCACATAAGATGAGGGAAAAGCTGTGGATGTTGTCTACCTAGACTTTAGTAAGGCCTTTGACACTGTCTCACACAGCATTCTCCTGGAGAAACTGGCTGCTCGTGGCTTAGACAGGTATACTCTTCGCTGGGTAAAAAAATCACAAGATGGCCAGGGCCAAATCGTGGTGGTGAATGGAGTTACATCCAGCTGGTGGCCCCAGGGCTCAGCACTGGGGCCAGTCCTGTTTAACATCTTTATCAATGATCTGGACAAGGGGATGGAGTGCACCCTCAGTAAGTTTGCAGATGACACCAAGCTGGGCAGGAGTGTTGATCTGCTTGAGACCAGGAAGGCTCTGCAGAGGGATCTGGACAGGATGGACCGATGGGCTGAAGCTGATTGTATGAGGTTCAACAAAGCTCAGTGCCAGGTCCTGCACTTGGGTCACAACAACGCCGCACAATGCTACAGGTGTGGGAAGAGCAGCTGGAAAGGAGCTGGGGGTGGTGCTTGACAGCCGGCTGAATATGAGCCAGCAGTGTGCCCAGGTGGCCACGAAGGCAAATAGCCCCTGGGCTTGTATCAGGAATAGTGTGGCCAGCAGGACAAGGGAAGGACTGTCCACCTGTACTCTGCACGTCAAACACTGTGTTCAGTCTTGGGCCCCTCACTACAAGACAGATACTGAGATGCTGGAGCGTGTCCAGAGAAGAGCAACAAAGCTGGTGAAGGCTCCGGAGCACAAGGCTTGTAAGGAGCAGCTGAGGGAACTGGGGGTGTTTAGGCTGGTGAGGAGGCGGCTCAGGGGAGACCTTACTGCTCTCTACTACAACTACCTGAAAGGAGGCTGTAGCGAGGAGGGTGTCAGTCTCTTCTCCCAGGGAACAAGCAATAGGACAAAAGGAAGTGGTCTCATGTTGTGCCAGGGAGCTCTGGACTGGGTATTAGGAAACATTTCTTCACCAAAAGGTTTGTCAAGCATTGGAACAGGCTGCCCGGGGAAGCGGTGGAACGACCATCCCTGGAGGCATTTAAAATATGTGTAGATGTGGCACTTAGGGACATGGTTTAGTGGTGGACTTGGCAGCCCTGGGTTAACTGTTGGGCTTGATGATCTTAAAGGTCTTTTCCAACCTAAATGATTCTATGATTCTAGGAAAGGAAAAAGGTGAAACTCAGTTGTACTAACAGAGCACTGCTTCATGTCAAGAGATGAGATGATCTGTTGCTCACCCATTTCAAACAGAACCCGCTAGGAAATTCCCAATCCTGTGAGGTCAAGACTTTCCGGTCTGTAGGGCACAACATCCAACAGTGTAGAGCACTGGTCAGCTGCTGCCAGGCAAGAGGCATTTGCTCACTCCTTTTTAGACCACAGAGCAGGAGCTAATAAATCTAATACATACATTAGATACAAACACATTACAATATAATCCAACCATATCAAAACATTGATGAAGGAACAAGAGCAGTAAACCTAGCTGTCATAAAAATAAGAAATTAAATGGTCATGCTTTTCATTTTGCAGCCTGAAAGGGACTTCCTGCATATGGGCACACGTTTAAGCCACACATTAGTTCAACTCCAGGACGTGCCTTTTGGCATAACCCTGGCCACCTCCACATCACTGGTTTACATCGCAGATGCAAGGACCTCAGAACTACTTCATGCTGCAGACTTCTCTTTGTCATGCTACTTGCCAGTGTATATGGTTTCTTATAATTATTGCTGTGTGTGTAAGATAAGATAGTTTTATTATTTTTAAATGCACAGCCAATGAAGAAAGTAACCTTGTCACTTCTGTCAGTGGCCTAAAGAAAGGTTATACCTCAGCAAAGAGAAGTACATTGAAAGAACTAAACCAATACTTGATATCAAATATTACACTAACCTTTTTAGTTTAAACTTTAGTATAAAATTTTTAATCTGAATTGTCACATTTACTTGAAAATCATATTTATGCAACATCAGCCAGTTAGCACTAGCTTCTTAGGCATTACGGCTGAAATACAGCCCACCTATTCTCTAACAGGTCACATAGTGCTTTTTAAAAAGATTAAGGAAACTTCTGGATTTACAGATCCCAGCAGAGGAATGCTTTAAATTCCATTAGAAAGAGTAACAACAAAAATATGCACCCATTGCCATAGAAAAGATTAACCTAATGAGGACCAGTACAAAGTGGCAGTATTTCAACCCAAAACAAAGTCACACCCTAGGAAGAATGGTCTTCTTGAGTCCTGGGTCAATAATACATCCATATGACATCCATATGAGGTGTTAACTTTTCAGTATCAATTATATAGCCTTGATTTTTACAGAAAATTCTTATTAACTTGTCACTTTTGTATCTCTAACAACACATTTTCTGGACTGCTTTTTCATGCGGAATACAAAGTTACTGAAGTCAACTGTTCTTACAGTATGTGATTTTCCAACAAAATTATTAAATGCACGTGCCATAGCTGCTATGCAACCTATCAGTGTCCTTCTTCCTTGTTATCTGGAGTTACTCTTCTGTGATACAAGTCAAATGGGTGAGCTTCACAAAATCAACTGGAAAGAACAGCCATCTGTATACATGCCAAGGTAAGCACACAAATGAACAGATCCAGTTCTCTATGGGTTTCATTTTCAGTCTGTTCACTAACAAATATTCCAAGCAATATTCTTGAAAATAAGTCTCCTTTCTGATTACCCTCCCTACATGCTGACATGGTGTCTAAGAAGGATCTCCTCTGCAAACTCCTGCCTGACTGAGCAATGCAAAATGCCTTGGTTATGACAAGGTCCATATCAAAGCCATAAACTAAGATATGGAAAATATATATAATTGTTCAAATCTAAGTTTCTGTTAATTTCAGCATTACATATTCTGAAATTCCATAATTTGGAATACCTCCTCCTTAGACTACTGGATCAAGACAAATCTGAAGCTGAACTCATCATTATAAACTTTTTTGTTCTTGGGAAGAGTCACTCAGCTTTTACATGTATTTTGCACTATACTTCTTTCTTTTTAAGAAACGCCACAGCAAAACCACACAAATTAGTAAGATAATTCAAGAACAGATTTCAAAATTTCAGCAGAAAAGTAAAATTATTTTAAACTGACTTGAAAACAAACCTTTAAAAAGAGAAGCAATATGTAACCAGAGCAACCTCTGCACAGGCGAACAAAAGAAGCCCTTGAAGATCTCCCGGGTGGAGCTACAAGCTGTTGGACCCAACAGAGTGGGACATCTCTCAACACAGCAATCTCCTGGACAGCCACTAGGCAGGGGTACTGCCCTTGCCAGCTACTCCGCTCCAGAGCACGCACCAACTCACAATGATACACATGAACACACTGTAAAGTGAGAAAATTAAGGCTTGTAAAAAATCAAAAACTGTCTTCCAAATACCCATTAGGCAGGAAAAATAGCTTTTCGATTTTTCTATTCTTAAATGTTTTCTTGGCCTTAATCCTGCCAAGGAGTACTGTTGGTATCTCAAGTCTCGCCACAACTGTAGAGGGAAAAAGAGCTGAGTAAGGCATACATCTGTGTTATGGGAAAGTGTTCTTCTGAAACCTTCAGAAGCTAACAAAGAAACAGAGACAACTTGACAGCTTTCATTTACCTTTCTTAATTCACTTTTCCAAAAAGGAAAGGTGAACAAAAGGGACCTTGCTCCTCACAAATGTCTCAAAACATAGCTGTGTAACAGGCAGGAGAAAGAATGTATTTCCTTTTTTTAAATTCTAATTAAGGTACTAAGCACATATTCCTTCTCCTAATCTGACAGCCACCTTTACTCCAGCACTCTGCCTGTAAAGAGAGAAGTTAAACACCAAACCTTACATCCTTCTTCCTCAAGACTCCTCCTCCTATCTGCTGTTTTCCAGCATGCTTGCGTGGGGAAGAACACCTACCCACAGGGTGCTGCACAAACGATGGCTCCAGTTGCCAGAAAACTACAAAAACCTCATTACGATATTGAATTCATCTTCGGTATGAAACTGGAACAACAAAAAGTAAACTTGAGCAACTAAAGAAAGGTGAAGTTGTCCATTCAGATGGTGGAAAGCTTTTCTCCTATTTAACACAAACCTCCCTCCAAACTAATCCTTCAGGAAAGAGCATCCAATGGCTGACTTTAATAATGAAGGGAGGAAAAATTTAGGTTTTCCTCATTACTGAAGCATCATGTTTCTTTATCTCACATAAACATGTTAAAGATGCCACAATTCTCTTAAGATTAAAAGATGCACAAAATAATCCAAGACACTGTGACTGAGGTCCAGAAAGAAAGCACATTCCCCTCCTAAAAAGTAGGATCTGCCACTGCTGAAGACACCTTTGCTTCAGCACTACAAGTATTAGTCCTTGTTTTCACTATGGGATGTGGCTAAAATTCCCGTTTTATCTTTCTGTTTCAGCAACTATTGATTAACTAAATTAAAATGGGATGGATTAAAAATCATCAGAAACAGAAAGGGGCCAGGGTGCTGTGCTGCAAACAGATTTCCAGCAGGTCTCTGGGTTAGGAGGATTTGTGGGCCCAGAAAGACCCTACAGCTAGCAGCCTACAGTGAGACACAGCAGTATCTCACTACGCAACTACAGTGCATCTCAGGCAGGAAAAGCCCAGCGGTCCCAACCAGGCTGAGCTTGCAGGTAGACTTCTGCCTCAGCAGTACCTGTTGCTCGGTGTAACGGGGAGGATGGGGTGTCACACCTGCCAGCCAGTTTGATGATGTGAGGACCTGCAGCACACCCCGCTCTTCATCCTGCCTTTACCTGTGGGCAGCCTTCAGCGAAGCAGAACAGACGAAAGACAAACTTCAGAAGCTGCAATTACATATTTGAAGAGATAATTCTTCCTAGTCTCTGCAGGAAGATCAACAGCACTCAATACATGGGATTACAACAACACACGCCTGGTACAAATACAATCCTGTCCCCAAGCCTCCATGTAGCCTGATGGCCTTCTGTCACAAACTTCCCTTACCAGCTCCAGAAATTCTGACTTAAATCCTCCCCAAACTTATCAAGAACCATCTTAAAAACACTTCTTTGTCCACATTATCCTGTTTGGAAGTCTGTTCCACAACTTCCCTCCTTGAATGGTTTGGGACCTTTTAATGTCTGACTTCAATTAATTCAGAAACACACTCATAACCATTCATCCTGTGCCAATACTCTCCTTGGACTTCAGCAGGTTTCCTCCCTCCTTGTGGTATTTACCTCCCAAGCTATCAGTTAGACTAAATAAGCCATGCTTTTGTAATCCCTATGCATATGACCAGCAATTAAGCTTAAAATATTTAGAAGTCTGAAGGTCCAGATAAGTTACACAAGATCTTCAAATGCCAAAAACATTTTCTGATTTTTTTTTTTAATATAGCTAGAAAAAAGCGGGATACTTTAAAGGACTGGAAGTCAGGCAACACTGGAATAGTATTAAAAAAGATGCCTGGGGTAATTACAGACTGTTTTGCCAGCCATTAAGCACAGGCAAGATCACAGCTGTGACAGGACTGAATAAAAGAATAAAATTTCCATCTCTTAATATCCAGCAATGTGCTTTCACAAGGAATGGGTCTCCTATTTGACAAACGTTTATGCCATTTCCCCAGAATTGACAGCAGCCTTCTGCACAAGTGCTGGGGGTAAAGGTGGGGGTGCCAATGTAAAAAGAGTGACAAGTATAGACAGTACAATCCCAGTAACACAATACTTAAACAATGTGAAATCATTACTATGCTTAAACCACTGAAAAACCTAAGAAGATATTTATAGGTTCCAAGTATGTGCATGCTCTTTCAAAGACCACTTCAACATGAAATTCTTTCAGTGCTTATGAATCCAATCAGCTGTGCATGCTACTTTTACATCTGCTTTAGTATTCTCTAGACTGCATGCTTCTGCTGTTTAAAATTAAGTGTTGGCTTCTTGCTGCAATTTGACAGAAATTCACTGCCCTCTACTACTGCTTTACACAGCAATCACCATCTGCATTGTACTTGCAGTCCTCCAGATGACAGAGAGGGTTAATAGATATTGTTTAAAAGCAACTAGCAGGTCAAGGAAGACAACAGATGATCATTCTACCTATGATTCATTTACCAACAGGCCTCCTTCAGGACTGTGATGCTGTGTGAATTGTGAAAACAGCTCCTGTTGCAGTCTGCAGTAAAGAACTAGATGTGGAGCAGAAAGGCAGGGTATGCATTAAACGCTCACCTGAAAGTAAAAATAGAGTCTAAGGAAAAGCTGTGTGTTAATTATAGTTGGGACAGTAGTTGAGTCCATTTCCACCTGAGAAAACTAATGGACTACAAGCATCAACTATTTTTGTCTGTATGTATTTATATGGCACTGTGTCTGAAAAGCGCAAGACTGAAAGCCAGGCACATACAGATGTCTACCCTGAGCTCCACATTTGCAATCATCAGCTAAAGATTTACTGAAAGAGATGTTCAGTACTAACGGATTTCACAGCTGAATCCATAGAACTTGCCTTGTCACTATATTACTTTAGGGTGAAAGCCCCATGTGCCCTGTGAAAGGCTGGCTCTAATGCCTGATTTATGTTCACACTGCTTCACCCACTGCCACTGGCCTTCTTAAAAATTTAACGGAAAAAATAGGTGCCCACACCCTGTTCCATGACCAAAAAAAAGCAAAGCAAAACCACAGCAAACAATAGGCATTCATTCTGCAGGTTCTGTGCCCGTGCCATTTGGTGGTCTCCTCAGAGGCAGTCAAATGAAATCAGTCCAAGGAGTGGAACAACACGCTTACACAATGTGGTGAACAAATGTATTTACAGGCAATCTCTGAACCACAGAAACAAAAGCTGGGGTATGCCACTCTCCCCCAGTGGGCCAGCATAGCAGAAGTACTCTCTGAGGTTTCCATTTGCCCCCTTTGCTGCAAACAGAGCCAAGAAACAAGTGGGGTAGGCAATGTGGGCATGGCCGCAGCTCAGCCACCCAGACACTCTGCTGCCTTTGGAAATTCACTTTGCTTTTATATATGCTGCCCCCTTCCAGTGTATTTAGATTGTAAATTCATCCAAGCAGAAACAGTGTTTTATTTGGTGCTCAAGTACATCACACAACAGGAGAGTAGCTGAATTATACTTAAAAGAAAAAAAGTAGAACTACATGGGGATCTTCAGTATTTCTGAGCACCTGGCTAACTTCAACAAAAATGTTATTATCCAGACTTTTAATCTTCCTTCCGTTATGTTCAATTCCATTCTGTACTTCCAGGCATGGCTAGAAGTGATTCCTGCTCACTGCTGCCTGACAGAGACAGGCCGGTCCTGTGCCAGATGCCGTTAGCCATGCTCAGGCACAGACATCTCTTTCCCCACTTCTGTCCCTCTCCTTCCTTCAGCATGTGATAATAAAGATGTCATTTAACCAAAAACCTTCAAACTTTAACCAGTCTTAAAAACTAAAATCTCTTTAGTAATGAAGTAAAACCTGATTTTTTCCATAGCATGTGAATGCACTGTGTTTGACAGAGCTCTCCGCAGCTCTCCTGGCATGTCAGGAATTCACAGTTTTAACTGTGAACACTTTCATTCAGCTCATGCAGAGTGAGCGGCAGACCCCAAGTGCATCCAAGACTAAGCAGGGAACCATTCACACGAGTGGGGATAAGAAAATCAGTGGCAAAACCCAAGAGACTGGAGAAGGCACCGCAGAAAGCATAACTCCATAAAATACAGGAGAAATAAAGAAAAAGAACCGAGCTCTTCTTTCGGAAGTAGATTTTTTTTGATTCAGTCATATGCTTGATACTTAATTCTCATTTGTACTAATTCTGTTTGTTCAAAATGTGTTTATATTTTGAAGAACTGCAGATAAGAAATGTCCTCGAAGTTACTCACCCTATTAAAGTAATGCATATGAAAAAAAACTAGAAAAAGAATGGGTTTAACTCATGAGTCCCATTGTGATTACACACAACTCTTGAGACAAATTAAAGATTTGAAATTAAGTCAGAGAAACAAATGCCACACAATCCATCTTAGGCTTAAGCTGAACTCATTAAATTCTGTCAGGCATCTTCACTTTGACAGATTCCCTCGTTTAGATTACTACATGTCCCCTCCCTCATTCTGGCCTCCTTTTATACACACAAAAAAGTAAAACTTTAAACAGAAAGAAAAAAAAAGCAACTTGCAGAAATTTCTACTTGCCTAGTTCGACTTGGAAAATGCATTTGTTTAAAGACATCAGAGAAAATCTGTTTCTGATTTCAAACATTGGATATTTTATGAGAACATTGCCAAGAAAGGAATCCAAGGAATGTCCTTAGGCACACAAAACACACAAGACAACTGGTGAGCAGCTCTGTGATCTTTCACAAAAAAATAAATAAAAAAAAAATCTGCATTTCTAGCATGAAACCCTTCTCCAGGGAGCAAGCAGCACATGCCTGGGATTCTTCACAGATAGCTTCTATCATAACTTCTTGCTATTATTAGTATAAAAGACTTCCCTCTCAAATCCACAGCTGTAAGACAAGGAAGGATGGAAAATATTTCCCAAGTGCAGGCAAGCAGTAAGCACGCATGCTTACTTTACAGCATTTCTTAGTACTATTCTCCTTTTGTAAAAGCTATGAAAGAAAGAGAAACTCTAGGTAGATATTAGAGAAGTATGAGCTCATTTTCCAGCACATTTTGTAAGAAAATGTATTTAAGTCTTCCAGAGGTTTAAGTACCTCTTCAGTCCAAAAGATCAGTAACAAGCACACAGCATCAAGCATGCAGCATTGCTTCTGCAACACACGCCCAATTTTGATCAACCACCAGTACAACTTGTGTTTCACACGATGGGAGTCACCCCAAGGGCCATGCCGAAGAACTGAGCACTGCCATGGGCTGCTGTGCCGTGAGGGCCATCCAGCACCAGAGAGCTCAGGTCAGCCTGCGAGCAGGGGATGCTGGGTCACCCACTATGCATAGGCAGAGACACCCACCTCTGACCACTTCTTTTCCCCTGAAAGGGGCAGCTGGGAAAGACACAGTGACAAGAGGTTCCATGCTGATGGTACAGACTATCATAAAGCAACCAGAAGCAGCAGTGTGAAAAAAAGAGAAAAATTAGAAGCAGCAGGCCCCTATTGCTCACAGGGACCAAGTTTTAGAGCAGAGATTTCACCACCAACCCCACACGCACCCAGCACATCCACACCCACCGAATACACCAACTCAGTCCCTATGCAAACCCGGGACCAATTCATCTGATCGAGACTGCTCACCAGATCAGGCCAAGAAAAACACGTCAGGAGCTGGTGACCAAGGCACCACCTGAACAACTACTACACTGCTTCGCCCCAAGTCCCCAGAGCCCAAACCAACCAGCATCTGAAAGGCAATGTGCCATGCTGTTTCAAAGACAAAACCCCTCCTCCCTACACAGGCTACCATCAAGTCAGTAGAAGGACTGGTGCATAGCAATTTTTCTCCTTCACAAGTTAAGGCTATCAACAATAATGCCCCAGCTGACTATTTCAGGATCATGAATTTCAATGCATAATAATGTAACGCACAGTAACTGTTGCTCCTCAAGGTAGGGAGAAGTCTACTACAAACTAACAAAATATTGCAAAGTACAGTAACTTAGATAAAACTAAGTAAGTGCATGCAAACAGGAAAAAATTAAATTACATCAAAATACATTGGTATGCAGCAAAACTATCCAGTACCTTCACTACTTTGAAGCAGAGCCCTAAGGTGGGCTTTTATATCTTGTAACTAGCAACTTTTCTTATTCAGATACAAAACCTGATAATTTTAAAAATACTTTTCCCACACATTCGCCTTGAGTCAAAAAAAGCAAGTGTAAATCAATTTCATCATGCAAGACAAAAATATTTGGTTTCTCTACAAACTCATTTGTTGCACATACAACAGTCTCTGAAGACTTTACTCTTTGCTTAATTTTCAGATAGCTAATCTAGATTACAGAAGCCTCAGTCTTCTAGCAGCCTAGTTACCCAACTCCCTTGAAAACCTTTTACCTATTGTACTCTGCATTTAAACAACTGCTATCCTGTATCACAAAGTTAATGCTTAAACAAAAGTTTCATCTTTTGTTCTTTCTAAATTCCAGCAATCTGTTTCAATTTACGTGAATTGAAAAGCTCGTCGTGCAGTTAAAGAATGTAAGTGGTGCGAGTTTTTATACTTTGTACACAGGAACAATTTTATTTAAGGTAAACCACTGCATAGCAAATTGTGCTGTACAATTCATTAAGGTTTTCTCTAGAAACACTGGTTCACTACTCTAAAATTTGTAAGAAAGGAACTTTTTTTAATTTATGGTTGGCACCTGTACCAAGATCCTTAGTGGGAACTTCACACAAATAGAAGTCATTAGAAGAATAAAAGCAGTCAACACTCTGAATCAAATTAGAGAGAAAAGAAAAATATTCCAAGCAAGCATTGGTAAGTACTCGAGTATTTGAGTTAATCAGTATTCTCTCCCAGGGGAAGCATGTTCTTTTACAACTCCTGAACCCTTCCTTACACCAGCTCTCCGGTGTCAGCTTTCAACAACTGTCCTTCAGCAAGAAACCAGGAGTAGCAGTAAGACCAGCCTTTGATAAAAACAGAAATACCGACGCTAAACAAAACCAGTAAGCTTTTCCTAGTCTTTTAGTTTCAGAATCACGTTCCTAGGAAGCTGACTTATAAAGATAAAATCAAAATATCTCTTTGGGCATAAACACTCTTACTGTCCGGGCAGCTCTGCACCACGTCTAAATGCCAGTAAGCATCACCCGGCTGAGCAGCAGGAGTTCCTGCCAAGCATCTGCAACACGGCAGCACGACCGGCTCTCCTTTTTTCGCCGGCTGCTCCGTGACACTTCATCCACGCGGGGGGCAAACCCGAACACAGGTAAATGCACTGCTGGTGCAGCACCACCAGGACAGCCGCTCGGCACCCCCGGGCGCCGCACGGGCTCCCGTGATGCCCCCAGCCCCCCCGGCGTACGGGACATGCGCACGCAGACCCGCACACAGCGAGCCAGCCCGGCCTTTTGTCCGGGGAGCTGCCCCGCACCTTCCCGTTGGGTTCAGGCCGGGCAGACACGTCCAGCTCCCTGCTCGCAGCGACAAAAGGAAGAAGGAATTCAGGCGCGCTCCCACCGCCGCACTGAATACACTTTTTTTTTTTTTTTTTTTAAGGATTACGTTTCCATCCCCAACTCCCTCCTCCACCCGCCGCACCCGGGCAGCCGGCAAAGCCGCACCTTTCAGGCAGAACATCCCGCAGCCGCGCCGGGCG
>JAVJGJ010000059.1:51879285-51889336 GCA_035590215.1 Microhierax caerulescens | reverse complement strand
GGAAAAAAACCCAACATTTGCCTATAAATAAAACTGATTTCTAAAACAACCTTCTTCCAAGAAAACCTCTGAAACCATTTGAAATGGTTTTCCTAGAGAATTAAACCTAAAGCACTGACCTCTTACCTAAAGGAGGGACATAGTTCCACTTTAGTCATATGTAAATTCAGGAGCCAAAGTAAAATCCTTTGTCTATGTGTCTTGCTGTTTGGGGTTTGGTTTTTTTTTATTGAAAGACCATTTTCAATGAAATAACTTTATTTCTATTCCTACCCTATATATATATTTTATATATATATGTGTGTGTATATATATATATATAAGGTGGAATCTTCTATCAGATACTACACACAGCATTTGTGAAATCGTGTTACGGTTTCTAAGTATTACAAACAAAAAGTTCTTCTGTTATAAACGCAGCACTGTCTGCAGGTGCAAAGTGCTTGGCATTAAAATTAATAAAATTTTAGGAATGGACTGTCTTCTGCCTTAAGTGAGGAAGAAAAATACAATTAAGTCATTAATTAGTTTGCCTTATCTTTTGTTTGCCTTACTCTTCAGACAAAGGGCACCAAAAGGGCAAAATCTTTTTAAGAGTTGCTGTAGGTCAAGAAAGGAATCTGTAACCAACTTCAAATTCATTCAGGAGTTTCTTTGCCACTGAAGTCGAACAAAGAGGGCATTCCCAGTTGTGCGGGGAGGACCAAAGCATATAGAAGCTTACTACATGACAAGGCGAAAACTAATTATACCAAAACAGTGACTGCCAGTCCTAAATTTAAAGAGAGGCTAGAGGAGAAATTCTGAAGTGAAGAAAAAGCCTGGAAAAACAACAAGCAATCCAGTAATTTCAATCTGCTGCTAAAAGACCTGCTCCTAAAAAACCAAAACAAAACAAAACAACCCACCACAAGAACCCCTCATCATTGTTTTGACAAATTATCTTTGCTTAATGTATGCAAAGGGCTTTATTGATAATATTTACTATTAAAACAAAAGAAAAAAGCCCCCTGTGAGCACTTTCATTTGCCCAGTCACCTGTGCAC
Organism: Microhierax caerulescens; assembly: GCA_035590215.1. Lineage (NCBI taxonomy): Eukaryota > Metazoa > Chordata > Aves > Falconiformes > Falconidae > Microhierax > Microhierax caerulescens. The sequence goes on along the minus strand of JAVJGJ010000059.1, from coordinate 51,888,290 downwards.
AGCTCCAGAAAATTGCTGCAGGTGTACCACAGGTTGACAAGGGCTTGCTCCTTCAGACTGACACCATCAGTAATTCACTAGCCTTGGTAACAACAAGCCACTGAGGAATGCTCAGAGGCCGCCTTCTGGGAACCAGGAATATCAAAATCATGGGCAACAGGAAGGACACCTGAATTACCCCATTACCATCCTGGTATCCGAAGACAACTGTACCATTACGCACCATCCTACAAGGAGGAGGAGGAGGAAAGAACAGGTTGTTTCCCAAAATATGCACCATTACAGCACATCGTTACCAAATACAGAGCAATGTTCTTTTATTGAAAAACTCCCCAAGGCTGAAACACACACCAGAAAAACACAAAGAAGCAGCAAACAGAAAAAACAATTTCTTCTGACCTAAGGGGCACAACCATGCAGGCATGCTATCAGTACTAGCTGGGTAGCTGTCTTCATTCACATTGTCAAAAAGCTTACCTAACGGACCAGAAATAGTTCACTGAACTACTGAGCTAAAAGCAGCAGTAGTTGAAGCAGCTGTCTCTTGATTTAAAGCTGTGGGCCAAAAGACACCCAAGCCCTTGAAAACAAATGACAAGAATTGGCACTTTGGCATTTGTTCTCCTTGGGTAACAAGCTGAACCAGCACTATCATCAGTAACCATGCACAAAGCAGGGTGACAGAGTGGTTTGTACGTTATTACAGCTTCATGTGTGTGTTGCAATGGGAAATATTCCTCAATCCCACCCGTTCCAGCTCTTTCCTCATTACAAACTCAAGGCAGCCCTGAGGCACTTTCTGCCATCATCCCTGGGGTAGAAATGTAACTGCTTCTTCACTGAGGCTCTAGCACATGCATGTGAAGTGTCAGCGTAGGGCAGGGAGAACAAAACTAGTTATTTCTCATTTGACCCGATTAATTTAATAAATCTGCTGCCTTCCCCACAGTCCCAGCTGAATCACAATTTACCAGAGATAGTGGAGGAGCTGCAGCCCTGTCAAGTGTTGGTCCAGCTCCATGACACAGCCAGTCGGCACCGCAGTGGAAGCAGTTGTGCTGCTGAGCACAGGGGTCGTTCACAAAAGCAGGTCAAATTGGCTACAAGTCAAATGTATAGTTTCATACCTGATTCTGCCACTGCATGTCACAAATGACCTAATTTTCATTCTGAAACGAAAATGCCATATTTGACGTACATAGCATTACACGGATTACTCAAGGTTAATAAAATCAATTTAATAACTCCTGGATGAAAGTTTCCATATAAGTGTGCAGTATGCTGTAATCAGTTACCCTTACTCATCAGCTCTTCAACAGTCTTGACTACAAGGGAGAAAAACAGATACAGAAGACTCCATGGAAATTACAAGCAAGTACAAACAAATCTCAGTTTCTGAAAGGCAACAGCCTCCACTGTTCATTAGTTTCTATACTCATTTCAGGCATGGAAATGAGGCATGAATGACAGAACCAAAATTAAGAGCCTGGGTTTTTTCCATAGGTCCCTTTTTAATTAATACAGTCACTAGTGAGGTACCTATAAGAGTGTGATTCAGAGTAGTAAGCCAAATATGTAGACTGTGAACATCCATGCTCTGTTAGCGAGCAAACACCTGTACATGCAAAATAAAAACAAAGCCACGGGGAAGTAAGAAAATTTGCACATGCAAGCAAGCGAAAGGAAAGAGCGGCAGCAAGTGACAGAAGTGGATCTGATCAGATCCAACCAAGAGGGATGTGCTACGTGTACCAAGGCACATGGTGCCCAGCAGGCAGGTGTCATTCCCGGCCAAAACAGCAAGGAGGCCAAGCCATGCAGCCATCCCTATGAAACACGAGCTGCCAGCTGGCAAGCACAGCTTCCTCCTGTACCAGGGTTAATGGACATGGCCCATAGTTCATGTAAGAAGTGGGAAAAGGGCTCATATCTCTGCCTCCCCACCCCTTTCCAATATACATGCACACAAATGCATATGCATTTTTATTATGGACCTGCATTACCTTGGAGAAACTGCAACCAGGGATAACTTCCATTTAACAACTCTGCGAGCTACTCTCAAGCAATATGCAGGATTGTCAGTTTCTCTGCTTTGATGTTTGATCTGACAGCTTCTGAGCAACTTTACCAAAAGCCTTCTACACACTTCTCACACGTTTTTGTCTTGAGTGAATGGGCAAGTGATAACACCAGTTGCAACGCATTTAATCCACTCACAACTGACTTCAGTACACTGCAAGTTCATAGAGACTCAATGTCCAGAGAATCCATCTGCTTCAGGGAGGTAAAGTGCCAAGCAGAAGCTGCCATGCTGTATGTGATGGAAGTTCTAGGAGGAGCAGAGGGTGTACATATTAATTACCTTTCCATGGGATGGAAAATATGCCATACTGTTATGTGTCCAACACACATACATTCTCATGTGCTGAAATTACATCTTCCATAGATATCGTAAGCACCTAAGCTTTTTATTTTAACAGACCACCACAGGCTTTGGAACAACAAGGTACATGTAAGGTTACAGCAGAGTTTCCATTTCAATTCCCCAGAAAAAAAAGACAACAAAGGGGTTTCTACCTACAAGTTGGAAAGGCAGTCTAGTAGATAAATTAATAGATAATTATCAGCAAAAAACCAAATAGATGGAAAACCTAGAGTTTGATTTCTTTATTTTTATTGAGATTCTGCAGCTACAACACAAGAAACTTACTTCAGTTTAAATTAAAAACTGTCAAATCCACCCTTTTTAATTGTTCCAAATATTGTAATAGAAGCTAAATATACTCTTTGCAAAATTCATGAACCTTAGTCATTAAACAACATTCTTAACCTTTAACTTCACTTTCTTTTCTTTTGTAATGGAGATTGAAGAAAAACAAGTAGCTGTAATATTTGCAATGTCCTGCCAGAATGGTGAGCTGTGACCACACCCGAGACAAAGTCCCCTCAATTTTAGGGAACAATTCATGAAACAGTTGGCTAATAAACTGCATGGAAACAAAAATTTTAATTTATTCTCTTACTTGACAAGCAGTGTGTAGGAAAGCAGGTTTCAGCTCAAACAGTGCATACAATGTCTCACTGGAAACGAGCTTTGTAGCACACAGCTAGCCAAGAGTAAAATGTGACTGTCAAGGAGACATCACTTTTGTCCCTCTATGAGGGGGAAACGTTTCCCCCAGGTTTTCAGGCTAAGGATTAGCTGGACTTCGGAGGGAAGGAGTAGTATTCTGGGAACAAGTAAAAGTATATTAAGTGTATGAAAGTATATATAAGTGTGTATACATCATGAAATACAACTTGAAACCATTCAGTGAGGTCAAAATGTTACACCCTCAGAAGGAAAATCAGCGCACCCTGCGCATTTCTTCATTAGTGCAAAGAAGCAAGCAAAGGACGCTGTTCTGTGAACAGCGCTCCTCTAGCCACAGTGCTAATCCAAATGTCAAAGCTAAACTGCAAGACAAATTGGGTTGCAATGTCCTTGTAACTTTGGAAGGACACAGTTAAGTCAGGTGCTACTCAGTTTGTTTGCACTTCCCAAGCCTGTGGTCTTCTACAGCAACCAGTCAAGAAAACTCTTACTGGAGCCACTCTGAAAGCAAAATTAAAGCTGCACTGCAGAAGGTAAAAACAGTCAGGGTCTCACTTCATGGAAGGACAGAGCTGCCCAGAAGGAACCAGCATCTGCCCTGGGAGCAGCAGCAACCCAGGGAGCCTCATGGTTGTCAAAAAACAGCGGGTTTTTCTTTTTTTTTGTTAGCTTCATCTAACAAAGGCAGACTTCTGAGACAGCAGCTCTAACATGTTGGTTCCTCTGAGTAACGCAGTACAAGTGTGTTCTTCCCTTCAATTCCTTCATCATAACAAAAAATTCCAAATCCCCTGAGAGATTAAGACCCTTCAACACAATAAACTTAAATTAGTAAAAGGTTGTGGCTCTTAAAGTAGACAGCATATAAACAGTAAAACCAGTCACAGCTAAAAAAAAATTTAAAAAAATAATATATCTACTTGGATGTGTCCTTTAGCACAGACTGCAGTTCTCCAGCCACTGCTTCCTGGAGAAGAATGGACATACTGGGATAGCAGCTGGGAAAGAGGGAAGGACTGCAGCAAATGTTTAAATAACCAAGTTATTTTTTCTTTTTTCTGTTTTCACCTGGGACATCTTGATCAGATAACAAAGAACAATTTTTGGTTTTTGTTTTTTTTTAAATAAAAGTTATTTGTACAATAAAAATAGCAAAAGACTGATATTTGGCAAGGGTATTAGAACAAGTAACTGAGATGGCTGGACCCATGTTTTTTTGATAAAGCAAAAGTAGAGATGTGGGTTTGAACAAATGATACATATCAACATGTCTTACTTAATCTTGATTTGTTTCTTTAGCTAACCATTTCTTTTGCTCAGCAAAACCACTTTCAGATCCCCATCTATGGCAATATTTACCAGAAGACATGGGAAACAAGGAAAAGTTGTGATTAAATTTGCATTTATGTACAAACATAAAAAAGCTGCTACTTGAAGTTGTAGTTAAATGCAGGCCTTTTGACTTGTCTCCAGCTGTTTTACCAGCATGAAAAGTTTCAGTTGACACTGGAGATCATGAAAGTTTTACAGAACCCTCTGCTGTGCCATGATACAAACATGCGAAGACTAACAGTACATCCCTCAGTAATTTAAGTATTATCTCTGCTTCCAGCTGAAGACTACTTCCTTAAAAGTACAACATGCAACAGTTTAATCCAAAAATTAATTAAGATGCAAACTTGACCACATAAGCAAATTGTTACAAATGCATATAACTATATCCAATTTTATTTTTGCACACAGAACCTACAACATATAAAAGGAAAATGTATGACGATAGAAAACTGGCCTTTGTATCAGATCTCTCACCATTTTTTCCACTTAAATTTGTAATTTGTACATGTGCTCATATCTACAAAACTGTATGTCTAGAAAACATTAATTTCTTAAAAAAAAGTAAAAAAAAAAAATTTCATAAAAAGGTATGTGAAACATGTAATAATTGTTTTGGAGTTATTCCAGTCTCTTACACAAGTGCTTTTTGAGGTTTCCATAAATTATTATTTATGAACTTGCCCAAAGCTTCAAGAACCATTTTCACAGACACACACACCCCAACAGGACAATCCATCACATATTACCGCTTCTACAACTGCTAACAGCTCCCTTTGGGTTTATGGGCCCTTATCTATGTAGTAACTGACATGACTTCTTCCCCCCTTGAACACCAGATCATGTGCAAAAACATACAGAGAAAAGCTCTACTAAATGATTTTTACATTAGAATAGCAGCAGCAAGTCTGGGTTCAGTAAACTTGCTTATGGGCACTTGCTAGTTCTTGGTACTTCTTATATCTCATTACTAAAAAAAACTGTGATTACTGTTCTGCCCGTGAAACCCCCTCATGAACTGTGTTCATGACTTAAAAAACAACACTTAAAAATTCATTTGGACTTTAGAAAAAGACCAAGCTGATGCTATGACACCGCAGTTAGACAATGTCAAGAGTTGCAAATCTCTACACTGAGTTTCTGATGCACTGACGCACAGGACGCACTGAAAATACAAACTCCTCCATATTACAAAAGCCAAAGGTCTTCAGTAGTCCCAACTCTGCCTCTGCAATGTTTAAGAAAAACTCATCTGATAGCATGAAGCCTATGCATATGCAATATATGACTAAACAGACAACAGGAAGTATAGACATAGCTAAAGAACACCATTTTTACTGACGTAATAAAGCAGCACCTATATTGCTATAGTAACAGAAGAAATTAATTGTTCAGTTTGTGGAAATTTAACGCCTTGGCAAGCATGATGTTCTCAAACCATGATATAAGTGTGCAGTTAGGAAGTTAGCTGACAGCTTTGGTAAGATTGTCACCAGGATGTCAGGATTACCTCCATCAGAAATGCCACAAGAACATGAAAGGCTGAGCACACAAGTAGTCACTTACGAATTTAAAGGACTGTTAGCATTAAAGGGAAGTTTCACATTTAGACTTTTTGCAAGAACAAAATGGGCATTCTACATGCTTTCATGTTAAGGACATACTTGGCCAGCAGACACCAGAAAGCCAGTGGCTGCCATCTTTTGAACTGGGTTTGATTAGTCTTTAAATAAAAGACCACAGTTACCTGAGAAACAAGGTTTCCCTGAACAATGACTCCAAGTAAGTTTTCCAGCCTGCAGTAAAAAGCAACCAGGGCTCTTGACTTCCTTGTGATGCACAAAGGTTGGAAAGCAACCAAGTGAAATACAGGCAGTGGGTAAAAAACATCAGAGCAATAAGCAGGGACAGGAGCTGGGGGGAGAGGGGAAAACTTCCCGGTGGGGTAGCAGCTTCTTTTGATGCATTGCCACCTGCAGCCAGACCTGACTGCTGACTGTGCTTCTCCAACACCTGGCCAGAAGCCCACTGTTGAAAGGAAACAACATAAGAAATAAGGTCACTAGCTTAGGCACATTTAACTGCTCCAGAGAAAAATCTTCCCCTTCTCTGCATCCCTGCCAGCATGGTGGTGAGGTCAGCAAGACTGGCCATGAAGGCAGCACTCCTCAGAGCTGCTGTCACAAGCTCTCCTTTTCTAAGCTCTCCTTTTCTAACTCTCAAAACTAATGGGGAAGGAAGAAAGAAGAAAAACAAACAAAACAACCCCAAACAAACAAACCCAAAGTCCACAAAACTCTGTAAGATGTTCTGATGTTGAAATGTGACTCAGGTCATTTTCTGCAAAGTCAAAGTAAATACAGTGAGATCTGTACCATAATAGGATTTGTGTGTTATCTCTACCCAAAGTTAACTGCTATGTCTTACTCATGGTAAACAGCACAGGTCCACACGAATGACTGTTATGTACTTCCACATGTCAGAAACCCTTGTCAGAACACACAAGCACCTTCACTTCAGTTTCAAAGAGTAACTGTCAGTCTCTTTTCAATAATGTGGTTTTTTTAAAGGAATAAACACTCTGAACTCCAGTCTGAAAACACCTACTAGCCCAAAAAGTAAGTAGTCTGAACTGAAAATTCAGATTAAAGAAGAGAAACACAGGAGTTAGTGTGCTCTCATTTCAAAGGTCCTTCAGCTGACTGGGGGGAAGCAGGTTGAGCAAGAAATATTTCAAGCAGCAAACCTTTATTTTACTATCAACTTTTATAATCTGTTTTGGTAACTGCTTTATCAGATGTGAAGTCTAATTGGTGCTACCAGTTCCAAAACGCTCTGCACTACTGTGTGCCTTTTAAAAACAAAAGAGTGAAGCACCAGCCTGTGACTTGACTTCCACACAAACAGAGCTCAGCTGTGCCAGACATCAGGGTGTGCCCCAGGTTCATAGTTAAGCGTTTACTTCTTGTTTTTCTTGTTCATTTTAAACTGACAAATCCAACCAATCTCACTGCTCTCTACTGTTTGCTAGTTCCCGTTTTCGGCCACTGCAGATTAGCCACTTTGCTGGTGAAATACCATGCAACACATGCTGCCTTGTGCCTGTCACCTAGCAGCCTCGTGGGAATGCAACATGAGACGGGAAGAGCAATGAAGCGGCAACAGAATAAGAGGTTTAAAAAGACAGGAAGAGAAACAGCTCAGAAAGAAAAAACAACAATTCCTTCATTTCCAACTTCTGTTTACATGTGCAGTTAGGCAAAGAAAATGGTAGAATTGAGAGCCTGTGTTTTGTCAGGCTTAACCCTTTTACTGATTCACCTGAGGAAGAACTGGAGGGAAAATTGCTCTGATAGCTGAAAAACTATTACATTTTCATCTAACTTAAAATAAACAGTCTGGTTTTCTATATAAAACTAGCCATCCTTCCAGACCAGTTCTTTCTTGTCTGTGTTAATTTTAAGTGATATGGTTAATTCGAGCACCAAAGACAATACTGTTTTGAGCCCTCAGTTTTACAAAGGCTGGCAAGCAGTAACACAACAGCCCAATGGAGCAAGCTAATTTGAGAACACAAGTATTCATTTATCATATGTGTTTTGCCTTTGAACACCAACCCAAGATGACAACTCAGCCAGGTACCGATACACTGCTCCAACACCATGCAAGCCTGACTTGCAGCCCTGGGTGAAACACTTGCAGCCATGACAAGTTTCTCCTGCCCGAGTATAAAACCCAAACTCCCTTCAGCCCTGGCACCCCCTGCCAGTTTGTCAGCTCCCCACAAGCAGAGATCCTGGTCAGACAGAAGTACACAGTTAGATTTATGATCCAGGTGGATTTTACAAGTCGAGTCAAATCACACTTTGCAAAGGGGAAATAAGCCCTGCATAACCTATCCTCCCTCTACCTTGCTTTCAAAAATGATGTATTGTCATCTCTGCTATAGGCAGGCAGGGAGACTACCATTGCTTGCTGCTCAATTATGGGAGGAATTCTGCTCTCCCCCTCCAGCCTATACAACAGGGTTTTTATGTAAATCACTCAGAAAAATGAATACACCATTAATCCATCAGTAAAGCTTCCTTTCCCATCTCTGCCTTGTAGCGTGAGTGCAGGCTAAGGAAGGCAGCATGAGAAACTTCATGGAAGTTACATAGTGATCAGCAGCAGGACCAGGTTGTACCTCTCATCCACAACATGTGGATCATTATAAGTGAATCTGACATTGCTGTACAATACCAACATCCCAACAATCAAAAGTAAAAATTAGCCACTGGTTGCAAATGCAAATGGTTCCTTTTTGGAAGTTCTTCAGCAGCAAAAGGGGTTAAAAAAACACCTTCAAAGCACAGATTCAAATTGTCTCATAGCGTGCTGGGAGCAAAGCACAAGCATATACATCCTGTACTAGTGTTCCTGCATCCAAACTGTTTACTAGAGCCACCATTTATTCTGACTTGAACTGAAATTCTGGTCAAATAGCTAACAACCGCTCCCAGAAATGAAAAGAAATAAAAATCCCTTTGAAGTTCAAATGCCCTTGGAGAGCCTGCCTGCTCTTACAACAGTGACCTTA
>JAVJGJ010000059.1:51865907-51879185 GCA_035590215.1 Microhierax caerulescens | reverse complement strand
CTCTTACAACAGTGACCTTACAGCAGAATTGAGTCAACCTTACACTTCCCACCAACAAAGTAGTGCTCTGGTAGCACTAGAGAAACTGCAACCAACTCACTTTATCAAGTATTTTTAAACACACACAGACACACCACTGCCTACCAGTCAGTAAAGGCACTAGTAGCATTAGCTCACCATCTCAGAGGAGCAAACTTCTGAAATTTATTTTGATTTATGTTACATGAGAAGTAAGCTTAAATAAATACCTGACAAAATCCATTAAAAAAAGAAGTTACTTATTAAAAGTATCATATAAAATATACGCCAAGTTTAAGTATTTCACGAGTCCATTCAGAGCTGCCTCTCTTGCATTCTAGATCTCCCTTCTCCTCTCTGTGGAGCAATGCCCATTACCTTTTTTATTTTGCATCTGGAACCTCATCTCAATCTGCCTTCATAAAAAAAAAGACACTTAAAATTTTCAAGCAGGCCATGATGCAGTCATCCAAAAAGCCACCCAGCCTGTTTCAAGTGGAGTCTTAAATGGCTTTTGGTACCACATAGAGAGGAGAGGTTCCTGCAGCACCTGCCCAACGGATCAGCCACCAGTGACTATTGGCTACAGGAAACATAAACAAAACTTACCTATACACCACATGGACAGTATCTCTGTGTTACCCACATGGGAAATTAAAGGTTTCCCCTGTTGATTACTATAAGCTTTCACAGTTTTAACCTGAGAAAAACTTGGCACGGCGGTACTGTGCCTAGGCTTTTGTGCAGCCCTTCTCCTCCTACCCCACCTGTGGCTCCCAGTGGACCCAAGCAGCTGGACAACAGCACGGAGCAGGGGCTGACACGGCAGCAGCAATCACAAAGGTTAAAGAGAAAGCGAGTCACCTTTTCTCTGCTGGCTCCTGTAGGTCCAGTTCTCATCATCCTCGTCTACCTGCTGCACGCACATGGAGGAGAGCTCACCATCGCTGCGAAACAATCTCTTTGTCTGCCTTGACAAGGAGGAGAAATTTATCCAGCTTACAGCACGCGAGAGGGAGCCTGGGTTTTGTTTGAGTTTGAAAGATCTCGAAACACACTCCTTTTTCATTTTCTTTCAAGCCAGCTACTGGCCTCTCTTCCAAACAGACCTTTCTGAAATTGTTCCTGTCTCCTTTCTCAGTGGTTTTCATGGGAGGCTAAACAATTTCAATCCGACTTCCATCCAGGTTTCTTCTCACTGCATTTAAAAGAGCACCAGCATGGAGGTAGGTCACTGTGCCAGCACAGCTCCCCTGAAGCTGTTCTGATACAGCACTTAGGGAGCTGCCAAAGAAAACAAAGGGGAGAAAAGCAGCAGAAACTGGCACCTTGCAGCAGCTCAGAGAAGCATGTAACAGCTGAGCAGAATATAGCACTAAAGCACGTGTTTACCCCATTCTCCACTCAACAGCAAAAAACGTAGCTCCACTCTTCTCCCTGGCATCGCTCCCCAGAAGCATGCATGCGATTCAGTCCTCTCTTCTGGCTCATCAAAAACACTCCATGAGGAGGGAAGAGCAGGCAGAGATCACACCCCAGCATGGCACAGCTCAGGAGGGACAATGGACAGACCACACTTCTGCCTTCTCACTCTGGCTGCCCTGCTCTCCCTTAGTGAAAAGCCTGGTGAAGGAGCTCCAGGAAGGCTCTCCTAACAATAAAACAGTCTGCGTGGCTATCGCTTAGGATTAGAGTGAAATACGATAGGCTCGCTCTCCTAAGAGCACGACCACAGAAGCAAAACTCCTCCTTTCCTCAGTCAGCTTGGTGACAGCGCAAACTTCTGAACTCTGCGTGCAGAAATAGAAAAGCACTTGTGCACCTCTGCTGACTCGGAAAGAGGAAAATAAAATTCTGGAGCTTGTCAATGCTGCAAGCATCCTGAACAGTGTGCTGAAAACATTAGTGCCCCTGTAACTGGCGGTGAATTTAGAAAGTAATAAAATACAAGTGCACAGGCACAAACAAAATCTGTGCATGAACAGACATTTTTAGTGATCAGACTCCAACTGGTGTGGCCGCAGCTCACAAAACAGGTTTTGCTCCCAGCGGTGCTATGTTCTGCCACCTTCTCTTTAAACTAGCAGCTAGAAAAAGCACTCCACAGTGTGAAGGTTTTAGAAGTCAGGCACTGCTGAAAGCTGCTGCAATGCCAATTGCTTGCGCTGCGCACCAACACCAATGCTGCTTCCAGGAGGGAGTAAGTCTGAAAGGGGGAGAGGCAAAGGCAGCACCTTTAAAGCAGACAGAAGTTGGCAATACCAAGCCATCCCAATACCCATGGGATTTGTCACCAAGATGCAAGTTGACAAAACCCACACATTTGTATCTTGCAGCAAAGGAATAGACTTGAATGTATGAGATAGTAAATAAAATCAGTTCAGTGAATCCTCAAGGAGATGCTGGTAGCCAGGAACCCGGGGGCAGGGGGGGAAACCAAACAAAACCAAAATAAAACCAAAAACGTGCCACCTATCTAAAGAATAAGCATTAATGCTATAACATCCTAATGGCTGCAGATAATGTTAGCAAAAGGACAAGCAGCTTAAGAAAAAAAAGGGTAGAGCATTTCAGCTCTCAAGCTGTCACTCAGATTTACACTATCAGAGAACACGCCCCGACCCCCTGGCAGATGTGCTTGCAGCCCTCTGGATTCTGCTGCACAGTCTCTTCAAAACCATTAAAAACAAAGGCTCTGGCTTTTTCTGAAACTTACGGTTCTCTGACTCATAACAAGAGTATAAGGTTTAACCCACTGACTGGGAGGCAAAAAGCTAAGTACTGTATCAGATTACCCTATGAATCAACCAGGCACACTAAAGTGACCTTTGGCTCCTACTACACAGCACAATGGGTTGGCCAACTGTCTTCTGTAAATAATTTAATAGGCTGTATTTAAATTAAGCTCACCCAGCGAGGTAATGCATATGTAGATACACAGATCTTCCACCACCTCCCAAAGTCAGTGGTAGTGTAGTGAGGTTGGAGAGGGGGGCTAAGGGGGTGCGCAAATGGCAGCACACACTGCTAACATTTGCTTTTCTCACTGTCATCAAGTCGTCCTGTTTTGAAGGGTTTTGTCTTGAGATGACACCATCCCCATCCCTGATGAGACAAGAGACTTGGGTAGGGTTTTGGGGGTTTGGTTTGTTTTTATTCTTCAGACCTTTACTTAAAAGAAGATTTGAAAAATCTTGTGGGGTGACATACCCCTAGAGACCCAAACACTGGAAAACCAAAAAGCCACCCAACCTGTTTCAAGCGGAGTCTTAAATAGCTTTTGGTACCACATAGAGAGGAGAGATTCCTGCAGCACCTGCCCAATGGATCTGCCACCAGTGACTATTGGCTACGGGAAACATAAACAAAACTTGCCTATACACTGCACAGTCAGTATCTCTATGTTGCCCAGATAGGAAATGCAAGGCTTTCTCTTTTGATTACTATAAGCTTTTCACAGGCAGTCCATGTTCAAATTGGCAGGATTTGATGCAAAAATCAAAGAATCAAAGACCATACTTTAAGTCAACTTACTGTTTCTTTTGAGAAAGAACAAACGTTTAGAATTGCCAGTACTGCAAAGTACAGAGAACTGTAAACTACCACAGCTATTACCGGCTAAATTATACAGAGCCAAATGCATAAAAATCCTGGCAGGAACTGCTGAATCTCAGACATCTCTCCACTGTACCACTTAGGTGATTAGAGAAACCAACAAAAAAGAAACCCTTCTAGGTTAACCCAAAATGCCAGGGTAAATGACAGAGACCTGCCCAGAGTCTTGGCAGCAATTTGATTCTAGGAGTTTTCCTGACCTGTCTGAAGCTCTGCCTTTAAATCATGGTGTTGAGTCACAATTTGATGATGCAAGAGCAAAAGCGTTGTATAGGTGATTGACCATAACATTCCATGTTACCATAAATACAAAGTGATGCAATGCTTTGCTTAGTTTGGCATTATTGTATTTCATTGCAGGAAAAGATCCATTGTGATACTGTCATTACCACAGAACGCTTTTGATTTGTAGGTGACAAGATGTTTAATTATCAGCATACATCGTTGCACATGTGGACCAAAAGTAAATTTCCCAAGATTAAAATAGTGATTACCGTTTGAAAAACAATACATATTGAGGCATCAACACCAACGGAATTGCAGGTTAATCCATGCTTTAATCAGTAGGCAAATGCAAGGCCAAAGAGTTGGAAATTTTAGCATCTGACACACTTTAGAGGATTAAATTTGATTTTGTAAAACACTCTACAAAGCCATCTAAGAGAAACAAGGTACGCTTCTAATGAGCTTTTCTAATTTTCTAACCTATTTTCTCCCTTATGAGGTCATCATACAAGTAAATAGGCTTCATATTTTCCAGGTTATGCATGTAAAGATTAAGGCATTATTTTTGTTTCACTTAATACAAGTCCATCTCTGTAAAAAAAGCATGAAGGAATCAGAGGAAACCCAAGGTTTGAAGCAGAAAGCTAAACTGGTCCCTCCCCCTGCCCTTTTTTTTTTAATTTATTTTTAGAGGTGAACAAGAGCAAGTATGCATAGCCAGGATTTTTACCATCTATCACAACATGATCATCAAAGAATTCTCTAAAAGTTGTTAAGCTAACAAGTACATGGCTCACAGCCACTGCATTCCCCTAAGGCCAGCAAACAAAAAACCTGTTGCACGGAAAAGGTTTCGGTTCAGTGTAAAAAAAACAACAAAACAAAGAAAAAAAAAAAAACAACCCCAAAACCCCGCAGACATGCTCTGGTTTTGGTTGGGCTGTGGTTTTTGGCACAATTCACATGTTAATTTAATTCTTACATTTCCTAGTCTATCATTTCTGATGACTCAACCAGACAGTAACAAGGGTAATTCACAAGTACAGCTTCTTGGGGCAGCCATTGCTCCAGCAGCAGAGAGGACACCTCTTTTTCAGGCTTCCAGGGTGTTTTCCTTCAGGTGGTAACAACTCATCACCAACCAGTCATAAAGCCATTTGGATTAAGCACTGTCGAAAGCCTGTTGAAAACACCCTGCCTGCAGACTCAACCCTTCCCTATGCAGCTCTCGCTGCAGCCAGCAAAGGGCACAGGGTGCCACCAGCAGTCCCGAGAGACGCTCCATCCCAGAAACTGTCACAACACCACCAGATCCGTATGGTCACCTCCCCAGTGCTGCTCATCATCTGAAGACAGAGATGTACGGAAATTTCAGCAGGTATCGAAACTTTAGGAACCTGACCTCCATCAGAGGTCTCTATCCACAATGTGCCTGTTCTTGTACCCTATAAAATGCTCACCCAGCAAACACACAAAGCAATCCATACTCCTGCATGACTATTTACAGCAAAGCAGCCAGAGAGCGTTTCAGTATTACAGCAGGGCCTTAAACTTCCTGGTACGATTGTGTCTCTTTTTGTGCATAGCACATAGCGAGAAACTCCCTTCTGGACATGGTTTAGTGGTGGACTTGGCAGTACTAGGTTAACAGTTGAGCTTGATGATCTCAAAGGTCTTTTCCAACCTAAATCATTCTGTGATTTTATGTGAATGGACCTGATGGGAAAAAAAAACAGAAGGGGAAAAAGAAAAAAAAACACAAAAAAAAGAAAGGGATCAAAAATGAAGTTACTTGCCCAAGATCACAGAAAGGATAAGGAGCAAAGCTCAGAAAGTAGGTCTCCTGGCTACCAGCCTTGCAACCTACTTAAGCAGGCTCTGTCTCGCACAAAAAGCAATACCTATTAATTGCTTTATCACAACCATTACAGAGCCTTTGAATGCCCTAATTACAAATAAAAATTTCCTTTCCCTTTTGTTACTCATTTTATCCTTTTGGTTTTTTTTTTTTTCAACTTAAAATATAGCATATATCATAAAAGAGAAAAAAAGAGAAGGGAATTCTGCACTATAGGACTGTTTCAAGTATCCCATCCACATTTCAAACTTTATTAGGTCCATGGAGGAAAAAAAGAAAGAAATAAAAAAAAGAAAGAAAAAAGAAAACCAGACTGCAGACAAGGCCAAAGGATAAAACAGTTACTGGATAGGTCTGTATGATACACCTGCCACCAGCCTCCCTTCCTTCATCATCTGTACCCTTGAAGGAGTCATTGTATCAGGGCAGGCGATATCTTCTCTGATTTAATACCTGCACATACCTTGGGATAAAGAAATTTTGTAGGCCAGGGGGACAGATTCTATGAAGGGCTAGGCTAACCGGGGCCTGGCACTCCCCCAGCACCCCAGCCAGCCAAACCACTCTCACTGCAAGGGAGGAACTGGGCAAGGAACACGAACAAGGCGCTTGCAGTTTGGCGGTTAGTAAAAAAGTAAGGTATTTGTAAGAGGGGCAGAACAAACACCAGAATCACCAGAAACAAAATGCTTTTTTTATCTGAAAGAGTTAGATGCCAGAAGAGCAGGCTAGTTAACTGTGCATAAGACACTACCTGCTTCAACCGGGTACAAACGCATCTACAAGCCTTTGGTCTTCTTAATCTGCATAATTCCAGAACTGATGTAAACCCCAAACTTGAGAGAAAATCTGCATCCAGGTACCCAAGGAGTTAGGTGATCGCTGGCTGCAGGAGCAGTTTCAAGGACTGAGCTTTGCTGGGTAGGAGCACGATGGATACTCTGAGGGACACAGGAGGAAAGGGCTCGAACTGCATTAAGCTTCAGCCTTGTCCATACACAGCCAAGTTTACCTCATGGCAGCCAGTAACTATTTTTCCCAAATAAAGCAGCTTCTATTTATTGGTAAAATAACTTCTGCTGTCCCAGCACCCGGCTGTTGATGTGAGGTTTTATACCATCGTACAATCTAAACCAGGGGTCCTCCAACTTTTTAACGAGGGGCCGGCGCACAGATTAAGTGGCAGGCAGTCACCTGCGGCTGCTTGGCTCCCCCCCCAGCCCCCGGCGGGGGGGTCTGTAAATGCCGGGGGGCAGATTGAGGACCCTGGGGGGCCGTATCTGGCCTGCGGGCCGTAGTTTGAGGACCCCTGCCCTAAGGGGACAAGTAACAGGACTTCGATGCATTCAGACAGCGTGCAAACATCTGGGTACTCCACAGGCAGCCCCCGGCCAGCACTGCCGCGCAGGGCCGCGCAAGCACCTGCGCCGGGCGCTGCCGGGCCCCGCGGGAACGGGCGCCGGGCGGGCCGGGCCGGCAGGTGGCAGCAGGAGCCCAGCGCCTGGGCGCCAAGGCCGCTCCCACAGCTTGAGGCGCCGGGTCAGCGCCGGCTCTCGGCCCGGACACACGCACTTGCCAGCTACCTTTTAGCAGTTTGCTTATAGAAAGACGCTGTTATCTCTGCTTAAAACGTAATTAACAATTTGAGTGGCTTTTGAGTCGGGCGTGACACCTCACTAATTAAGACAGATTTGCTGAAAGCTCCCATTAAGGGCAGCCACTGCCTCGATGGCTATGCAAGTCCTCCTGAGGTGCAGGGCTCTGCTTTTACAACACAAAATTTTTCGGTTTTTTTTTTTTTTTAAATCTCTTAACCATACGGTCATCTCTCCTCCCAAGCTGAAGGCCAGGGAAGTACTCCACTCACAGCCAACACATCCCAACTGTTGATAGCCTGTGAAGATTAACTATTGAAGTACTGAATTTTTGCAGAGGGCCTTTTCTGTGTGAAGTTTTTTTCCCCCCTCCAGGCACTCATCTGTTCATCGAATCACCAGAAATTACCAGTGACAGTGCTGACAACACCAGCAGTCACTTAACGGGGCCTGCGAGGGGAACTCGAGGTGCCACAGAGGTCAGCCAGCACCCCGCGGACCCTCACCCCGCCGGGCACCCACGGCTCCGCACTGCTGTCCCAGTGACACCGAGGAGGGAGCGCTGAGCCAAACCACCCTCCTGCACCTCGCCAGCTGCTCCTGCCTCCCCGGAAAGCTGTGTGCTGCTGTAATACCTCGTCTCTACTTCACGTACATTCCTCTCTGCTCTTGAACGCTCCTCAATGAACAGATTTAAACAAATTCTGACTTTATAATGCAATTTGCATTGCTTCAATCGAAATTGTCAGATCAGTTTACTCTCTCCTACTACTTTACTCAGCATATGCTGATGTTCATACTAAGAAGGAGCTTGAATCACTTTTAATACCTGAATTACGCACATGAAACTTTGCAACACACCAGTTACATTAGAAATTTAGAAATAGGAGATTTTGGTGAAGCACAGGAAACTTCTACTGGATTATCCAAGCTTCCTGTGTAAATGCTGACAGATGTACCAAACCCAACTGAAAACAGTTTAAAAAAAAACTATATAAAAAACATTGATTAACATGCAATTAAGGGCCATTCTGACAGCAGGAAAGTAGCCTAGACAACTAAATGTCTTATTTCCCACTTCTTTGATTAGAGAATACCAGGGAAACTGCAAAGGGGATTATGACTGTTTGCTTTGAGGTGGAAGCCCTCTGCTGGTTAACATCAACTAATTAACGCACTAATCTGAATGTTTTTGTAGATAACAGAACCACAAAGAACAAGAAAAGGAGAGAGTGGCTAAAGAAGCAGCAGAGGAGAATCTAGTAATTATAGAAATCCTCATTCTTCATCTTATTTACTAGTCTGGTAAACGAAAAAAGTATTTTGTTTTATTTTTTCTTGTTTGTGTTTACACACTCTTTTATCAAATTGCATATTTTGTAAGTCAATCTTACCAGGTATATGCAATAATCAAATGCTAAAAAGGAACTTTAGAACCCAGTGAGACACTTGGGCAGACCTGACCAGTCCCAACACCTAAAACCTAGTTCGTATGTGTGTCATAACCAGGTCTCACTGACACACAAAACACGGAAAACTTACTTTCTATAAAAACCAATGCTGTCTGAATACATCTTTTTTGCCTTGAGTCCTGTATCTTTAAAACATATTTCAAATTTACTTCACAGCCAAAGCAGCAAAATTATTTGATCTTACTGACATTGTACGTATGTCTTTTCTAGGAACCAAGCTAAAAATGTATTGTTTCTGTAAACCATGCATAAATACTGAACTTCAGAAGACAGACAGAAAGCTCACTTTTGCATGTGTGTGTGCACAGGTATAGGATTGCTGTTGTGTGTTTTCAGTTAAAGTTTGCTGCTTAGCCTGACACATGGTAAGTAGAGAGGAATGTGGTGCAACTCTGGACGAAATTTGTAAATGAAACCCAGCCCCACCACGCCTGGAGGAATGCTGCAATCTCCTCTCTTCCTCGCAACAGGCTCTAGGTTAAAAGAAACTCATTTCTAGGCGGAGGATGAGCACAAAGAATGTTGCTGACACACTGAGAGCAAGGAGGAAAACACAAAGTTTGTGTCTTAGTTACTGTTCTACATAGTTATATTTAATCCCAATTAAAATAGCCCTGTTAAAAGCTTGATAAAAATGCAAAAGAAAACAAAACTCCTAAAATAATGAACATATGGCCTATGTATGTGCATGTGCTCTCTCTGTATGGAGTGCCTGCACATGTGCTCACTCCATATGTACACATCCATGTATTCAGCAGGAGCACCAACTGTGACCAACCAGAAAAATTTTCTCTCCCCCCCTGCAATTTCCCCTTCTGCCATGTACAGGCCTGAAATCAACTTTGATTCTTTTTTTGCAACCCTGAGACATTTTAACATTTTCCCCTGCCAACAGCAGTTTCTAGGTGGAAAAAGACTAGAATACAAGAAAGTAGCAATATGCAGGGTCACTCGCATAAGGCTTGTGGTCTCCCCCAGCAGACCCTGTATAAAACATTTGACACACAGGAAGGATTCCTATTCATCGTCTGCCAAAACAAGGTGAGGACAGGAGGGAAAATGAAAGCCCAAATTACCCTCAGTAGAAGACAGGATAAGTAAGGACATTCACGCTAGCAGCAGGAATAATCTGACACTGCCTCTCAACTACTGGCATATGAAATAATCAGCCTCAACAGAACAGCTGTTTAGTCACAGTTAAAAAAAATGAGTGTCATTTCTTAAATCACTCCTCTCTGCTCACAGCACAGAGAAAACCAAATCAAGGGTTTGCAATCTTCTGTAATTTGCATCACAGCTTCTTGTTTACATATCTAAAGAAAGCTCATCTTCTGGCATACCACTTAGTGAAATACAGGGTGGGAGGGGTAGAAAGTGAAAGAGAAACCATGTATTATTGAAATTACAGGTGCAAAAAATGTTTGCTCATCAGATACTAATCTGTTGAGAGCCCATTGGACATCTCCCACAACACTAACACCCTAAATCAATTTCTCCCAAGGAGGAAAGAGTTTAGAAACCAGACTTAACTGACTTCTCACAGACAATGCCAACCACCAATCACTATTTCAGGTGGTTTCATCAAGGCAAAGAAGATTCACACCTTGATAGTAATTTTTAAATTAAGTCAGCCTGACATTTCACTACTAACCACTGGACCAAATTACAGGCTTAGTCTTCACCTAGGGCTTTTCCCTGCCCACAAGACAATCTGCTTGCAATACCCTGCTAGCCTGAAAGCAACTCTGAGCTCCTTCCTCATCACACAGGTTCTTCAAAGTCTCCTTCCTCTTCAGATGCTTGGAAACTGAGTATCAATCCCGATGCATCATTAACTCCCAAACACCTCCTTCAGCATAACGACTCCTGTGGCCAATGCCACAATACTGCTCCTAGGTATACCGTTTCAGTTTTTTCCTTCGTTTTACTAAATGAATTAAAGCAGCTGGCACAACTAGCAGCCCATGTGCCAAATCCAGTATTTCATGAGGTCTTTCACTGTCTCCCTGGCACAAGCAAAGAACATGGCTCGAGCTTGGTAACTGAGCTTGCACACTTGCACAGGAAGAAGTGGAGCAGCAGGAGATCTCCCCAAGGACAGGCCCAGGTCCCAGGGCAGTGCACCACAACAGCAATATGTCCTTACATCTTTGAGGAGGTAAGGGGTGATGAAAAGTAGGACCCCAAATGGAAGCTAACCCCTTTCATACTGTATTCTCTGTATAAGCACAAGTAAAGTCCACTAGACATAAAAGGAAATGTCAAACTAATTTAAATAATTAAAAAATAAAAAAGAAAATATTCACCATATGCTTTAAAAAATAAGATTTTTATTGTAAAGAAATCAAAATGAAGATTTAATTGCTGTGTTTTTCACCTAGTTCTGCCTGTAAAGTGAAGACACGTTCATCAGCATGAACCCTATTGCACTGAACACAAATGGAAAACAAATGACGTTGAGAAATAAGAGATACTTATTATTTCACTTGCAATAAACATTCCTTATTTACAGGCATCTGGCAAACCACCAGCAGCAGAAACAGATGCCACATAGATATTCCTAAAGAAATACGAATGCAGACACATGGGATTACATAGAAACTAAATTTATGCAGAAATACTTATTATCTAACCACGTGCTCTATCACATACCACATTCTTGTTATACAACAAAGTTTATTCACCCGAAGGAGTCTGCTGACAAATAAGGAGAATGTTTCATATGTATTTATTCATCAAATAAAAATAATAATGGTTTCTAGATGGGAACTACCACTGTCTTTTGATTCATATGCCTTGCATTCTACCGGTTCTAAACTCATCAAGTTGACAAGATTATCAAGATTGCTTGAAGAGTCAAGTTCTCTGTGGTACTTTTTTTCCTGAAATAGCCAAGTGGAAAACATGCTGGCTTTCTCAGCCAGCTTTGGCATAGAGATAATGCCATTCTCTGTGGTTAATTGCTAGCTCTTCTTCCTCCAAGGCACTGTGAGTCATCTCTGCTTTCCACACTGGTGTCTTCCGAACAATTCCGGGTAAAACTATGCTAGTTCATTCTCACCAAAGACATTGTATGAGAGCACAATTACACAGAAGAGATCACATATTAAATAAGTTTTTTAAAGCAAAAAATGTGCAAGGCAAATATTGTAGTAACTATTAATCAAGTCTAAAAATAAATTAAAACTAACTTCATGAAAGACTCCTTGGCATTTGCTGGTATTTAAAGCTTTTCCTTCAAGTATAAGCACAGCCACAGCAGTATTTGCTCCTCTCATCCAATGGCATCTTTTCCTAAGCTAAGACAAACAGATGTGAGGAGACTCTTTCAATCTTTACTCGCAGACAGCATTGTTTTTTCATTACGAATCATTACTGAGCAGGGTGGTGGAAACCACCCACTTTCAGGAACTCTCACTGTATTTAATATTCTTTTGCTTAAGAAAAGATGCCTTGGTCTAAGGCTGTTTCTACAGGCTGTTGTTACAGCACTGCACCAACTGACCTTCATTTATGAAGGGCTACTCTGGTTACAGGATCCTAAGTTATCTGTTTAGTTTAGGGCCAGCAAAAGGCAACAGACTGACAGCTCTAAAAATCATTTGAAAAAAATCCACAAAAAAACCCAAACCCCCAAACCCCACACACAAAAAAAAAAAACCCACCAAAAAATCTCATCTTGGCTAAAACATGCCTGCCAGCATCCTTCAGCAATTAATAGGCCATCTTAAAGGCTGTTTAGTTGTCGTTAGTATCCTGCATGGTTTCTCATTAAAAAAAAAAATACTGAGAAAAAAGGGCCACCTTTTAGACACTTATAACTAAAGAAATAGACAAAACAGATCTTTTATGGCTCCCAAATTCTGGGCTGCTCTAAGGGTCACTGTGAGTATCTGCAAAAAGAACACTTAGGACAGCCCCCAGGAGAGTGCTTGCAGACCCCCCTCCTGGGCAGTTAATGGGACCTACCCTCAGGTAGGGTCATTACCAAGTACCTTTTTCTTTGCTCTCAAGTAAAGCCAGAAAATTAAGTTCCTGTCTTTCCCTGCCCTATGCACGCTTGTTCCTGCGCTGCACCACAGCAGGGCTCCTCGGAGCAAGCACAGCTGCTTCAGGGACTGCCTGGGACACTGCATCGCTGCAACCGTGGCCCTTCAGAAATGCTGGAATTTAATCTAAATCACTGCAATAAGCCAATTTACAGCCCCAAAACAGCTGGGTCCACACAACCTAAGGGACAGCAAGCTGAAGGGTGGGCATGAGCACTGAAAGAACAAGAACTTCTTCAGAAGCAGAGTGTGTCATGTTAACCAGACATAACTCTGGTTATATATATATAACAAAGCTACATCTGCCCAGGGGGTTCTACAAAATCCAGTTATCTTCTGGACAATTCAGGGTATTGATAAGGAGAAAAAACTCAGAGCAGAGTGCTCTCCTGGATCCCTATTCAACTTGTATCTTGGGGCAAAAAAAAAAAGGGGGGGGGGGGGAA
>JAVJGJ010000059.1:51845370-51865807 GCA_035590215.1 Microhierax caerulescens | reverse complement strand
TCACCTTCATTTTGCTATGGGTGTGTTGCAAATGAGATACCAGTGCTTATTTCCGGATGGAAGCAAACTAATCAAAGATAGAACTCTCTTTGGGGGAAAAGTCTGTTTGTGGGGGTGATTTTTTGTTTTTTAAATAGTGCTTTATTTTCACCATGTGTGGGAAAATGATGCCTGAAGTCTTTGGTAGTTTTCAACATAGGAAAAAATAATAAAGAAACTCCATAGTGAGGTGAGGTCAGGGTTCGGCAGAGAGCACTCACAACGTTTCTCTGAATTATGTCACCAAAAATTATTCAAAACACTTCATGAAAATGTGTCAAAAAGTCATTGCCACAGCACAAAAGGAATGTGGCATCCAAGATCACAGGAAGGTCATTATTAGATGCAGACATTTCTTTTTTTCTAGGTTTGGCAATCAGTTTTGCTATGTTGGAAGTTCACTCCTGTGCTTTGAAGGTTTCATTATATCCAAAAGCATCTCAGCAACCAGCCAAGACAGGGATCAACAGAGGGAAACACTATTATGTTCTCTCCAGTTCAGGAGATAATGAAGCCAAGGTAAATAATTTAAGAGAACTGCCTTCCGAAGTAAACTTTTCTTTTAGTTCATGAGTTATTTCTACATTGCCAGCCAACTATAGACACTACAATTTCTTAGGGCAGCCTGTTGAAAGTAAGTGGAAATGTATTTCCACCTTAATTCCAGGGAACCTTATTTCCTTTACAAATTTTTAACTCAAGGCCCCCTTGGCATAGTTGCTGTCTGCTGCTTGGCTTTCAACACTACTACTTTTTTTTTTTTCATGGAAACCTTCACCTTCAGACCTTGCTGCAGAAAGCCACGACAAGACAGGGCAGATAATTCTGTGCTGGAGTGGCAAGCACAGAGAGGGAAAAAAACCAGACCAGAAGATGGCAAGTGATTCATATGAGAGGAGGGTAGGACAGGCATCCCTGGCCTTCCAGCTGTGATGGAAAAGAGATGTCACTGCCTTGCAGCTGAGGTGAGAACACAAGCTCACTCCTCGACTAAAACATGTAACACACACATGCCCCTTCTTGGAAAAACAGCTCAAGATGGAGCCTTAAATACCCTCCTTGCCTTCAGCAGCAGGCCTGCTCAGCAGACACTCATCCTTTAGGCACTACCAGCTAGTTTTAAGCTTAGAGAGAGCTGTTGCCTTCATATGTCTTCAGCAGAGGCTCATCTACAGTTGCTTTACAGGTTCTGCCTGTAAAACTGGGCCTGGTGTCTCCTTGCAAGGAGGCTGGCCTCCTTCCTGCCTTCTCTCCTCATCCCACAGCCTGTCCATGACTGCTTCCTTCTCCAGTCATGGACATGATTAGTCAGAGCCACACACTGACACATGAGAAAGTATCTTTAACCTCATAAAACATTTTCTCCAGTATCACTCCCTCTCTATACACAGCTTCCCAAGATAATGCAAGTGGGAAACGGAGCTGCGGATGGCAAGGTAGCACAGAGCAGCCACCGTGCTGGTCTGCACATGGGATGTGTGGAGAAACACCACACATGTGCACCCAATTCCCCTCTCCCACCTTTCACAGCACTGCCAATTTCTGCAGAATTCAGGGTGAATCATATCTGTGCTGCTTCTTCCTACATCCCAGTTCTCTGGAGTCATACATCTGGGCGAGTCTCATCTTTTATCTTCAAAGAGAAAATTTCTAACTTAAATTTGAGGGAGCAGGGAAATTCTCGCAACCTAAACATCATAAAAGTTCAAACTTCCAGAGCTAATTAAAAAAAAAAAAAACCAACCACAACCTTTTTATTTTCATATTTCATAATTTTAAGGGGGATAAGCTCAAGATCCCAAGTGCTTTGCTTATACACCCTTCTACAGGTGGGAAGATCTTAGCCAAGTTTTCTCTAATGGAAGCAGTTACGCTGCAGGAATGGAGTTAAAGCAAGATAAGGGATGCTTTCCTGGGTAGGGTGCTGCATGCTTGCATACAATAATTTTAATGTCACTCCTGTCAAGCTAATGCTCCATTAAGGTGGAAGCATGAAAACTACAGGCTTTTCATTATTGGATAATTGGGTGCACACCCTCAGTAGTGAAAGCAGTTTACTAAATAATTGCTCATCACCAAGTAGACAAAACAAGAATATTAACAAAAATACTGCAAGTGTTAGAAGGGAAGAACTGAAGCAGCAACTGGATGAAAATAAGAAAGCTTTCTGTACAATAAAGACTTCAGCCAGTGTGAACCAACAGCACACACGCTCCTCTCAGAAAACACACAGCCAAACATAAGCAGAAGTGACCAAAATTGTTTTGCTCAGAAGCTAATTAATGAAACTTAAAATTCTTGTCCTACAATGCTTATTTTATTCAGAGTTTACTGAAAATCTGATCCTGGTTCTTAAGAACTCTCACCACTGACTACATTTAGATTTCAATTAAACTTAAAAAAAAAAACCTCAAACCAACCAACTTTATCTTTAAAAACTCTCAGTCTGAAGAGGGTAACTTCATAGGGTTTTTAAGCACAAAGTAAGCAGTATCTGAGATGATTGGAATGGGATCACCACTAGCATGTCCACCTCCCTCCCTTTCTTCACTAGTTCTGTGTAAAGGTGTCTTTCTCAGTCATCCGAAGCTGGGTGTGTATGAAGGTGAGCAGGCAGCTTCAGATGGATGCCTCCACCTAGCTATCAATTACTGTCACAAGATTTATACTTCATCTATTTTCCACCCCGCCTGTTTCATTTTTTCTGCATCAGTAATGAATCTAGGACAAAACCGTAAGATTAAAAATGCAATCACTGCCACCTACTGAAATCAGTTCACTAATAAATGAGCTTACTTTATATTGCATGGTGTGAAAGAGCAAACCACAAGCTCCTACTGAAAATTTTCTTGGTTATGTTTTCTTATTTTCCTCTAAGGACAGCCTACTACTGAGTTTCCAGATCAGCTTGCAAAAAAGATGCTTTTATTCTTAGAAAAAGCAAGAAGGAACCAAATAAATATTCAACACATTCTATCTAAAGATGAAATATGCCTACCATTTTAGCCAAGTGACTTGTATCTGCTGTACACTAACATTTTCTTCTTTTGTCCTTTCTTGGCGAAAATTAAGCCAATAGATTAAGAGGGGTGAGAAAGAAGAAGCATTAATGACTAAATAAACCAGAGTATAGTGAAGATCATTTGATTGAAATTCAATAAACTAAGCCATCAATTGACAGATTTGCCTTGAAAATAACAGTGGTCAACCCAGATTACTTTTCCTGTTTTTAAGATCAAACCAACAAGACAGCTGGCAAGAGACATGTAATGCAGAAGCCAGTTACTCAAAATGAATCATAATACCTTGGAACTAAATAATGTTTTAGAACTAGAACTACTAATAGTCTAGAACATTTACAACAAATGTCACATGCTTTTGCCACACAAAGGAAGACAACGAGGAGAGTGCTGGACAACACAGTAGCTTACTAATGGGGATTTGAAAGAAAAAAAAAAGATAATCAGCAGAACAAGAGCTGATATTTTCATCACAAGGACAAAGATGACCCTCTGCCCACAGAAGAGATGCTACAATTTGGGGATGGAAGAGTGGAGTATTTCCCTCACCCACATAAGGCCTCTGACCTAAAGCATCTTTGCCTTCAAAGATTTTACAAGCATGTGGCATTTGGACATGGGCTGGTTTTCTTTTCATTTTTTTGTCATTGTTGCTGTTGGGTTGGGTTTGGGTTTTTTTTGAGAACTCAGCCAGCCTTCCCCAAATGTTATAAAATGAAAAATCTCTTCCATTTTATTGATCCTTTCACTGCTCTGAAACACAAATCTTGTATAAAGAAACAAAAGCTCTGCACTACTGTAAATCAGCTGGTCCACAGCTGACAGCTACCATCCTTGCTATATTTATTTTACTGCTTAATTCCCTCTTCTTCTCAATTTATGGCGTTTCTGAATCATCAACAAAGACAACCAAAATAGGGTTCTGGTCATTTGATTGGGAGGTTCTCAGGAAACTTGGGAATAATACTAAAGAACAGGAACTTTGGCAAAGAAAAGACATACAAGGAAAAATAAACTCCATTTAGTAGGATTATATAGTCAAACTGAAAAATGGGGTTTTGATCTGATCTGTGGCTTGTTGGCCCTTTGTTAAAGCAGACACACGTATGTTGGATGTCTATGTAAAAGCAGAATACATTTACTAACCCATACTGGAGCTAAAAAACTATTTGTAACTGAGACCATAAAAGGGAGAAACCTATGGAATGTGTTATGTTCATCTAGCAAAGCTGTTCTCTAGCAATCAGCAGATTCAGGCAGCTTATATCAATAGTGCTGTTAGACACAATAGAGTCTAGTCTGGAATACAAGAGTAAACTAAGACAAACCATTAGAAAGCTCTCCAGACATTTAATGGGGTTTTTCCCTTTTTTTTTTTTGTGTGGTATCAGTCACCATTGGCAGGAAATCCTGATGGCAAAAGACATAACGTGTTCAAAGTTTACTGCGCTGACTTTCTAGCAAGAGGATGAAATCAAAACACTTCCCTACACACTGCACTTAGAAAAAAGAAAAGAAAGAAAAAATTAAATAAAGGAAAACATCAACAGAGAAGTCATCATTATAGTGAAAAATATGTCTGGAAACAATTAAAAACTGGAAAAAATAAGGAAGAGTAATAAAGAATATACTTCAAATACTAAGTACTGAAGCAGTGAAATTTATGAATAGAACACACTAAACATTGCAGAGATGTAACTTAAAAGTTTGATACATGCTTCCACAGAATCTTACACAGTTCAAAATAAAAGCAACCTCTTTAATTATCGACGTTCCTAGGCCATAAACCTACACAGCAAGTTATCAAAGCAAAACATCTGTGCACTGTTCACACATGCAGCGCGTGCTTATGAAACAGCAAAGAATGATGTAATTTCAGCCTGGTTTTTATTATATTCCATTTTCTAAATTCTCAGAAGTATGGCCCTACCTCTGCCTTTAAGAAACAGCCCAACATTACTTCACCACCATTTGGGGCAAATTTACAGAGGAAGCCACTTGCAGTGCCCCATGGCACAAATGCTGCCTGTCACAGGCCGAGGAAGATACTGCACAGTTTCATTTGCCCACCACGGCTGCAAACAAGCCCTTGCCTATAAATGAACCTGAAGAGAGATGGATTTTGTCAGCTTCTCCCTCGTGCCACCAACACAGCCAGCAGTCTGCTCCCTGAACACAGCTGGCCTCCAGCAGAAGCATGCGTGTCCATGCAAAGAAGCATGACACTGACAAAAAGTTCCTTCTGCTCTCCAACAGAAAGCCATAGCAACCCAAGCTGAAGTTCTCAGACACCTTACCGCCCACGAGGCTTACATGTCCCGAGGCCACTTGATGCGGCAAGGAGGGAACTGCGTGCTTGAGAGAAAATCTGAGGCCACATGTCATCGCTTCTCTAGGCCAACTGCATTGTGACCATCGACCTTCATGCTTCAACCTCCCACCCCTCAGAAGCTTGATTTATGTCGACATCCTTGAAACTGGTTCAAAAATTCCCCCGAAACAAATCCCCATTTGACTATCTGTCAGTGGTTTCTTGAAACTAGCACCCCCTTACTATTTCCTCCATCCTCCCATCACCGTTCCACCTCACCCATCACTTCTCCTGGAGATGATCACTCATATTATCAACACATTTTCTACAGGGAGAGTAAGCAGGAGAATTAGTGTTGTGACCTACAGAAGTGCTATGAAGTGTGACTATGCTAACACAGCACTACGCTGTTTATTTCTTCCCGCTTGGGGGAAGTTAATGTAAATAAAATGAACAGATTTCTGGTACTAAGGCCTAGAATACTCCTAGAAACTGTCAACCAGACTGGCTTTTTTTTGTTTGTTTGTTTAATTTACGGTGCTAAAGAGAAAAAAAAATGCTGTTGAACAGTGCATACAGTTTCATAAACTTGGTGATTCATTTATCTTTTTTAATTGTCTGAGAAGGACTGGTACATTTTAATGAGGGCTGTGTAAATGTGGACTCTCGGCAGTTTTGTAGAGGGATACGGAGTACATGTGTTTCTCTCTCTCAGACCAGTTCCAGGAGATGGTGGAAAAAAAACATACCCCTTGATTTGAATGAAGTCACTCCTGCTTCTCTTCCAAAAATTACAACAGCACCATGTACGAAACTCATCAGTAACTGGAGAATCTTGGACTTCATTATTTAAACCTGGATTTGATGCAATATGAACTCTTTTTTAAAAACAACTTTTCACATAAAGATATTAATATGAACTTGGTCATATGTATTTTTTTAACGCATACCAACACTTTCTTGTAATACTCTTGGACTGTGTAATATTGGCCTTACACACTGCACGTAAAAATAGTCTGTCCTCTTACCAAACGATGCGCTTGAGGAGCTCCAGGGTTTTTAAATTTGGACAGACTGTAGCAGAAACACGGGATCTGCATATGGACCCTGAGTGGGAAGCAAGTACCTCTCCTAGCACTGCAGAGGCCAACCTCCCCATGTGATGGCCAGCTTGGCTGTCCCGCCAGACAGAGCAAGGGAAAGTCACGTTCCCTGTCAGTCACTGCAGCATGTTGATTTCTTTCCATCTCTGTCATCTCTTCTCGCTGGGTCTGATAGGGATATTACCAAGGTAGTGAATGCGTACGGTACCTGGACAAATTGCACAGCAATATAACATTGCCTTTACCCATGCATGCAGCGTGTTAACCCTCGCAGTCATCAAAACTTTCACATTGTACTAGTCCTGAAAGGAATACAAATTTTAAAAATTCCCAAATGTAGTAATTTCCTGCTTTAAAACAGCCTTTGCATGTAAGGTGACCTAAGCCAGCTAAAATCCACAACCAAATACCTGAAAATATCCTTGCTGAAAAACTGAGCAGAGAAGTATTTCATTTTGAGACCCTGAATTAAAGCCCCAAACTCATGTTTACTCCAAACCAAAACATCAAGTGGAAGAGGTATTAGCAACAGATAAAGACTTAAAATTGCACATTTTTATTAATATAAATTAAATTGGTTTAATTGCCACTAAGAAAGAAAATACTATTGGCAGCTCACCATTTTTATCATTGATAGTAAGTTCTTTAACACTTTACATTTATATGAAAGCAATCAATAGCCAGATGACTTCATTAAAGGCTTTTGATGTTCTGTAAAACACACATACATGCACAAGGGAAAAAATAAAAATCAATGTGCAAGAATGGCGGAGTGTATTTAGTCTGCGTCTCTCTGCAGGAAATTACTCCCTTCAGATATCTGCTTATATCTATTTATACATATACACTTTCCATTCCTTTTATATATTGCACACTACTGAAATATACCCATTAGGTAAAGTCCTATATACAAATCAGCTAACAAAAAGGTCATCCCAAAAGAGATGTTGCCCCTGAAATGCGTAAAATATTCAGTCGCATTTTTAAAAATGTTCTTACACATACTTCAGTTGATAAATCTCCTCTCCATCTGGAGCGAGCACGTTTAAGAACACTGACACTGATTTGACTGTATTGTAAATATGAATTTTGAAGACTGCCACATAAAGGTTCACTTCACTAATATTGCTTAAGAGGAAGGAGTTGAGTCTGCCTTGATTTACTAGTCACTTTGTTAAAAGCTGTTCTTCCAAGCACTCAGTGAATTGAGTTTACTCAGCAGCATTCTCTGTTGTTATTTACGCTCGAATGAAAATATATTATAAAATCAAAAGGACACATATTTCAGTTAGAATCTGTGCACTTGGACTCTGACCTGACTTATACACACCAAAATAAAAAGTGTAAAGTTTTCATCCATAAATCAAAGTGTGGCCTCTATCTGCATAATGATAAATACTACACAGTTGTAATAAAAAAAACCCTCAGTTGCTCCTGATATATTTAATTATTCCCTTCTAAATATAGAATAATTCCAAGCCTAGAAACTAAGGTCACCAGGTAAAGCTTTGCAGAACATAAATCTGTCACCATCTTTGCTCAAAGCATCTCTTTAATCAAAATTCATCTACTGCGACAGTGAAAAGCAGCCAATTTAGACAGCACAGCCAGATAGTTTTGAACCCGTTTGTCCTGTTTTCAAAGGAAGGAGATCACAGTGGAAACTCAGAGGAGTCAGCAGAAACTCCAGCAAGCTGTCAGCCTGCCAACCAACCTTTTTATCTTTTTGTTTGTTTACTTAATCTTCTTCAAAAATGCATGTTCATTGTAATCATTACCGATTCCCAATGAAATTCATATAGCATCAGAAAAAAATTTGTTTTTATTTTCCTTCTTTGTAACAGTTATAATAACTAGATATATGGGTAACCAACCACTACCACAAATAAGATTGTGTAGTTCCCATAATTATAAGGGAACACATTAAGGCCAATATTGTTCAATTTTTCCAATTAATATAGTTACCACTGAACTCTAATTTGGTTCACATGTGTCAAAGTAAGCAGATAACAACAAATACATTTGTAAAGGGCGGGCATTTAAATTACTGATGTCTAAGGCATATACGCTTTTATAGCACTCTTTTCTAAAACCAGAGCAACTCTACATATTTATTTCTTCACTCTTTTCTGCTTCATATATGTATTAAAAAAAATAATCTACTGTTGAGCTACAAGTAAATGAAGGCATTTGCTTTACAAAAAATGGGAGATGTTCTCTTTTCTAAAGTGACTTAGATTTTGTTGGACACAGTAGCACTGAGCTTTAATGAATATAAAGCTGTGTTCCAAAAAGATATGTTCAAAGTACTTTGAAATATTGAATTATTCCTATTAAAATACAAATGTAAAAATTTATCTGGAAATTAACATTTCTTTACAACTTTAATAAATGCTTCAACACAGGCTGCTGAAATAGAGACACAGCACTAAGCACAGTGTCACAGGTTACTGACATCCAGCATTCTTGGGGAAAAATGGAATCACCCAGTTCCCTGTGGCACATCACATAGTTAATGAGCGAGGAATTAGTCAAGCAATGATACCACATTTAAGTTTTCATAACAAATTACTTTCTCAAGGGAAGCCAAAACAAATTAAATGAAGTATTAGAGCAGCGTGAGCTGTATTTAAGCTGTACGTCGTTGTGGGGCAGCAGCCCTGCTTTAACAGCTACCAGCCACAGCTGCTCCTGCCCCGACCCTGCACAGCACAGGACAAGGACCGGTGCCACCCTGGTGGCCAACCACCCAAGGAACTGATCTGGCTGAAAAATAACCCCACAAAGTCAAGTAAATCAAATCAAACCTTCATGGGCCATTTCTCATCCTCTCCACCCCAGCCTGGTTCTCCCTACATCACATACACATGTGCCAGGACAAGAGGCATTGTTGACAGTGGTTTGTTCAGAACGTGCCCTGAATTTCCTTCACTTTCCAACTAAGCTCATCATGAGCAGAGAAAGGCTGAGCAGCTGAAGAGCGGGTAGTAGCCGCTGCTGAGACATAGCTCCAGTGGCTGCATTCCCGGGAGCTGCGCTGGCCCTTCTGCCCCCCCAGCCCACCACTGGCCTGGCAGCTCCTGCTGCAAGTCCTGCTTGAGCTGGAGCAGAGACCAGCTAGTTCGAGCTAAGAAATGAAGCTGGGGGAAGCCCTGACACCCCAATTTCATACAGCTTAAGCCAATCTAATTGCTATCTTGCCAGCATCTCAGCCCTCTGCTCCTAAGCCACTTACCCAACAGAAAATAATCTTTTTTTCTGTTGTGTTATCCCATGGGGTTTGTTTCTGCCTGCTTACTGAAATGGCTCAGCAGAATGAAGGGTGGGACCACAGCAGTGGAGGAACCACCATCCAGTTCAGAGACAGGTTTTCTTAGGCTGCTGCCAACATACAGCCCACGTTAAATAATCATTTTCCAGCAATTCCTGCTGTCTTCTTTAGATATAAGTCAGCATTGCCACAAACCTTTGCAACACCCATACTTCCAATGTGGTTTTGCCTTTGCTCGTAGACTGTACATTAAAACTCAGTAAATGGATATTGAAAACGCTTCTTGTCTTTCAGCACTGCAGAATATACAGGCCACACCGCAGCACTGCACTGCCACAGCAAGTCATCAAAGAGATGCAAGGGTTGTCTGGCTGTTCCTATGGCTCTCGTAACTTGCATGCTAATTCCCAGACCGGTACGGGAAAAATCAGTCAGGACTTCTCTCAACCTTCCCTCTTCAAAGCCACAGAGAAAGGCTGTGGTTAGATGTGGGGGGACGGCATCTCACCCCAGGCTGAGGGAAGCCCTGACTGAAGCCCAGCCTCTGAAGGCTCACACAAACTCCCACAGCCACCCTTCAGGCTGAGCGGAGCTCCTGTGCCAGGCGCTGAGCAAGGGGCAGGTTACACAGCCGCCTCAAATTCCCAGCAGTGCGCCACTGGTGGGATAACCACCGCCATGCCTGCCGCATCTCTGTTCATCTTGGCTGGCAGGAGCGATTCCATGCAACACAGCCAGCACAACTTGTCATCACTGGCGTGTGACACCACGGTATTTTCCATAAAGAAACCCAGCAAATACTACGTGCACATGCTATGAAGGCAGGGCCATGATTCTTTAATTTCCTGCAGTAGGTGGAAAAAAATACAAAGAAAACAACCATGAGGATCATCAAGTAGGAGATGCTTTTGTCTGAAACAGTCATCCAGCTACAGATATTTTAAAAGAATTAATTGGTACCTGCTTAAATATGCCTTCTCTTACTGAAGATTTCTTTCTGCTTTGTTTCCACTAGTGAATTAGTATGTAGGGAAGAGACAACTTTACTACTTACAAGAGACTTAGTAATATATCTACATATCCACATCGTGCTTCATCCAAAACATTCTAACACTCCATTAGAGATTATTAATACTTCAAGCCCCATGACCACCTTGTGATTTATGGTATCATTTCCTCCACTTTACAAACAGAGAAAACTACAGAACAGCAGTTATCTCAGTTGAGTAGGTTATTAAAAAGCTCTGTGAGGAAACCCACAATAGAAGCCAGCTAATTTCCATGGGACCAGGATTTCACGTCTGTTTTTCTGACTCTTTCCCTTTGCTTTAACTTTACAATTACTACCAAACTTCAGTGAAGTGAAGCTCAAGTAATTAAAGAGACATAGTCTGCTTCCATCAAAGCCAGTGGCAAAACCCTCATTAAATTTAACAGAAGCAAGACTAGACTAAGTGTTTATAAAGCAGTTGTGATCACTGGAAGGCACTTCAAGTTCTCAATATTATCAGCTACAAGACTGCATATGTCTAAGAGCAACTTCTGGTTTAAAGTGTTCAAAACCTGGTCTCAAAACCTACCAGGTTTTTAGAAGTTCTTGTTTTCCACAAGAACATCATTGAAGGTGCACTGAATGGTTATTACTCATATTAACGTTTTTTATATGAATAATTTAAGTGTGTTGCTAAAGTGCATACCAAAGGCCACTCCAGCAATGGACAGAGTCCTGAGGATTCTCACTTCTTTCGCATCTGCTCTTGCCACTGGTTATAACAGTTTTCATTTATTTTCAATTACAATAATAATGTAATGAGATTTGGAAAATGCATTCAATCAACAAGTTTATTGCTGTATTCACTAGAAAAATCATGAAATACCTCAAAATGGAGGAAGAAAAACTTTTCAAATTACATCAAGTGCTTACCATGAAATTCTTCAGATCATAAAGGACAGCAGACGTGCAGTTTCTTGTACCTGGCTCACCTATTTCTTTTTTCTCTATGTAGTGTCCCACATTGAAAGAAATATATCCCAAAGATCATGAATGATGGGTTTCACCACATTTCCTTGCTCAGTGTTGAAACAGAAGTTACATCCTGAGTACGAGGTATGTCTGACACAAAGACATATGTAAGGACTCACCAAGACTTTTGGGAAGCCAGTGAGCAAACAAGCACCGCTTCATGATGCTTTAATTATGGCCAAATCAGTGCAGCCAAGGGCCCTCCAGTACAGAATTGCACCAACAGCATCACAGGACCTACCTTTATTTAGATGAGCAAGAACTACACTAACAAACACGAGTACAGGAGCTTTCACAAGAAAGGTCACAAGCAAATCACTGCTGTGACCCCACCAGGCAGCAAGGAAGAAGCTAGCACATCTACAGCTCTCCCTGTAAGGGAAGTCATAAACAGGCAGCTCTGCTCCACTCTGATCTTGAGGTACCTCTCATGGGATTTTAAAGAGGAGGCTTCATTAAATACTTCTGGAAGCCAAAAAAGCACAGCTAACAGCAACAAGTTTCACACAGCAGAAAAATGCCACAATTATTGTATCAAACAGAGGACTCTCCAGGAAACAAGGGATGCGACAGCATCCTGAAACTACACACACGTGTATGTCAAATCTCAAATAATGGAATTTTTTCATGAGCTTTCCTCTATTTTGCAGCATAATGCAAACATCTGGATGACGACTGCCATGTTTAGAGGTCCCTTCCAACCTAAACCACTCTATGATTCACAGCATAGTTGTTTACACATACTCACCCAGATTAAAGAGAATGGAAGTTGAAGTCCTGGCTGCTGCTGCCTATAAGAAATTCCAATGTTTCAAGGGTTTGCACTTTTCACTAAAAACATGCAAGGCCACAACAGGGCAAAACATACAGCTTCCACAAATGCTGCTTCTATCCTACCCATAGTCACAGATCAGGAACACAATGGACTTCAAATATAACGGAAGCTTCAAGTGCCCTTAAGCAAGGATATCTGTGAATACTCAAAGCTTTTAATTATTATTTTAAAATACATGAAAATACATTGGAAATCAGCTTTAAGGAGGAAATTATCACTGTTCTTTGCCAGTCAGTCTGCAGCCCCTGTGAGCTTATCAGTGTAAGGAAGTTTAAGTTTTCCATAGTCTCACCTGAGCTTTCAGGATTCATTCACAGCTTCAGCGCATTATAATCCCTACTTTTTTACTGAACATAAATCAGTGAATAGATATATTCATGTAAAGCAAAGAATACTCTTGTTTCTCTACAGCAGCAGACCTTGTGCATTGTGTATGCCTTGATAATTTTTTTTAACTAACTTCATTTTCAGATTAAAAGGTAGATTATTCTGAACAGCAATGACAATTTGTACTTCTACAAGCATGAAAACATGCTCACTCTTCTGTTTAGTCAGCTAAAAGCCAAAAATATAACCCCCTATTTAAATTTACCTGCAATAAGCAGGGACTAGAAATGTGCCCATGTTATTCCCAAACATGAAATCTAATTCACACAGAAACAAAAATAATTACTTCCCCAACATATGAAAGCATCCAGAAATGGCTCTACTCACACCTGTACTAAGACACAAAGAAACTGGCACCTTGTCCCCATGACCATCTCAGCTCTAGCAAATGGGAATCCCAAAGCTGCTCGTAAGTGACATTTTCCCCCTCAGCACTACACACCAAATGTACTTGCCTCCACCCACCCACACACTAACTCTGTTCCCAGATAAAACTCACAGATTTGCTAACTCAAAACACACTATACAACAAGCACTACCTGCTGCTTCCTCGGATGAACATCTCCAAGTAGATCAGCTTTCCTCAAAGGAACTGAACCTTCTCTATCCTTCGTAACACAGGGGCTTCCCATAGCCCTGTAAGGATTTCTGCATGCTGGCAAGCACAGAGCAGACAATTTCTGCTGTCTAAGCCATCTGCACCACTGGATCCCTTTATTCAAACTAATCCAATTCAATCTCATTCGTGTCTTTCCAGTCATCTGTATATTTTTATCCTTGCAGATAACTGTACGTCTGTGCCAGCTACTAGCACTAACCAGCTTCATGTTACTCCATGATGTGCCAGGTAAGCATCGGTCTCATTTCACAGCTCGAGACACAGATCTAATAAAAGTTTACTGACCTGTTTAAAGGTGATGGCTGGACAGACGGACTTGTGAATTAATCCTTCTGATCAACAAAAACATGATAAAGAACTATTTAAGACACTTATTACTATCCTACTGTAACTTGAAGTAAATATAAAATTATCTGTATGTTTAGCAAAGTTATGTTTTGAAAGCACTCACTAAGCCTAACTTTCATCACAAAAAGGCCATATGCTACTAAAGCAAATTTTTTAAGTCTAAAGAGGTATGTATAAGACTGACATTGGTAAATATTCAAAGGGAGCCCAAATGTAAAAAAAAATAAAGGGAAAAAAGCCTGCAATTCTTCACACAACCATTCCTTCAATTTAATTTGTACTACTAAGCTGTACTACTTTAATAAAAAATAATAAATAAATAAAAAAAAGAGTGATAATCTAGTTACCAAAAGGGTAACCCCTTGCTTTACGTACCAGAAACAGACAGGGTGATTAAAGTACATATTATATTTGATACGAAAAAGAAGTAAAGAGGAGAAAAAAAGAAACTGGTAACATCTAATTTCACACTTGGGGGATTACAATGTAGAGAATAGAATACACAAATGCATTCTTTGCTGACAACAGCGCTGTGAAATGCTCAGTAGATGGCTGGCACTCTTAGGATTTAAAAGATTTAATGTTCTGCTTCGTTACTTCACAGCATGCAAAAGTTTGGAGGATGCTGCAATACCGAGCAGCTTAGCAGGGAAGAAAAATGCAAGAAGAGAGCCTCATCAAACTTACAGGATCCTGATAGACCTTATCTGACAGCATTTCACTGTGCTTAAATTGTGGAAAATAAAAAACAGAGTGCTTCTGTTCCCTTAACTGTGAAATCAAGGCCACATAGTGGATGCCCTACTGATTGCCCCAAAAGTAGACTGTACATGCACCAACGTCCTATTTTTACTTGACCTACTAAAAAGAAACTTCAACCCTTTCCTCTCTCCCTTCAAAAACCATGACGACTTGTGAGAGTGAAAAACAGAAACAAGTTGACAAAACTTACACCTGCAGCAGCTGTATTAGAAATTTTGACTATACCTGAACATGGGCTGTTTCTTGTCCTGGATCTCCAGGAGCCGACATTTTGCAAATGCTTGCTTTCCAGTGGTCAGCACTGAGGTGGACCGTTGCTCCTCAATGGAATAATAATTAGGGCAAAGCATCTCTGCAAACCGCAATAATTTCTCCCTTTTCTCCGTTGTGCAGCCAAGCAGGAGCAACCCTGCAGGGTAGGTGACAGCACCACAATAGCTAATCTCAACAAGCAAAATTCTAAGGAGGAAATGTGCTCTGAAAATGCAATATTTATTCTAAGAGGATGAAACTCCTGAGAAAACAGAAAACCTTGGTAATGAGTCTTTAGGATGAGAAGGTAGCTCTTTCGCCTAAGAGCTCCTTTCAAATCTCAGGTATTTAGTTTAGCTCAAAGAAAATAAGCTTTTTTTGTTAAGCAAATACCTAAGCACCTGGAAATTTTAGAGGCACACATACAACTTCAACGAAAACTAACTTCAAACAACTGAATTTTGTGCTTAAGTTGCCCTCTAAATTATCTGCATAACACTAAAGGGTTTGTGGTTGGTTTTACACTTTATGAAAAAACATTTTGGGGGCAGGTTTTGTTCCTCTTGTTCTGTTCCAAAAGGTCTTGAGGGGCAAGTTGCAGTTTACCCAAAATACACCTCCCCGTCCTTCCCTTTTCACAGTGCCTCCTGGGGCATGCTGCAAACCTCCCCCAGCACGTGGCAGAAGAGCAATGGATCCAATCCACCAGCACAGCCCAGATGCTGCAGGGGAAGCCACTACCCTCCGCATGCTTTACTCACCCTTCTTGGAAACCATTGCACAGAGACCTGCCCTCACACTCTCCTTCCTATTTGCATCCCTAAAGAAACCCACCTGGGCCAGGAAGAGCTCATCCCAGCAGGAGGTGGTACGCCGGCTCCTCGAGGAGCGCGCAAAGCAACAAAAGTGGTTTCTGTCTTGTGCCTCTTCAAAAGTTACAACCTGTTAACAGAAAGCTAGTAACTGACCTCACATTGTCCTGAGCAGTCCCAACTACATCATAAAAATAGATTAAATTGACCATATTTACTTTGTTGAAAGCATACACAGAAATGTCCAAGCTGGTGCCAAGTCAATCTTTTATAACTTGCTGATGCACTCTCAGACCATCGTCTTACTGCTCAAAGCGAGAGCAGTACATCAGCTTCAACAATTTACATTCCTCATCACTTCATCCTTCTCCCCTCCCTTCCCCTGCTAGTCATACCCAGCCCAGAAAGGATCTGACACTTTTGACAAAAACCTGCCCCTTTTCCTTTCTTCATTTTCCACAGCAGCTTGGTTCCTGATGCCGGCTTACAGCAGAGCCGCACAGCTCACAGCACCGGCACAACCAGCTGCGGGAGCAAGGGATGCGCCAGGTGAGGGGACAGGAGGTGGCAAGGGAAGGACGGCGAACACATTTGAAAGTACTGTCAATACACGACTTTCTGGCAATATAGGCAGGTCCACATGTGCTCTCCCAGCATGTCGCCATGGCTCTACACTGCACACAGAGCTCGAGGGACACATTTTTTGATAACTAGAATTTCTATAGCTGACTTTCTGATTTAAAATACTTCAGGCTGCATTTCTGCAGACAAGATCATGTTCTCTGGGAGCTCGTCCACTCCCGAGTTTTACAGATGACCATCACCCACCTCCTAAGCCTGTCTAATTTTCCAAGTAGAAAAGGCATAAAGTTAGCAAAGGGTATTCAGACACAGAAGCTTTCATAGATAAAACATGGGGAGCAAAAGGAAGACAGAACTGAAGAAGAAACAAAGCAAGATTCCCTAAGCAGGTTTAGCTGAAGCAAAGTTTGAAATATCTAGCTCTATTATATTTTACATCACATATCAAAACGTGTGTACAGCAAGTACAGAGCACAGAATGTAAGCAATAATTGCTTTGGAAGGAGCAATAATATGCAAGATGAGAATAAGTACTGGAGACCAAGAGCAACAGGAAGAGCTAATTTGCCTAAGACAGATATTTGAATTAAAAATTTGAATTTAAAAGTGTATGTTAGTAAGTAAAGGAAACATCAGGACAAAATGCACATCTGTTCTCATCAAGCATAAGGCAGGTCTAAATGCAGTGTGAAATAGCTGCTATTTACAGGAAATTTTTAGAACCATAAAATACAGTGTTTCATTTTGAAAGCTTACTGGACTTAAACTAGACTGGGTAGACGAAACAGAAGGTTACTTATTATTTAAGCAGAGCTCATCTCAGAAGGATATTAGGTTTATAGCCTGATGCTGCTTACTCATAACAAAGTCTAATTACAGCCTAACAAGCACACCCACTAACTTCAATGAGACTAGTCAAAGAATAAGACAGGCTCCGCTGTGTGTCAGGTTTGGCAGCTTCCTGATGAAGTACTCCAGAGGAAACAAACTATTCAGCCAGTTAATAGAGGAAACTATTTAACAGGGAAGCCAGAGGAGAAGTGATGCAACTTGCTCACCACTGCGGCAGTCACCAACACCAGAAGCAGGACTCGGGAGCTTTGCAGCTTCCCTCTATGTGCATAAGACAATCTGATCTCCTTACAGAAAATGATCACCTTTGGTAGATCTTTAATTTCACTGTTTGGTTACAGCTTTGATAAAAAGCTTCTGAATCACTTGTTTTTATTATACTTGTAACTGTGTAGGGACTTGAGTTATAGATGGGTCACTGCCTTCTATTAGAGGAATGTACACTTTTGCAGCTGTAATAAAATGCAGAAAGGCAAGAAGGGAAAAGTAACTGGGGAAGAAACCCAGGACTAAATGGCTGTTGTTTTCAAGCTTCACCTCCCACCATGAGCCAAAAACCAAGTGGTAAATCATTTCTGCATATCTGCTTGGCATACTACAACAGACACAAAACATAGCCATCCAACTGATACATCTCCCCCAAAACACTGAATATTCAATGCCAGCAGTATCAACCTAGACAGCAGTTTCACTCCAAGAGCCATCTCTTGGTTTTACATAGGGCACTCTGCACCTCTCTTCAAACTACGCTCGCCACGGCCTGTAGAGCACTCCTGATCGTAGTCCCTGCTCAAAGCATCTTAGCGCCGTCAGGGCAGACAACTCAGAGGGCTGCGAGGTGCCTCTGTCACAGGGTGTCACAGCTGTGACCACTGGACATGCCAGACCTGTCCTATGGAGGAAAGCATACTCAAAAGCACCGCTACTACAGACACATCATGGGGAAACTGTGCCAAACTGACTAAATGTCAACTGCTCCTTAAATAGCTTTTGTGTTCTTTATTTATATGAAGTTACCTTCGTATTCTGACTGCATATGAATTTGGTTACACAGTAGTGTTAAAAAAAAAAAAAGACTTTAAATATTTATATTTAAATTTGTAACATTATGACTGAGTTGGTGTACTCGCATTTTTGACCCCATTTACATTCCTCCTCCTTTCATCTCCCCCCACCTTCCACCTGAATTACAGCCACCTGAGCTCCCATCAGCACTGTGCACAGCTCCGAAACACAACCTGCATGACCTCTCTCCCTCCACTTTCAAACCGCGCTCTTCCTGGCCAGCAATGCCTTCCCCTCTAACGGGAAGGATGGGACCCGGCCAGAGCCCCACTGCCAGCGTCACCCTGCTTGGTGGCAGGCTGACTCCGTTCAGCACAGAGCTAACGCAAGCACAATTAATGCAGTCTCAGTTACACAGGCGTACGGGTTAGGTGTCTGGTTAGTCTACATGCAACGTCTCTGGTGCCCCTCAGACAAAGCCAGGCTTTCTTAAGCTGGGCAGGCTCAGGCATGGAGTTGAACCCAACTGCACTTGAAGGTTGGTGATTTATAGGAGAGCCTGTGCTGTGTTCGTAACAAGCTATGTATAGTTTGTTGCAACAGTTAAATGTTGGCCTGGATAAAGAGAGCATCCACAGCAGTTGTGTTCCTGATGTATTGCAGCACCAGCACAGTCTTAAAACACCCAGGGGGTCAAGTATCTGTGATTTTGAAAAATAATTTAAAAAAAAACCCAAAAATGGGGGAAGCAGGGGCAGGGAGAGTAGAGCACAGCACATGCCTCCACTAAAAGATTACAGCTTATGTCTCTCTGGTCAAAACTTCGAACCAACTACATCAAACGATATCCACCTGATCTATCACAAAAACACACTTGTTTTTGAAATGCCTTTAAAGTAATTTCATCTGAGTAGCCAGCAGGCTGTGCGCCCACGTGGTCCTGCCACACTGAAGCTTGCCCCACAGCCCACCACCCAGCTACAATGGCGAGCAGGAGGATGACGAGCCAGTGCAGGCATCGGCCACGGCAAGGGGCAACAGCAACAGCCCGTGCAGCACGCATCCCATCCTTTTTGTCAGTTCTCCTGAAATGACATCCTGTTCCGTGCATTAAGCAATGAGGAAACCACAATCATGCACATACAAAATGAGCCGAACCCTAACATGACAAGACAACTTTGGATATGCACTAACTGGTGAATCAGACGTTTTTCCACCTCTCTTAAGTGAGAAGTCAAACTAATCCCTCCCCTTTGAAACTATAATATTAAGATCACAGCTGTGAAAGCAGACTCGGGCTGATCTTTAATTATAATTCCTACATGTATTTTGGTTACAGGCTTAATAAGGGCATGCTAAAGGCCCTTAGGTCGTTTCCTTTCCTCTTGATTTTATCTCACTTCATTACTATGTATGACTTTACACAATTTAGCTGTTTCAAGCATCAAAACCCGAATGCACTAGAAATCAGACTACCACAGCTAAATCCACCTCAACACACACAGGTACCTGCAATTTCTTCCACTTGCCAATCCTACAGATGTCTCTACATGGTTTCAAGCATGGATTGATGTGCTGCTTCCCAGTCACTTGGGAGGAGCAGAAGAATGCAGGAAAAGGATAAACAAAAGAGGATGGCCATTATGTCACTGGATCCATTTTTCAGGATGCAGTCCTACGGAAAAGCTCTCTGGTTCCTGCATCAGCAGGGACAGCCAGTTGGGATTCCTGCCTCGCTCAAAAGGAAAGACTTCAAAAAGCACACGCGACTGGTTCTCAGGCTCTTCAAAGAGCTCTAGAAGCAGGAAAACAAGCAGACTACAACATATTCAAAACCCAGTAATATCAGTGGCAGCTTCTGCCCCCTTCTCACATTAGAGATGTATCTGCAAGCTACTCCAGGTTGAGATAAAGAATAAAGCAGTATAATCAGACCACAGAAAAGTGGAATTCAAGAAGAGGGAAGATGGGGGCTTTTTCCAAAGTATTTAAATTTAATATTTTGGTCAACTACTGTACTGGAAATTTTAAAGACTAACTTGGGGGGTAAAGGATAGAGGTTGCAAAGAAGTTGAAAAATGCTTACTTTTGATTAGTGTTGTCAGATGAGCTTTTCAGCTTGTTCCTCTGCTTCCCCAGTGAAGAAGAAAGGAAGCTATAAAGGGCTTGCTAAGCTTCTGAGCAGAAAAAAAAAGGGAAATAAGCAAGCAGGTAAA
>JAVJGJ010000059.1:51820419-51845021 GCA_035590215.1 Microhierax caerulescens | reverse complement strand
CAAAACAAAACCCACACACGGGGTGTGGGTCCCCCCCCCCCCCCCCCGCCCCGGCTTTGCATTTTTAAGTCAGACCCAGTTCCCGCTCTGGGTCACAGGAGAGCTGTACAGCTGCGCTGGAACAACTGAGAAGGGTGTGCATGTGAGCGCAGGGTGGAAACGCGGGATATGAATTCATCTTGTAAAAACACAGTTTAAGCCAGTTCTCCCTGCCAGAGACAGATTTATCTAGGCTTAGAGGAATTTATAAATGAGCAAGTAAAACCTATCTACATAAGCCTTTTTGGAGACAAAGCTACATCTCATGCAGTACCAAATCATGTATCCAACAGGCATTTTTGAGGGATGAATAAATAACACCATGTTCCAAACATGCTGTCTCCCTGCCACTGACAATATCTGCTGTCACTAGACTGCAGAAGAAAGTCCCCTGCCTAGTGTAAGACATGAGCAACCTGCTGAAGGAACTGCCTGTGGCTGCCGTGCCCAGCTGCAATCCTGATTTTAGGTCACAAAGGGACAAACCATGACATGGCATCCTAAGAGAGGCAACTGTCCAAAGCCTGTCACCTGCACTCACCGCACAGCCATGTGCAAGAAAACACACGTAGAAAAGCTTCACCTGCAAAAGCCAATGCTCTGGTGCTCCAGTGCATGTAACAACTATGTTCAAACAAAGCTTTTAATTCAAGGAAAAAATGTAATTGCTAAAACACTTGTGTTATAAGCAGAGTTCTGAGTGCAGCTAAATGCCTGTTTCTTTTATTCCATATCAGTTTCAAATTCCCTGAAGTCAATTTACTTCAACTTTTAAAAAGATTAAATTTCTCATTTATTTGCATTACTTCTGCAATCTCTACATTTTGTTTCATTCATACATTCACAACTGTTTACATGATCATGGATTGGAGAAATTGAATTCTCATTTGCAAGGCAAACAGCATTCATGCCTGAAGAAAAAAAAAATCACTTTCATTAGAATACAAAAATACCTTTCCATCTTTTGAAATGCTTGATTCTGCTTCCCCTGGGTTTTAACCCTTCTGCAGTTACTACAGCGCACTTGAATAGACCTTTTCCACCCCTAGAGTGCAAAAACATTCAGATGTGAACTCTTGCTTTGAAATAGAAACATAAAAACTGGCAGCCTTCTGTGGAATGTAAAAGAAACCTCACGTGCAGTAAATCTAATGTGCGGAACGACTCAGTGGAGAAAAGTAGCAAGAATCATTGGTTTGAGTAATTTTTGCAAAGAGAAATTTTGGAGAGTAAAGTAATCATATATAAACCTCACGTGCACTGAAAAGCGAAGTTTGAAATAGGCAGCAGGACTTGTTTTGTGCCCCCCGCCCCGCAAATCTTACAATTACTTAAGACAAGGAAAGGTAATTTATGCCTTTTATTAGCAGAGAAACAAAAGGTATAATTCCCAGATACACCTACGCATCTTTGTAATCCATAGCCCAGCTATTTTTTAAAGTACTAATCTGAAAAATTAGTATATACACACCCAAAAATTTCGCCAAATAGCAACTCCAAGAAGCGTCTTAACCAAACCTAGTACTAATGGGTAAAAGCTTTCAGTTCACTTAAAGTTATGTTGCAAAGCTTGATCTTTAGCTCTTTGGGTCTCTCAAAGCCAGCTCCTGGCACTACACCACGGT
Organism: Microhierax caerulescens; assembly: GCA_035590215.1. Classification (NCBI taxonomy): domain Eukaryota; kingdom Metazoa; phylum Chordata; class Aves; order Falconiformes; family Falconidae; genus Microhierax; species Microhierax caerulescens. Next base: position 51,843,357 of record JAVJGJ010000059.1, on the reverse strand, counting down.
ACGCAGATCGGAAAAATTCATCAAGATTTGAAAACACATCCTAATGATGTTTATTTATGTGGGCACTGGTGCAAGCAGTCAAAATTTGCACAAAATTTATCAACTCTCCCAGCTACGTTCCCCAGGTTTACAATTATTTCTATTTAACAGCTTTTTTTCTTCTCATTTAAGTATTTCATAAGAAGTCCCAACATCAAATGATTATAAGTTTCTAATACTGCATTTCCTTCAGCTCTGGCAGCAGCAAGAGAAGCTCTGGCTCCCTGGCATCCCACCAGCACATAAGTACACCGCAGGTGCTGCATCAAGCTTATATGGCTCATGAAACCTTCTCAGAGTGTATGGCTCATACTGTGTTTGGTACAGTTACTGTACCTCTGTAGAAGGATGCATCTGATGTAAATTAACAAAAATAACCGACTGTAGCTGTTAGAAAACAAAAGGAATATAACAGTGAGACTTTTTTTGCCTGCTTCTTAGAAAGACATCACGGGATGACACAGTGCCACGCCGTTTGGTAAAAAGTATTAGCATTAGGTAATTCCCTATTGCAAGGATGAAAACTGCATAGGCTTGATCAAAAGTTGTATGATCGATACCTGCTGATAAAGCCACTCTTTCCAGCTTCAGAGCTGTTGCTGTTCAGGTTTCTTTCCGCACTGTTTTGCCAAGTATGTGGCCTCTAAGTTCTTTTGGTGCTGTATCTTGACATGCAGCAAACTGACATTTCCATAGACATGGAATTACACAAATAATGCCAGGGGGACCCAGACAGTAGAAAAAATATGATTCAAGCTCAAATATTTTGTAGCTATTTACTCTTTTTGGAAAAGAATTAAAGTTTGTATTTTTCATGTGTGTTGCAGAGTCCAGACTCTTTGGGAAGAGGAACAGACCTTGAAGTATACTTTCAGAATGTTTCTCTTTTAGGATGAAAAGTATTTTCATCTTTTATACCTCTTAGCTGTCAAACGTATTTCTAAGAGAGATGATCAGTTCAGAACTGTGTTACTGAGTCTGGTGTGGAGATTACTGGATGAATCTCCATGATGTGTGCAGGTCTAACCAAGTGTTCGCAGAGATTCTTCTCTGTAAAATCTGAGTATGAAACCACAGGCTCGAGCAGAACAGAAAAACAGGCCACCCCAATTTTGCATCCAGATCATAATTTGGAGCTTATGCTCATCCTAAAACTGGCCCCACCTCTTTTCTTTCATGTTGGTGCCAGAACGGCTGTCTTTCACCTACCTCACTCCCATGGAAAACTCCCACTGCCTACAGTAAGAGGCTCCAACCTGAACCGTACAAACACACGATGTAGGAAGTTTTCTCCAAGTCATTCACAGCCTTAAGAAAAATTAAAACAATTGGGGATAGCAAGCAAATGGTGGGGCTGATAGACAGAAGGAATAGAAATAGAAAAAAAAAAAAAAAAGCACATGCAACTTCACAGTACTATTATAAGCATGGTTAATTGTAATGGAGCTTGTGGATTTGTATTGTTTATTTTGACTTACAAGACGTAAATAAAATACTGCAGCTTAAACAACTATTTCCTTACTCATTAGACTCAGGTATGCATTAAGTCTTTGTATATTAAAAGGATGAATAATTCATAGAATCATAGATTGATTTACGTTGGAAAAGGCTCAGCAAATGTTCATGCATGCTATATGACAGGAAAGAAAAAATCAAACAAGTAAGTCAAGGAAAGACATCCAATGACTGAACGTTAGAACTCGGCAAGGACAAAAGCAACGAAGCGATCACTTCCCTGACAGGTAAAGTTAATACACAATACTGACAACAACATGGACAAACTACTCTGGCACCAAGAGAAGGCAAGAAAGCTTGGAAAAACAAGGTAATAGCAAATATTTGGAAAGGCTGACATGCCTACTGCCTTCTGCTGAAGAGCACTGGTGAGGAGAGCACGGCTTTGCGAGGAGCTATGGCTGGCTGCTCCCCTGGTCCGCCCGCTCAACAGCGGGGGCTGCACAGAAACAGCCCAGACAAAAGGGGACATAAGGCAAAACCTCAGAAGACAAGAGAACCAGAAAACGTGGCTATCCAGCCAAAGCTCGCTCTTCTTAAAACATCTGGTGCTCTAATATTACTAAAACTTCCTGGACATTCATCTATAAATCCTAGTGTGCAAATACATTAAACACCTCTGTGATGTAGTAAAACAGTCAAAAATGCAGAAGTTCAGGCACATGCTAATTGCAAAATAGGAAAATAGCAAATATGGATAGATTCAATGCTTTTGAGGAAGTCACCTTCTGGAGAGGGCAAATTTGCAAGAGTCACAATAATATCTGATTTGAATTTTTACTGTCTTTAAGTTTAGTATAATAAATCGTGGTTAAGAAGAATTTGTGTAAAAATTAGAGCAGGTTGCAGAGAAGTGAAGTATTTCTGAATTTATAAACCAAGTATGAAAATATTCTGCCTTATTTACATCTCTATTATATTGAAATCTCAAAGTAGACTGAGGGTAATTTTTTTTTTTTTAAGAAGCTTCACGATAAAGCACTTGACAGATATGCTGTGGAAAACCTTTCAGTCGGGGCACTAACCTGCAGCAGAAGGCTCAAGGCAAGAGCTCCTTAAACTCTGAGGCAGTTCCTTCCTCAGACACCAAAACTCACATCAGGTTTGTGACAGATTTGTAGCAGCCAGTAGAAGTCAGACAAGCGAAGTTGCTATCTCTACCTACACGCCCTGTCCCAAGGCAAAGGCACCCAACGTGCACATGAAGCAGCTTGGGAACAAATGCAGCTTTCCTCCCAGAAACCCGAGTCTGTTTAACTTGGTACATACCCAGTTAAAAACGAGTAGATATCTCTGCACGTGAGCAAGTGGAAGAGCTTGCCAGTTGCAGCCGCCCCTTGAAACACTGTTTTCAACTTCCTTATCACTTCCCATCACAACAGGCAGCCAAGAGCACTGGGATATCGCTCCAACGGACCCAAGACTGAACTGTGTACAAACTAACTCATCAAACCAGGTTCTGGCAGTGCAAACTAAGGCCAGCTGCTCCTTGTTGCTATATCCCACAACTCAGCATGAGGAAGTCTCCAACTAAAAGGACCATCTTTAGACTTGAAGAGCAACGTGCTAAAATTTTAATCTTAAATTGGAAAGGATATTCTATTATAGCAGCAACTTTCTGTTGCACTGCTTTCAACATGACACATCCTGCTAGAATTGCTTCTAGTTCAGTAATACGCACTTTGAATCTGCTCAAATACCTGTTCAATATCTGTTTGCGTAACATTCAAATAATGCACTGACATTAATGTTTGATTTCAGCTCTAACCACACACAGTGAATTTTACTGAGTAGAAGAAATAAGGAAACCTCTAACTAGACAAGAACAGTAAACACCACAATTAAATGTAACAGCCAGTTATAAACACGACTCTGTAGCCAAAACCAACTTCCAAAATATTTGCTACCCCAAAACCAAATTCCAGTTGTCTTCCAAAGCCAACCTGTTTGTACAGACTACAAGCACAAAAGGATGTCCATCTCAACTGCAGTCTTGCAGAACTGTTATCACAACTCCACCCCACACCAAAATCTAGGATTTACCAAAAAATCACAATTTTTGTATGTTCATTGTTACTTATAATCAAGATTTGTTATCAAGATTTATGCCAAACTTGCATAGATTCACTGACATTTAGTTTAATGAATAATAGCAAGACAGATGATGACATACCTGACAAATACTAATTTCGGTATGGGAAATGTGAACAGCAGCAAGCTCTCAATCTTCAATTTATTGTTTTCATCTACCCAACCCAGCTCTAATTTGGAAGCATTTTATTTTGGTCGAAGAGCTCATCTAGAAGAACAAGTCAAACTTTGTTGGTTCTTGCCCAAGGGATAGGTGTGTTTTTCAAATTATACTCTCACAGACTAGGAATAAAGAGGGTAGGTTGGGAAAAGAAAATCATGATGGAGCTGGGCTTCAATTTAGTTGGAGACAGTGGAAAAGAAAATACTGACAACGTGTAAGCACACCTGGATATTTTTCATACATCAGAAAGGATCAGAAAAAACATTCCAGAAAATATAACTCTTAAAATATTTGTACTGCACCTTATTCTAATAAAATATCCTATTTCATTACATGCTTCACCCCTCTAACCCTATGACTCTGTGCAAGCTCTTGAACAACCTTTGTATTTTGTACATGTATTTTCTACTTGGCTAATATCTACTCTACAAAAAGCAAATTTTATATTACCAAAATTTAATCCTCAGACATTACTGGAGGTACTTTTTTTTTTTTTTTTTAATAACCCTGAAAATTTGTGGATACTGTAGTATTTCACAGTTCAAGGCAAACTGCTGCCAACTGAAGTGTCACTGGTAGTTTTAAGTAAATTGATCAGCATTCACGAGAAGGCTCGCTGTTAATAGTTCTGGAGAAACTTGTCTGCTTTTGTTCCATTTTGATCTGTAAAAACATCTGAATTTTTGTATTAGAAATGCAGATCCTGTCTAGCCTGGAAGATCACGAGTTTGCAAAATGGTGACACTGCAAGAGTAACAAAATCAAGAGTGCGGATGCAACAGATGCCAGAAAGTTCTTGTAAAAACCTCTGAGTTTCACAAAAACTGAACTAATACAGCAGGTAAGGAAACTGTGCCACTTTCACCATTAAAACCCTAAAGTCTTACCACATAGCCTTCTCAAAAAAGAAAAAGATCGGAACTGACATTTTTGGTACTGAGTGATGTTAAGATGGAGAACGATAGTGTCTTTCAAACCCTACTTTTTCATTCCACAGCGTAAGAATTTTAAAAATTAGGCTGTAAGTAAATTTAAAAATATCATTCTTTCACAGTTAACAGAGTAGACACATCAGCTGTATCTATATGGCACTGCACTAGTATAGGCAATGCCACTGTCCATATGGTACTATATAATACAGCAAAGAGTCTGGAGTGGTTGCACCAGTTGTTAAGTACAAGCTTCCCACCTCACTTCTGGGGAGGGAGGGATGGAGGGAAACCCATCCAGCTACTTATGTCAAACTTGTTTAACATAAGTTAAGCTTGTTTAAAACCCAAGCTTTATACCTATTTTTAAGAGTTTTTACTTCTGTCTCTCCTGTATGACTGTGAAAGGTCTATAATTATGCTAACCACAGGGATGCCTTGGAAACATGAATGATGTGGCCATTTGGAATACATCTGAGATCAAAGATTTCATGTGCTACTAGAAACATCAAACTGCAACAACCTTCAGTTCCAAACAATTTACTCTTGAAGAAGAACTAGATCTTAACACACACACAAAAAAACCCCACCAAAACCAAAAAACCAACACCCCCCCCCCCAAAAAAAAAAAACAACCAACAACAAAAAAGGCAATTTCATTTGGGCATCCCACAAGTTTTTAAATTATTTTTTAGAAAGAAAGCAGCAGAAGTAATTTTCCAGTTAACAGAAAACAGAACTACATTCATTTTGGCCAACGGGTAAACAAGGTTTTTTCACATAAATCATGGATAGGGTCAGGAACATCTCTGCATAGCACACACAAGGCATGAGGAACTCAGGGGATACTGCTTCTGAATTACCCACAGGCAAATTAGGAAGACCTGAAAGAGTCAGAAAAGTCTTAGATTTCAGCTCTGGCCTGTCCCATCCTAAACACATTTAGATGGAAATAACAGAATTTATAAAAACTCCCATTATAGCTCTATAGTTCAGTTTAACTTTAATGATACCTTCCCTTTCCCTGTACTTTTTGGAAATAAGAGACATTTAATTAAAATGCTGATAGACAAATATATATACAACTTGACTGCAGTTTACTTGAGCTCTACAACCATACAAGCAGCATCTCTACATTCAATCTTGCAGTGACTTCAGTTCCTCTATCATCTATGCCTGGGAATTTAGCATCTCCAGGCAATATATGCATTCCTAGTCTTCAGTTAAAAAAAAAAAAAAAAAAAAGCAAAGCCTTACTCTCAGATCTATTAACATCAAAAAAGGGTATTCTCTCTCTCAAAATTTTTCAGACTTCACTTAAGCCTACACACAGTAAGCAGAGGCACATTTGTGCATTCATGCTCTTCCAAAAAAAATAACCACCTAGAACTTCTCCCAGTGGGTAACACCAATTTAAAAACAATCAGGAAAAGCTTTATAAACTAGCAGTGAATGAAAGATGTTTCTGGTGTCATGACGAAGCCAACACTGAAAAAGCGGAGTTAGCAGGGCATTGTATTCCTCTTGAGCAGCTACTGCAAGCTTCAGCAAACGGGAAGACCAGCATCACAATTTGATTACAATTTATTTCTGAGTTCAGGATCAAAGCAGCAAGCTGACAGACTTACTTCTACCAGCTAAAAAGCAGGCACAGTCACTGTGCCAGGAAAAAAAACCCAAAAACCTAGGTACAGGACTAACGTGAAAATGAAGAATAAATTTCATTTGCACACTGGTTGCCTCCCAGGTGCTAAGCCTGCCAGCACATCCCCACCCCAGAGACTGCGACACATGCTCAAGTGCATCTTCAATCAACCAGCTCGAACCCCCGTGCAGAGGATGCACCAAAGCCAAGGGTGGGCATGGGGACTGCTGCCCGGCACCGCAGCAGCCACCGCGGGAGCCCAGGGTACCAAGAGCTGCAGCCCTGCTCCTCACCTCGTTAGCTCAACGTTCGAGACCACACTGCAACCACAGCAGCGACTATTGCTTAAAATAGGACAAAGAAAACCAGCGTGGATTTTATATAACCTATCACAGGGCATAAATGAAAGCAACTTAAGAGTTAAGCCTTTCCTCAGAATAAACTCTTCCCTGTGGTCTTCCAAAGTTCCATTTATTCTGACAAGATTAAAAAAAAATGTGAAATAAAACAATTTTAGCAAACGTAGATGGGACACAGCATATATGACTCTTTACTAGGTAATAATAATAAAATACCCGTCTTTATAAAAACCTAAGAAGAGAAAAACTGACACGGGGCGACTGGCTTAAGCAGCATGCTGCTGTGGCAGATGTGTGCAGCTGTGCAAGGCGCCTGACCACCCCGCAGCGGCAGGGGCTAAGGAACAAGAAATGGAGGGGGATACCTGCAAACTCACCCACAGACACCCCTCCGGTCTGCAGTTTCCTGGGAGGGTTAAGGAAACACGATGGGGTTTTGCTTGTGCCATTGTGACAAAAGAGGCACGGCCAACTTCACCTGCTTAAAAAGGTTTTAAATTCACCTGAAAGGGAATAAATGTAGAGCTACTGACTGCATAGTCGTGGAGAAACTCCCTTTTCAGGAAATGAAGGAGATTTTTTAATTCAATTAGGTCTTCTACATGTAAGTGAACACAAAATTAAATGTGCTGTGTTATTTGTGCTTTCCTCAGCATTTCCTCATCCTTTACGTATCTCCAGCCATACCACATGGCACTTCTGTGTGCCTGGCATCCACGTTACTTCAAGCTGAATGAATGCAAGCAACGAATGCTGGAACTGCAGCAGTAACACACCTCAGTCCCGCAGTGGTCAGGGGTATTCCAGCGCCAAGAGGGAATAACCCGGATTAGGGACACTGCAGGGAAACCACACACCCCTCACTACGAGGGGGAAACAACTCACAAGTCAGGTCCCAGTGCTGCTGTGTCCCACCTCGGTCAGCAGCGACGCAGCTGGCACAGACCCTCGCCGCCGGGCACCACCACAGTGCTGCCAGCCGCGCAGCCTTCGGACCCAGGCACCGGCGCACAGCACCCTGCAGCATCGGACACCGTAACACAGCGTCTCCCCCTCAGCCACTCGTTTTTCTGGGACTTTGCACCTTTGCTCCCAGTTACATTCCCTTTGTTCTAGCCCACTATGCCATGTTATGAATCAGAAGTTTGATTTCCCTGATCTGGGAGAGAAAGACACTGTATTTGTACTGCACCCTCCCTAGCTGTCCTTCCCCACGCTGCTCAGACCACCGCCTCCCTCCCTGCTGCCTCATCCCTCGCTCCCTGCCCCGGACACCCAGCTCAGGATCCAGCTCCCCAGTTCCTGCTCTTACCTCAAAGGCTTTCCCCACATTAAGGTGGCTAGAAACACCTAGGGCTGCTGGCTCTCCCCGCGTTACCACGTCTGCCTTGACAATATTTTATTTTTAAGAGAACCATATGAAAATCAGCATGACGATGAATCAGGGCTAAGCCACTAATCAGAAACCATTCAAAATTAATTTCCTTTAAAACGTGAAATATAAACACTTGCACAGTAGGAAGAGGAACAAAAAGCTCTCCAACATAAAAATGAAAGAACTCTTTTTTTTTTTTTTTTTTTAGTATTCTATCATTGAGGTTCCTCTAAATTTTTAGAAGCAAGTAATTTTAAAAAATATCTTTTGGTTTGTTGAGCTAAAAAAATAAAGAGAAAAAGAGCATGCAGAGGAGAAACAAAAAGAAAGAAACAAGTCAGTTTTCCACTTTTTTTTTTTTTTAATGTAAGCACACATATCAGATAAAATACCAGCTTAAAAACATTTAAAAGCGTAAAAATATTTTAATGACCTTCGGTTTTTTAGACCAGTTAAGATTTAATCCTGCAAAGGCTTGCACATTCGATTGACTGTGTGAGCAGTTCCCTTTAGGTGGAGCAAGAAGAGATAAATTGTATGTATTTGTAGAATTGTGCCCTAATAATTGTATTAATTCCTAAAATACAAACAAGACTCCTAGAAACACATCAGAAAGATTTCTTTGGAGCACTCGTATCCATCCCAATTTTCAGGATTTGAGATGACACTAACTAAGCAGAAAAACCTTTAATAAATTAAACGTACAAAGAATGCAAGATGCAGTGCATAGATTATTTTGTATCTATTTCATCCCTGTCTGTAGATTTTTGTGCAAACTTCTCCCAAGACTTAGCACTCAGTGTACACCCATAGTTTCAGGCTTTTCTATTTTTTTCCTATTTCACCAAGGCAAACATTCCAAATGCCTTTTTCTGGATAGTTTCTTCTCAGTTCTTGCTATTTAGCTTTGAAGGGCTATGAAATCTGTTAAGTCAGATTTCATAGCAAGCCCTTATTCATTACCAAATAATGTTATAATCCTACATATTTGTGTAGGATTTTTATGATTTCAGAAATAAAAGAAGACAAAAATTTCCCTTTGTTATCATAGCAATGTTCTGCAAACCAGATTTTTTTCTGCATGGCTTGTCTGTTTTCTACGTATTTATATCCATGTGATTTTTGCTATCATGCAGAGCTCCAGACAGTACTGTGACCTCGTCCACATTCAATCACGGCCATAAAACATGTGCTGGACCTAAATAAAAATCATTATATTGAAAAACAGCGACATAAGTAGAAGACTCATATTTACCCTTTGGTTCAGAATATTCTGCATCCATCATCAGGTGTCAGCCAGGGCAAAATGAAACGTCTCAGAACACCAGCTCCAACTGATTAGTTTGGATACGGTTTGACAATGAAAATACTTTTTAAAACAGAAAACAAGCAGGGAAGAGCAAGCTGAATAGCGGGTGGAAAGCACTAGTAAGCGCATTCTGTGGCACATGCTGCGGCAAATCACGCTGGTTTGTCAAGGGATCGTTACAGGTTAAAACAACTTGCAAACAGTAAACACTATTCTGGCAACTCATTAAGAATCATTAACTTAGTCCATGATTATCAGAAATTTTCTCTCGATTCATATGACACCACTCAGTGTATAAGACCCTGACCTTCAAAACAAATTACATCAGCTCCTCATTAGCAACTATCTTCAGAAATAAAAAAAGAGTCAAAGTTTTCAGAGTTTTCGAAGCACAAATAAAAAAATACTTTTAAATCAACTGTAAATAAAAGCTTAGTAGAATGAAGCTGCTATATTCCAGCGTTTATAGCAGGCAAAACACCCGTGCAGATGGTTAGCTCAATATCACTTTTTCTGTGACAGAAGAATCAATGTTGTCCATTTGCATTAGAACAGCCAGACAAAATCTCTGTGTGTGATAATTTGCTGTAGCTAGGGCGAATTTGCAATGAGAGCTCGAAAGTTTTCATAGCAACCCACAGTGTCCCTGTGTGCATGAGGGATTAAAAAGGAGACACTTCTTTTGCTCGCTGCTCAAAAAACACTGTCACACAGGGCACAATCCCAGTGCCACACACCTTGAGCTGTGTCCAAGCGGAGCCTCGAACTTCCTGATCTTTCCTCGGGTGTTTTACTTATTCATCTTCTTTCTCTTGCCTGAACACACTGCCTTCTCTTCCCCCCTCCTCCAGCTCCCTGTTTGAAGCCTCTAATTCAGGTCATTCAGATCCTTGCAATGGACCCCAAGGTACTTCTCGGGGTTGAGCCGGATCAGTTTGGTTCTAATTCCTCTCTGCACTGTGCCATCTAAATGAAGGGCAGTTCTTGTACTCTGAAGATTTATGCAGATCAATGAGTCCATACACATATATTATTTTTAACATATAAACACTACAGCTGAGTGACAAAAAAATATTTTATACTTTGACTTCGATGCTTTTACGCAATACAAAAAGAAGTTAAATCGAAAACCATCAACATGATAAACTGTTTCTGATATGAATCAGGAACTGGAAGCTTATATCTCAACACATATTACAAAAACAAATGCCTGCCCAGTGAAGTCAATAGATTGCAATCCCAATGGATAGGTCCCTTGTGGGTCTGCAGTTTTTATTACTGCCTAAGATTCTGACAAGGCTATACAGATTAAAAATCTAAACACAAAAGACAGTACGGCTGTTTTCTCAAACACTTCTGACTGATTCCTATAGGATAATGCACAGGTAGGCACAGACCACGGCTTCCACAGCGCGCTCCCGCAAATCCTTAAGTCCAAAGAAGGCAGATTTTGTTAGGACATAAAAGTATTTGAGCTAACTGCAGTGCTTATTAGCATGAAGAGCTTTTCCAGAATAGACTGAAAAACTCCATTGTCTGCCCAACTCTCATTCAAACTAGCTTAACTCAAGAACTATAAATATGTAGTAACGATAAACACAGTGAACAGTTAATTTAGCCTGGTGTGTTTAGCTAAGAAGGAAGCCCTTTCACGGCTGCATAAAAGAGACAAAATTAAAGGAAAACTTTTGAGAACTACCTATAAAGACAATAAAATGTGTAAGCCTGTACTGGAGATCAGAAATCTTACTTTACCATACACAATGAAAGGGAAATTATTAAACATCAGACAACATGATATCCCTGGAAAAAGACTGGGGAAAACCCAACTTGTCTAACTTCAGAAACACAGAATTGGAAAGCAGCAAAAAAAATTAAAGCTCTGCATTTTAGCTTATTTATTTCACCATTAAATTTTATCCTTTAATACCAAAAACATGGCAACTGTTACTTACAAAGCAGAAAAATACAGCAAAAAGTGAGGCTCTTGCAGATTCAAGAGATACAAGTTGAATGGCTTATTATTGTTAAATTTCACTAATACCTTCCACACATGGAGTAGCTTTAGTAGGACACATAGTTAAGGCAAAAAGCCCTTTATCAGTCTCGGTGACCATCAAAGTTAGCACTATCATTTTTATTGTCTCAAAAAAACACAAGTTGGAAAAAAAGCCATAATATTGTGGCCTTAGAGAACCGCTCACCATATATCCACTGTACACATGTCGTGCGGTGGCTTTGGATTCCCCTGTGACTGAGAGAAAGGCAGGAATCAACTGCCTATTCCCTACCTTGTCCCAAGCAGTAGGAAAAGGTGAGCCACTTGTCGTATTTATTGCGTCGGACAAAAGGCAGTACACACCTAAGAGCGTGCCTGTGGCACACCGCCGGGGACGCAGGCAGGCACGCTGCCCGGGACACTGACTGTCCCGCTGCCTGACACAGCACACTGAGGTCTTCCCAACTAGCAGGAGCACTTCCCAAAGCCCCCGAAAGGAACAAAACCTTACACTGCCTTTTGCACATTTCTGCAGCCTCCGCAGTTTTCTGGTCTCTCCTTTCACTGCAGGTAACAGCCTGCCACAGACAGCACCCATTGGGAGTGATGCGAGAGAGAAGATGCAGCTGCCCGTCCTGCTGCACCCCTCCAGGGACAGGGACGAAAGGGAAGACAAAGAATTACAAGAAGTGCACAAAGCACTGAAGGCAAACAGACAGCAGGAGCGCGATTTGCTGATTGCGGAGCTCATTAAAAGCAAAGAAAAATGAAAAGAAAAACAGAGAAAAAGGAAGAAGTGTCTCATCATATTAACAGTGTTCGAAATTGTATAACTAAACCTGACTTACACATGTTTTAGTTATCTAGATGAAGTAGACTTGTAGCAAGTAGATGCAACTCACCACAGTAGGAAGTACTCCAGTAACATGAAAAATAAGTGATCATCCAAATTCCAGCCAGAATAAAAATCATTTTATCTCATTTATAATCACTTAACATGTACAGCATCTTTCCTTTTTTGAATAACAGGCATCACTTATAAACCCTAATGCATTTCATTTGTAACATTGCTTCCTGTTCTTGATAGGGAAAGGAAAATTCATGAGGCAAATATTTAGCTCCAGGCAACAGGCCAGTATAGCAACAGAAAGTTTTACACTTGTGCCAAGATTTCTTGGTCTCCTTTTAAAATGAAAATCGTGACAATTATCTTGATGCTCTCTGATGAATCAGATCTGTCTATATGAAAAAAGGACTTTTTTTGTTTCCAACACGCTATTTTACAAGCTTATTCACTTTCTTTAAAAAAAAGCAGCTTATGTACCAACTTAAAAGCCAATGTGCTTGCATGAAAACATTCGTAACCAGTCAAGCCACAGAGATTTTCAGTCGGTAAACCCGAAATGCCAATTGAAAGAGATACAGAATTTCACCAAGGGGATGAATTTAGAGACGCTTTTCAAAAAACACAGTTATTGTCCACTTTTCTCAACATTTTCCAATCCATATTATACATTTGACTGGCTTGTAGTGCCAATCCTTGATAATGTTGGCATTTCAAAAACCATCTTACCACAAATTAAAGCTTCAAAACTTGGAAAAAAAACCCAAGTACTTAGCATGTTGTGCCCATGCTGCTTACTGCCACAATTCTAAATTAGAGATTGTTTTGCTGATTCTTCATCTCATACCTGGTTGATTTGTTCTAGGGTCTTCTCAACACTACTCTTCTACTGTTTTCCCACCAAGTGTGGAAAGGGTCAGTTGTTAGCTGATTTGCAGGTAGGAATATGAACTCTGCTCATTTCTGATCTCCTGCTTTAACGCTGTTCTCACACTGAGCAGCAATTTAAGAAAGCCTAAGGTCATTCCAGTCTGTGAAAAATACTACCTCATCTCCAGAAGACTTTTTGAAGCTGAAGTTTTCCTGTGATTTTTCAATTTACTGACAATCAAGAATCTAATCTGTTTCTAACGTCCATTTGTTTCCTTGCTTTTGTAGCTCTTCCCCCAGGATCTCTTCCTGGCTCTCACGATCAGGCTTCTTGACCAGCTCCCACTGGTAAAGCTGAGACCAAGAGTGCTGCAGGTACAAAAGTTCACAGCAGAAAACAGCATCCACATTCAGGCAAGAATTTACCATTTTCTGGGCTTCTGCCTCGCCCTCCTTCTCCCCTCCCTGGCAGAGCTGTAAGTGCACTTTCTGCCTCCCAGCAGAATGAACACACAGGCACATTTGCAGCAAGCAAACTCTTGTTAAACGCAGTGTTCACATCCCATCATGCACAAAACCCAATTCCTTTGGCAGTCAAATTTCCCTGCTATGAATTACTAAAACTCATAACTGTCAGGCTGCGAGCAAAAAGTAAATAAATACAGACAATTTGACAGTAACCAGGGAAGCCCTCGCTGTCACACAGCAGCTTCTCAGCTTTCAACCTGCCTCACTGCTGTAGACACAACAGACCTCCTCCACCACTCTCTGCTTACACAGTTACTATGTACAGAAACATTATTTTCAGTATAGGAGGAAATCTGAAGTCAAGAATTCTGCAGCTCTTCAACCCCTGCTTGTAATCCTTTACAAGTCCATCCCCCACGACAGAGCACAGTGCCCTTAAGATGTATTTCAAGTCCATTTCAGAAGGAATTTTACATTATGCAAAGCTTCTTTTCACAACAGACACAAGGACTACAGATCCATGGTAGAAACTCAGTAGATCTATGCATAAAATATAAAAACAGGACTCATGGCACTGGATTCTATGTTTTCCTCAGCCATTCACTTTCTACATTATCCAAACCTGAGTCTCCTGCCCTTAATACCAGTGCAGACACACTCATCCGTACCATACACGCACTGTTCACATGATTGCATGCTTGAGATACTTGAAGACATTATGACAGCACCTAAATTTTAATTGTTAGATCTTTATCCATGAGTTTGCTTTATTTTTTTAATGTATCTGGTATTAGTTCAATGACTGAAAAAATATCCAGTAACTAGCTTCCTTTTTACTGCAAGGTTTCCGTTGATTGCAGTTAATGAAACTGAATTCTAAAAATTAAAACTGACTCTCTTTGGATTTCCTTGATGAGAACTGATCTCAAACCAGTTTTGCCCAACTACAGCTTTTGCTGAGAGAAAAGGAATCCTTGTGTTCTTCTAAGCATGCCCTGTCGAAATCTCATAGTAAAAAAATACTGTTTTCCCTAAGAACATGCTTCATCTGGAGCTATACAGGGTTGATTCCCAAAACCAAACTACCAGGGACTGTACACAGGGAAGAACATAAAAGAAAAACCCCCAGAATACAGTGTATTATTACTCCTGCAGCATTATATTATTTGTGGCTGAATTCTATTTCTGTTAGCTTTTAAGCAGACTTAAGTTATACTGTTAAGTATAATTTCTATATTTGACCTCCCTTGAGATCATCTATTATGTTTTTATGGAGTCAGTGCATTTCACATAGCAGCTGGAAGTGGAGAAAACACCCTCTAGCAAAGACAAGCTGGATGATATTTCCACAGACACTGTACTGGAGAGGTCAGGGACTGTCTTTTTTTTGTCTTTTCTTTTTTGTCCCCTAATCATGTTCATTATTTTGTGGAAGAGATCGAACCTATATTTCAGTACAAATATACAAATCTTGGGAAAAAAAAAAAAAAAAGCATGGTTATTTCTCTCAAAACATACAGCAACCATTACTGAGAAAGGCCATAAAAGCAAGGTTGGGCATGCTAAAATAATCATAATTATATTTCAATCGTTGGAAGTTAAACAATCCTTCAGAAGGGTCAGGAAGCAAACGTTCCATCATGAACAGACTGTACTTTGGTTTTACTTTCTTCTGCAAGACCTTACCCAACCTCAGGCACAAGGAACTGAAAGGGCAGCAGAGAAACCCTCTAGCAGCCAGGAGAGACATCCCGGCGCACAGCAGAACATTTGCTTTTCCTGAAATGCCATACTCCCAGCCTAAACCAGAAATCTCTGCAGAATTCTCTGGAAGTACCAGGTTCTGTACAGAGGAATGCAGGCGCTAGTTCCCGTGCTTACAGCTCAGTACCTGATGCACCACAGTCTCCAGCAGGCTCCAAGCTTCGGTTTGTCTCTTCCCACAAAGCCCATCTCATGACAGGTTTTCTACTTGTTTAAAAACAAACAAACGGGAATACTCTCCTCTTCCTTCCCTCACTCTCGCTACTTAAACCTGATCCCTTCTTTTACCATCTCCCCTCCAGTAACCTCCCAGCACTCCCACACGCTGCAGCACTGGCCTGGCCTCTCCTTCACTGACCATCATCTCTTCTTGCTGCTCGATGCCTCCTTCCCTTCGGACCTCCCACCGCCCCCTGGGACCCCTGTGCCCACAGCCCTGCCAAGACTCCTGGCACACATGGTTGAAGGTCACAAGGAAGCGCTGCCTGCATGTGCTTAAAGAAGTAGTGGGCTTCTGCTTTACCATACTTAAAACTCTGATTTGAGGCACAATGAGGTATGGAGCAGCAAGAAAAGCAGCTGAAGCCCCACATTCAGCTGAATTCACCACTCCTGCTCAAAAGGGTCCCCATTCTCCCCTGCCTGGTGTGATCCAACTCTTGCTTTTGGGCAAAGAGAAGGGAACTGCCCCAGCAAAGGATGCATCAACCTCCACCTCCTCCTCTTCCCCTCTACTTCATCTTCAGCCAGAGCAGAGAAATGCCACTCACAGCACTGACTTAGGACGGATTATTAATTGTAACAAGACTAAAACAGGAACTGGAGAGAGGAGGCCTTGATTTCAACAGGAAGAACTGAAGAAACACACTCTTCACTGAATTGTTCAACGCTTCCTATTAGCTCACTTGAATTAGACCTCCTAGTAAATACAGGGACACGGGAAGAGTTTATGCCTGGTTTTGTGAGGGATTAATGGTAGAGCTGGAATTAGGAGTTCAAGCCTTGCAAGTATACTCCATTGCTCAACCAAGCGGACAACGCCGTATACACAAGTTTAAAATGGCGTTTGATGGCACGCTTCTCTGCTGCTCACAACATGCCCGTAATTTTTACTACTGTTGTATTCATCAAAAAGTTACAGAGAGGATTAAAAGCACAATAACAGAAGGCAAGGTTAAAAGAAAAGCCTGAGTGCCAGAACCAGAGCTCTTTGTATTTTTGGTTCTAAAAGACAAAATGTTATATCACTGTGAAGCCTCCAACAGCCTTCCTTCTATGGGAGTGCTCACAGGCAACCGACAGATGCATTTTGCAAAAGCCAAGGGGCATGAGCAACCCGGCCAACATGTAAGTAGTACAGCACCGGCTCCCATCCAGTACACATCACTGATGGCCAAAACCACTATAATGCTACCTAGCCAGTCACCTCAGCTTTTGTAGAGGCAGTATCTGATCAGTTTGCTCACTGGTATTGTGACTATAATTAGACTGGTTAAATTCACACTTGCTCATAGATGCAAAAAGATTTACTGTCCTTTGATGAAGCTGGTACTAAAAGACAAAAGTCCATGCCATTCTAAAATCCAAGAAATCCTGAACTCAAACTCAAACTACATTACTGAGAAACTACAACCTGAGGATTCAGGATCAATCTTAGCAATGACCAAGTGTTAGGGACAAGGAAAAGAAATTGATTTTAAAAAAAAAGAAATCCGTTAATTTAAAACATTTCCCTTGAATAAACAGGTTTCTATTAGTGACACTGAAAACAAACAAACAAACAAAACTTCATACAGTGTTTGGATTGTGGTTTGGGGCCAATTTTGAGAAAGGACATCTTCTTGTGGGGGGACAAAGTTGCAAAATGTGATCACAACCCAAAACAGCACAGATACCCAGCCTGTGGAGTGGCATCGGCTTCACAGTCTTAAGACAGTTTCCCAAGCTGTTTAAGACATGCATAGAGGTGGAACCAGTTTAAAAAAAAAAAAAACCAAAAAAAAAACCCCAAACTCTTAATGATGAGCAATTAAGCAATAATTGTACACTGGGCAGTAAAGAGCTACCCACCAATATGCCTACTCCTACCAGCATGTCTACTAGTTAACATATACGGTGTTCCAAGCTAAACTGTATATACAGCCATGCTTACAAACCCAGTAAAGGGAAAGTGTACTGAGTAATAACAACCTCCCCACCCCAAGGGGAATTTAAAAATCAGGCCCCATATGCACCTCACACAGAAGACAGCTAATATTAAGGGGTGTGCTTGTTATAACCCTAATGCATCCTCAACAGGAATGTTTTTTGGGAAGCATAAGTACTGAAGGCAAATGTACAGAACAAATGAAAACAGGGAAGAAACATGCAAGGGGGGAGGAGAAATCAAGCAGGAAGAAGAAAGTTGATCTTAACACAAAATAAGATGAGATACCAGCAAATGTTGGAAAAGCCAAGCAGGGCTGAACACAGAGGAGCAGCAGTCCCCCCAGCCCAGCTCCCAGGGAAGCAGGATTACAGAGCAGACTAAAAGCCCTGAGTTTCCAGCAAAACAGAACAGACAAAAAAAATTACAAGCGCAGACCTGCCTGTCTGGACATTAGCACTAGTTTCTGGTTGAATTAAACCCATCATTTGGGAATAACAGTCTAAACCCCCCACTTTTCCAATTCCTATTATAGCAGCTGCAAACAGGAAGGGGTAAATATCCCATCTTCTACTTCTTTAGTATCCGAGAGGCGTCTGCTTCAACTGCAAACCAGCTGCCTTCTGCCACTGCGATGTAAGTCTCAGACTGTCCTACCAGGCTGAGAAGTTTAGTGACTCAGGTTTTTCAAGACATTACGCATTTTTAATTAGTGAGCTGTAATGAAGGTAACGTTGAGCAAAACTGCTTTCATTTGCACTTAATTACAGCAGTAGATCAAGCCACACAGGTCTGGCATCAATTTCAATAGGGGAAACTAATTAATACTCAAGGTGTGTGAGAGAAACAGGAATTTCAGCTAAGCAAAAATTCCAGTCCCTACAGACAAAGACAAGAAGAGATGGTAAGAGAGCGGGGAGCTATACTCTGGAGAAATATAGGAAGCAAAGTGTTCCATTTTGACATGCCAAAAATACTTGATGATCTAGGCAAAGAAATTAGATTTATAAATTACATGGAATCAAGAACCCAGAACTGGATACAAAGAACTTTTCATTAATAACAGTGGTATTATTATTAAGAGACATGAAAAAAAAAAAAAATCACTGGTCTAAAGCAGAAACAAAATCCCAGCATGCAGACCAAAACCCACATTAATCTAAACCAGCCAAGTGCCCTGACTCCCAGGCTACAAAGTCTAGGAGGCTTCTTTCCCAATTTCTTCCATTCTGGTCCCATGACCTTCACTTCAGCAGGAGGGAGAGGTAGTGCTTTATTTCACACCAGCCCAGCAACTAAAGCTCATGCACTCTTGACTGTCTTTGGTCTAAAAAGACCACTAAATGAAAAGTACTTATCCTTGTCCTTAAAATAATTAAAAACAAAACAAACAAAAAAAAAACCAAAACCATGCACCAAGGAGGGAGGTATCAACTGAGTTTAGGCATTCAGGTTAGTGTCAGTCCTTGGACAGCGAGTCCAGGCTCCTGGACCCAGCAACCTCCCAAGAACATGGTTATTCACATATGGTTTCACCATAAGCAAATGACAGATAAAGAGCTCCAACCTGTTTTTTTTACTTCTTTGTAGTTATCTCAACTTGGGTCATTTCTGTGATCACTTTGGTGCTAATCTAGCACACCAGAGAGACAGCAGAAGCTGTTACGGTGGGCACTGCAGAAGTGAATGCACCATCTGTGTTGCCCCTTCTGCCAGAAAGTTTCTCCTTGGATCAGCAGGCTGAACTAGCACTGCACCTTTGCTGGATCTGGCCCAATGAGCCCGCAGCAACAGCAGGAGGAGAGGACAACGGGTGGCAGCAAGCCACAGTTATGCAGATCAGGTGCCACGCAGTGTGGTGGGCTGAGCCCATCCACCAGCTTGTTGCCACCATCAAAGGAGGCATTCACGGTCTTCTACCTTCTCTTGGGGATCAAAATGCTTGTGGAAGAGGTCTGGAACGTTTCACTGGTGCCTTGTTCCTGCTACTTCCCACGCACACACCACACCAAGCTCTTTGGGTATATGAGGTATGGCTGGACAGGTTATGCCAGGGCATAGTGTAGATGCTCCAACAGATAAAACTTACTGAAAAGGCAGAGAAGCCAGTCTGAAACAAAGATCAGCATAGGCTGACATGTGCCGTAGTTTTATGCAGAACACCATTCCAACAGCTAAGTACGCACACGCTGTACATATAGCTCTGTCACATCATATCCTGCAGGGAAGACCTGTCCCAAAATTAGGGTGTGAAATAACGACTCTTTTCGGGAATGAGCAGCAACCATACCACTTACATTTTAGGCCAAAATGTTAAGAGTTAAAATATAAACCCCTCTCACAATCACCGCACAAATTCTTTGTTACTGTTCTAAAAAAACCCAACTCAGTCTTACGAATTTGTTAGATCCTTGCAGGCAGCTCAAGAGGTGCTGCTGACACTGGTGTAGTGACAAGTCTGGAGCTTGTGTCTGAGAGCAGCTGGTGCTACCACCTCCCCACCTGGCCTTGCATCGCAGCCCCCAACTGCTGCATTTCTGGAGCCTCTCTGGGCTCCCTGTGCCACTGTGCTTCAGAAAGTAAAGTGAAAGCCATCTAGAGAAATGCTTACGAACAACCACGGCTGGAAAAACAACAACAAAGAAATGTGACATTACAGGCAAAGGAAAGAAAAAGCAAACCTAAGAATTTTCAAAGCTTTCTACCGATACATGCATAAACTAAAAATAATCAAAGCACCTGCAAGCAGCAGGCACAGACTTCACTTAACAGGTGATGAAAGAAACTTACATTATTTGCATGAAGGCACAAGGCTTCCATGGCAGCAAAGAAACCAGAAATAGAACATTTGTTATCAATTCCGTGCTCTAAACTTCCCCGCTTTTCTCCCTCCTATATTTTTCCTACTAGCTTCTTTTTAAACAAGATATAATGAGTAACAGATGCTACAGCAGTGCAGTCCTCAATGAATGGGTAATTAGCAGATGAAAGTTCAGCAGTTGTTTCTAGTTACAGCCAGACGAGCTGTACACTCCTCATCCTGTGAGGGAAGGGGATGAGCAAGCCAACCTCCGCCCCCGTTCCCTGCTGAAAAACGGTACAAAGCAGTACACATTGAGCAGGACTTGGAGGTGTTGAGAGAAAACTACATTTGGTAAAGCTAATGAAAAATTATCAGTACTATGTATCTGATATTGACCAGTAAGGTATCTATATTGTACAGATTCATTACAGTTGCGTTCATAAAAAACTTGTAATTTTTCTTTTGTTAATAAAACTTGTGAGTAAATAACTTCTGAAGCTCTGCTGATCTTCCAAGTGTCATTTACTTCCTAGTGTAAGCAAATGAACAGAACTACGTGCAGAATGTGGAGGAACTGCCACATACAAATGAACACAATGTATGGCTTCAAATAAATGTAACCCAGTTTAGTCCCTACTCCCACTACTTGATAGCTGTCAGAGTTTTCATTGCTGCTTAACTAACCTTAGAAATATGCCAATTGAGGCTTGTTTGCCATTTCTGCTTCAGGGTTTGGTTGTCAAAAACATAAACCATAAAAACAAGCAAACAACACATAAAGTAAGGACAAGCTTGGCTAGTCTTCACAATTATTCTGCTGAACTTTAATTATTGCAAGAGTAAGACCAAATGCCTCAAAAGATTACAAGATGAAGTGTATTGCTCCATGTCTGTAAATTAGAGTAACAGTTATAGTTGAAAACACAACTACTGTCATAAACCCATAGTGCTGCATCATTCACTGTTTCAGAAATAAAAAAGCATTACTTTGGGGAATTGTATTACCCAGAACGTATTTCAGCTGGCAGTAACGTGAATGACTCCATATAGGAGATCAGGCCACACATGCTCATAGGGAGCAGCAGGCTGGCAAGGAGGTGAATAAAACTCAACCTGTAATTTCTAAATTATTTTTGAGCTAAAAAATAGTATTTTACAATATTTTCTTTTGGGGGAGGCAGAGGTTGGAAGAGAGTACGGCATGCTTTGTTTTAAGGACGCTGAGGAGAGCTTTTTAAAAAAAAGGAACCTTAACAACACCACCACTATAAATCTGATCTTAAGATAATAAATTACTATCTAATGCTATTTAATTAAAAAATTCTGGTTTAGATTAATGCATTTATAAACAGACAGTGATGTTTTCTTCCTCCAAACAGCAGACTATCAACGCATGAAGTGAACAAAAATCCTGAAAACACACTCAGGCCAACGTAACTGCTCTATAGAATTAACAATAGTTCAGGAAATCATTTATTAAAGAAATTAACAAAATTATTTAT
This sequence comes from Microhierax caerulescens, assembly GCA_035590215.1. Classification (NCBI taxonomy): domain Eukaryota; kingdom Metazoa; phylum Chordata; class Aves; order Falconiformes; family Falconidae; genus Microhierax; species Microhierax caerulescens. Next base: position 51,821,536 of record JAVJGJ010000059.1, on the reverse strand, counting down.
TAAAGAAAATATGAAGCCTTATATTTAAACACTCCAGTATTTATTATATTCTTTGGGAGGAGTTACTGAGAGTTGAACTGCATACCAACTTACACCAAAATAACTAAATCTGTTTTTATTTCACACTTTCTGTTAATTCTCAGCAAATCTGCACATGCACATTTATTTTTGAGTCGGATACTTTTCCAAAATGTTGCCACTGGCATCAAAGAGGTGGAAAGAGGTACCACCAACACCGAGTGGTCATAAAGCAATGGAGGGCTGGCCAAGAAAGTACCAGAGCTGGCTCTCATTTGATGTTTTTTTTCCTTAAATGCCACTGAAACCTGGGGCAGCTCTAACTCCTGGCAACTGGCAGTGGCCCCAAATGGCAGAATCTGGCCATGCCTGCTCAAATCATTCACCCCATTTGCTCATTAGGATCTGCAAGCTATTCCATGCGCACCCTGTGATGCCTCCGTGCCAGCCAGTGATTTTTCCCATCTTTCTGTGGAGCCACAGGAGCGCTTCCTTTGGGTCACTGCTGCTTGACATTTTTTTTTGTTTGTTTACTTTTTGTTTGGGGTTTTTTTTGGTATACGCACACAAAGAAGAGTGTAAAAATCAATTACTTTTTCAATGAATGCAAGTGAGGACTATGTCTCTCTTCTCAGCATTAAAAAAACCAACCAAACAAACCAACTCACATGTGATTTTCAGAGCTTTATAAACTCCAGTTCTGTCTAACATTCGCTTCCCTGAAATCCAAACCTGTTTTAACATCCTAACTTAGAGCCTGATGGAACCACCACTACTTCATCACTTCAGCAATGGGGCATTTTCCTGCTCGCTTCTCCATACTCTCCTGCATATCTATTCATCAGGTTCTGATACGGACCAACTGTGGACCAAGTAAAACACTGCAGCAAGAAGCTACTGGTCACCAGCTGAAGCATTTCTAAAGATCCATCTTCCCCTACGACAGAAAGGACAGCACTGCCTTGCATGACGGACTGCAGATGCGGGCATCCTTAAAAAAACAACACAGAAGGCACAAAAATGCTGCACTACATTCTTATATTAGCAACAATTATAATCATTAAAAATAAAAAGAAGATAATTTAAAAATAAAGCCCTG
>JAVJGJ010000059.1:51801554-51820367 GCA_035590215.1 Microhierax caerulescens | reverse complement strand
AACACAATACCAGCAGATCAGTCAGCTGCGCTTAATACTGGTCACATCAGTCTGCTGAGCACAAACAGATGAGGTCTGATTTTATTTGTATTTGCACAACACCAAGGTCTTTCCAGCATCCAAGAAGAAACCAGTCTGTAACTGCAGCAGGAGTGGTCCCCCCACTTGTGGGGTGCTGCCTGCTGGGCGACTCAGTCTGGAGCAGCGCGGCTGGCAGGAGAGCGAGGGGGCTGCTGTGAGCCGGCACAGAGCCGCGGACGGGCCAAACTTCTGCCGCGGCTGGGTGCCTGCAATTAAGCCTGAAAGCCACCACCGCCGTGGAAATGGGGCTGGAAACGCGGCTGCTGTGATCCCGCGCAAGAAGTTGACTGGGGAGCGATAGACAAAGCCCAGCACAAGGGACCACAACTGCGGTAGCGCACGTCATACGGAGCAACGCGAGCGCACGGGCAGCCTCATCGTTAAAAGCCGATTTTAAGGTAGTAGCCGATGTGAGCAACACAGGCAAGATAAGCACAGGCTGTCTGCCTATCTGGGTCGGAGATCTCACACTCTCATGCGTTCAGGTATGCTTTCCTTTACCGCAACAGACGTTTTGCTGCATTTCCTTTACACCTAAGTAGGGAAACTGTTTGTTTTACCCCTCCGCTGCGGGCAGCAGGCGCAGGGCTCCCAAGTCAGTGCTGATCACAGCACCCCGGCACAAGAGGTAACCCCCTCCTGCCTCCACCCGCCTCGGAAAGGCTACACCCTTCCGAGCTCCATTTTCAAACAAACCCAAAGAAAACTCCTCCTACAGTCTTCTGTGATCTTCAGGTATTACTACAGGTATCACAAGCCTTGAAATTTAATTTTCTATACATACTGAAAGCTTCTACATGTTCAGCTCAGTGTTTGCCCATTTCCAATATCTGGCTTGCCAGCAAAAGCACTCCAAAAAGTTTTAGGACTCCATGCAACCAAGAAAAACCGTTACTCATTCTGCTGTCAAAAAAAATATCCTTAGCGGAGTGCTCAGAAACACACACACACCCCGCAATCTGAAGTGTATTATAGCAGATTTTCAGATGCAGCAGTTGGAATTAGGTACACACCTTTCTGTTTGGTGTTTTTCATTTCTGAGCATTAGTCTGATTTCTTTGAATATGCTCAACTTTCGTTCTGCCAGAAGCATAAGGAACAATTTATAGCAAAGCCTCAAATTTTTAAATCAGCAGGAGTTAAACACAAAGCCTTAAAAAATTCTAGACCCTATCTTTATCTTAGGAGCTATGTAAAGTATTTCCCCCGATAGCACTTCTCACTTCTAAGATTTCAAAAGCCACTGTAGACATTTACATCTACCATTCACAAACTTTTTACTAGGAATGCTTCAGAGATTCATATTACATAACTCAGCTGGGATAAGTATTTGAGAGCAATTAATCACTGGGGATATCATATACAGATCTTTTGTGAAATTTACGTAACCCAAGTCAAAAAGCATTTGACCCTTTCCACAGAAATCTTCATACTTGATGAAATTATTTCAGAAGGTACACATACATCCTAATCCTTTACCAATTTATGTGGTAAAACCATTCTTTGATTTGTTTCCAAGGGGTTGTTAGAATTAAACAAAGTGGGGATTTTTCAGGAAGGCTTTTCGGGAATGCTGAAGCAGAAGGAAAGAGATCAGCCCAGGCAATAAGCTGCAGACCAGCAAGAAAGCTGCCAGCACAAGCCAGATTTGAAGGAGCAAGCAAGAGCCATGGTGTTGCAAAGTGTCCCTGGGCACACACATAGCCAGGCAGGCAGACGGGAAACCCAAGAGACACCTTTGGACCACTGCAATATTGACCATTGGAGAAGGAATTTTGTGATGAATGCCCTAGCGCACCAAAATGAAATGTTATTAATTTCATACAATGCTGGGGTGAAAAGCAGTGGCTTGTATTTAAACATCTATGGAATGTTACAGGGAATAATGTAATTATTTTCCTTTATCATCAAAGTCATCCTAATCGTGACAATCAGCCCAAGTCTGCAAAATACCAGGCACTCCTCCTCCCTTCCTCCTCAGATCTGGTGGGTAAGTTTGGCCACTGGCACCCTATTCAAAGCCAAACTGATCAAAGTGAAGTTCAACAGAAGGCAAACCAATTCCAGCCAGATCAAGCTTGTGCAGCCTACAAATTGGAGAGCAGCTAAATCCATTGGGATATCCTATTTCATCAGTATTGCGATGCAGGCTCGGATACTAGCTTACATGGATGAGCCACTTGACCCTTCTGCATTTTCTTTGTCTTAACTGCAAAACGTGAATTCTGTCATACTCAAAGCCCTTTTCACATCTATGAGTGAGACTGTCTTTTAGCTAAGGCTACAGCCACACCACGATGGCCACATCTATGCTGTGGCTCACTCTGAAACATCAGCCCTCAAAGGAAGGATGTTGCTCTTCCACTTAAGGGTATTAATATTATTTTTTTATGGTGGTGGTAGTACTTCTATACAGAGGTTTCCCAGTTCTTTGTGCATCAGTTCATTCTTCTGCATCCACAAATTCACCATTTCCAGTTTCCAAAAACAAGATCTGTCTCTTCAAGACTTGCAAAGGAAGACCTCTAATTTTCAGGCAAGCCTTAAATCATATTAGACAAGATCTTACAAGCTTACAGTACAAGAGTGCTGGTCATTATTAGAGGTCTCACAGGGATGCTGGGAACCATGAGCACTCTAAGCATCAGTAGTACTCACAGGATTTCATCCACAGCATTTTAACTTTTCTTGATTTTTCACACTGCTTTGGTTTTTTTTCCCTAAAATCCCCTCCAGTTAAACAAGCGACACTTTTACCCCTCCTCTTCATCTGTTTATTTTTGTTTCACATACAAACAAAACCTCCACTGGCAACAGTAAGACTACACACAAGGATCTAACTTGACTGCAAGATGCCCTCAGAGGAGAGAACTTGATTAGTTCAATGGGACCAATGCCTGCCTCATGCTGATTTTGTTTCTCTTCAATCCATCCCTTTCCATTTGTGCCATCTGTTCTTGTAACCGCTTTACCTTTTCTGTCCATAGCAAAACATTAATTAAACTCAAAGTAGACACCAGCTGGATATGACAGCACTAGTAGTTACATTCCTCCACTTTCTGATCTCGGGACACCCCAGACCACTGGCAGAAGCCCAGCTGGGAGCCACCGCGCAGCCCAACACAGCACCGCTCAACCCACTACTGCTCTACAGCAGCCCTGCTCTTACGCTGTACTCGCTACTGAATATTAATAAAGCTCGATTAAAAACTCAACAGCAATCCTTAGTTAGGAGGAACTCTGTTTTCAAATTTCAATATTGCAAAATCCAGCTTCCAAGGTGTTCCTGGATATAACACTGTTCAGGCTGCTACTTCCACTGCTGGTAATTCCCTCCCAAAACAACCCCCTCTCTGTTTTTATAGCATTTCAGTGAAGAAGAATGAGGTGTAATCTCAGCAATTTTGTCAAAGCACAAACCTGCGATAACTAGAGCTACTGAAATAAATGGGGGGAAAACTGGAGCAGGATAGGGTTCAAAAAGATTTTTTAATAAAAGCATAATTAAAAAAACTGTACCACAATCCATACACAAAGCAGGCTGAAAGCAAGATGAAAGGAATACAACAGCATTTCCTATGCCATAGATAGGCAAAGTGTTGATCTAAAACAGCTACCTAATTAGGAAACACTGGGGGATATCCTGCACCCAAAAGAAAAAATGAAGGAAACCAAAACTTACCTACACACTTTTCCCTTTTCCTCTCTCTCCGACATCTCCACTATTATAAACACACTCCCGAGGTGCCAGACTCAGCATTTTTAACTCCTGAAGCTTGTGAGCTCTTCCCTACGAAGACAACGCTTCAGCCTAGCGACAGACTGAGCTCCGAGGATGTGAGCATGGGGGAGGGAAACTTCAATATTACAACCCATCCATCAACCACTTCTATAAAGCTCTTTTGTTCCAAGTTCATACTTAGCAACTCAAGGTCAACACTGATGTTGGAAAATGCAAATCGTAAGTCAACCCAGACCTTCACCCCTCCATGTCTTCTTGACCTTAAAGGCAGACAAGAAACAGACAAAAAGAAATCTTAGCTACATGATTTACTTACATTAAAATGTGTATCAAGGAATAAAATCAATTTAAAAACAACTGTGGATTGGCTTCTCAATCTACACTATTAATGATACAGATTGGAAAACCAAAATCATAATATATGCATTTAGGATGCATGCCTTTACTTTGGTTTTCTTACAGTTTGGACAAAGTCAATCAGTTGTTTTCACCTGGTGGGGGCTTTCTTCTTCGGGTTTTTTTTGAGGTTGGTTCTTGGATTGGTTGGGTTTTTTTGGTTTAGTTGTTTCTCAAGTTTTTTGTAATTTAGTGGGGTGTTTTGGTTTTTTGGGTTATTTGGTTTGGTGGTTGGAGGGGTGTTGGCTTTTTGGTTTGAGGTTATTTTTTTGAGACAGACACACACACAAGGTTTGATTGAAAACACCACAGGGAAAACTAACAGGTTTTAAAAAAACCCAACCTCTTCCTCTCTGGTAAAAAACAAAGGAACACATCTCTATTAGCCTTTGGCTTTAAGAAGTCCTGGGTCAGATGTGGGCAGCCTTAACAAAGAAGAAAAATAGTAGGTATTACGGATAAGAAGCAAGCGTTTGATTGCACTGCAGAAAACAGGATGTATTGCACAGGCTGTAACTATTCTCCTTAGAAACACAATAGGGGGGAAAAAAATAAAATCATTCATTATACTTAAGGCCAGACTTTTCAGTGAACCCCATTTTTGCGAGGTTCCACAGCAGGAAGTAGAGGTGCCAAATACCTGAGATTACAAGCTTATCCAGTGGATATTTCCCAGAGGCACTGTAACAAAAATCAGTTTACATATACAATACAAAGGTGGCGTAAGACAAGAGAACTCTGACACAGAACTGTGATCCAGTATTTAAATCTCTTAATTTTAGGATGATCTGGTAGTCTTTAGAATTGTTACCTCAAAACTTCTTAAGGCTTTATGCCAAGAGCTTACATGTAACATCTTTCATATGGGAAAAGTCCTGCCAAGAGCTTTAAACACAGATTTATCGAATGCCAGTTTGGCTTCCTCGATGTGAATTTGGACACTTTAACAAGAATTTATGAACTTCCATTGGGAAAAAAAAAAAGTGAATGTGTAATAATAATAGTGTGCCATCCATATGTGTAAGTAATAGGTTATATAAAATACCAGATAATCCTGCAGTCTAACAAAAGCATTTAAAATAAGTTATTTCTCTCCAATAGCTTTTATTTAGCCCTTAAATCACAAGTTTCATTTAAAGCACCATCACGCGTACAAAGTCTTGGTGATTAAGTCAGCCTAAAAGGTTGCTTCCCTAAGGGAAAGATAGGAAAACGTGTTTAATTAGCAGCAACTCAGGATACCAAGGGACTACTTTATTTGATCAACTGCTGCTGTGGATGATGAAAAGGGTGTTTCCCATAATTGTCGTTGGAGTTCACTTGCTTGCCCCAAGCAAGATGAAGAACAGAACTATATGGTCTTTTTTCTAAAGTGCTTAATAAAACTCCCATCAGCAAGAGGGGGGAAAAAAAAAAAAGAAAAAAGAAAAATAAAGAAAAAAAAAAAGGGTACTGTATTAACGTAACCTAGATCCTACAGTTTCTGAAAACCTAGCCAAGAATCTTTGTCAGAATTTCAAAAAGAAGCCGCTGCTGAAATTCTTAAGCATGCGGAAGGGTTGTTCAGGACTCCTCCTGCAAACACTGAATGCTTTTCACTGTAAGAGACATTGCCGGCAGTATCTGTTAAGGTGAGGCACTGGAAACAGTTTCCACTGTCTCCGCTGGAGAGAGTTTTGATCTTTCTGAGATCGAGTTTATTACCTTGCCTTTCCACAGAAACAGCAAGCATTTTTATTGACAGTATTAAAGCTCTCCCAAAGCAGCACTGCAAGGTCAGAAGTGCTCAAATAAATAATTGTAAGTAAAAATAAATATTAGTAAAAAAAAAATTATAAATTTTAAAATGTGATGTTTGGCTGTCAGCTTTGTTACTTGATTAACTAACACCTTCCCTTATCCATCCTTTCTCAGATAAATGTGCTAAGGCATTGACCTAAGGTCACAGAGAACCTCTGTTCTCTTGATCCGGTTGTCCATCTTGAATGCAAATTAGCAGCCTTCTTGGATGACCTCGCAGTAGGAAGAGTATATTGGTGTTCCCACTAATAATGCTTTGATAAGTCGAAATAAGCACAAACTGAAATACAAGAAACTCCACTTAAAAATAAGGAAAAGGGGGTTTTACTATGAGGTTAGTCGAACACCGACAGGTTGCCCAGGCAGGTTGTGGATGCTCTATCCTTGGAGATATTCAAAATACCAACTCAACACAACCCTAAGCACCCTGCTCGAGCTGAGCCTACTCTGAGTTGGGGGCTGGATTAGGTGGTTGCATCCAAAGGGTCAGCAGGTCAATGTCCAGACAGAGATCACGGACAAGTGGTGTCCCTCAGGGGTTCATACTGGGAGTAGTACTGTTTAATATCTTTATCAGTGACATAGACAGCGGGATCAAGTGCACAGTCAGCAAATTTGCAGGTAACACCAAGCTGAGTGGTACAGTTGACATGCCTAAGGGAGGGGATGCCACCCAGACAGACCTGGAAAAACCTGAGAAGTGTACCTGTGTGAACCTCACAAGGTTCAACAGGGTCAAGTGTGAGGTCCTGCACCTGGATCAGGTCAATCCCCGATATCAATACAGATGATGAATTAAGGTATTGAGAGCAGCCCTGTGGAGAAGGACTTGAGCATAGTGAGGGATGAAAAGCTGGACACAAGTCTGCAGTGTGCACTGGCGGCCCAGAAAGCCAACCGTGTCCAGCACACTGAGAGAGGTGTCTGCCCCTCTGCTCTCATGAGACCTCACCTGGAGTGCTACATTCAGCACTGGAGCCCTCAGCACAGGAAAGACGTGAACTTGCTGGAGCAGATCCAGAGGAGCGCCACAAAAATGATCGGTGGGATGGAGCATCTCTCGTATGAAGAAAGGCTGTAAAGAGTTGATGTTTCTCAGCCTGAAGAAGAGAAGGCTCCAAGGAGACCTTATTGCAGCCTTTCAGTACTTAATGGGGACTTATAAGAAAGATGGGGGACAAATGTTTTAGTGGGGCCTGTTGCAACAGGGCAAGGGGTAATGTCTTTAAATGAAAAGATGGTAGATTTAGACTAGTTATCAAGAAGAAATTCTTTATCATGAGGGTGGTGAAACACTGGAACAGGTTGCCCAGAGAAGTGGTAGGTGCCCCATCCCTGGAAACATTCAAGGTCAGGCTGGACAGGGCTCTAAGCAACCTGATGTAGTTGAAGACGTCCCTGCTCATTGCAGGGGGTTGGATTCGATGACCTTTAAAGGTTCCTTCCAACCCAAACTACACTGTGATTCTATGACCTCCCCAAGGTGCCATCCGACATCTGGGATTCTGTGATTTCAATGACCATGAAAAGAGTGTTTACCTTCAGTTGCAAAGCTTTCAATCCACGATCTTTGGCGACTGCTCAAGCAGCCTCAAGAACTTTTTTGAAAAGTTTCATTCTGTTCTAACTCACAGTCACAGCTTTAACAGTAGCCACCAAGGCAAGGGGGAGAAATCAAAACGGGTACTGCAGCAAACGGCACGCAGTTCAAGCATCTTTTGTAACACCTTCTAAGTGTTAACTGGTGTCACACAGGACTTCCAGGCTGAGTGATGAGAAGGACTCTGGTCACGTCATTGTTTGCCTACAGAGTGCATACGAAGCCTGCTATTTGGTAGTACCTGCTTTTTGTCAGTCATTTTTCCATTTTGCCATTTCTGTTAAAAGGTGATAAGATATTCAGGGGTTCTCCTCAGGAAGTTTGAACTTCTACCAGAAAGAATACCCATGCTTTATTTTGTGTTCAGAATTAAGTTTACTCATATTTTATTTTTATAGGCCACTAACAGTAATCTAAATTAGGAATACCGTATGTGCATAGACCTAACTAGTGGCAAAACCAATGGAGCACAAACATGCCAAGCTGACAGGAGCTCAAATGAAGACAAGCTTTTGTCTACAGTGACCTAATTCACTTTTCTACCAGTTGCGCTACACAATGCATTTAAATCATTTAAATATTTGATGCGTTAACCTGCAGCACATAATCCCTACGTACAATGCTAAATTACGTACTCCTCACCCTACCATTTACAAGCTGTAGCTATTTCCATACCGCAGCAAGTTTCACAATTTGTCAGCAAGGCTACTAACAGTGACACAGTGGTTTGTAAGGAAAAAGGTACTGTATTTTGTGTGTTGGGAAATGGGGTGGGAGAGGAAAATATGTTCTGCTAGAGCGACAGGGTCAAAACAACACGCCCCGAAGAGCACTCCCTCCCATGCTACATACCACACTCTTCCTAGGGGACATCACAAATTACAGAATTCAAGCCAAACTTAGCAACGAGAAGGAGCAAGCAAGATAGTAAGCACTGCAGATGGTTTTGGTCTTTGTTACAATGTCTCTAACAGATATGGAACAAACAAAGGCTTACAAAAAAACACCAAGAGCTCTGTGCTTTCGTGGTATTCTTCACCTCAGGCAAACACTCTGTGGATTTCTAATTACCTGTTCTTCCTTTCGACCTCAGGAAGGCCCGTAACTATTGTGAAACTTTGGGTTCTTCAAAACAGACCTTTTTAAACCACGCTTAACTAAATTGCCGTCTTCCAGCTTGACTCGTATGTGTTAAGACTAGACTCTCTTGGGGCAAACAGCCTCCTACTCAGAGTTAAATCTGTATTGTGGCTGTGCTGAATAAGTGTTTTCTAATGTTTTAAGGAAATCTGTGATTGCAAGTTGGCCAACATGGCAGTTTCACCTTCCTTCAGGATAAGCAGGCACAGCCTCCGTGCTGTCTGCGCAGGGGACTTGCCGAAGGGCAGCCCTGTCCTACCTCCAACCACCAAGACAAGGCAGGGCAAGAGAACTGGCTCACACTCACCTCGCCTTCTCCAGCTTTCCTGAAGGTGAAGATCATGATTATAGATTACAATCCCATATAATTTATAATTATTACATAATTATAACTGCAACTATAATTTCATAATCAACTGCAATAATCCATTTAGATTTCAACCACCCTTGTTAAGATCATGCTTGTCTACCCAGGACAAGGCAAACCCTACACGATGCCACCCGGGATTTCAGCAAGCACAGAGGCAGAGCCGCTTCAGCACTCGTTGCGCAACCGGGGCCAAGCCCAGCTGCAGCCTGGCAGGGTCAGGGCCCCCCCCTCCATGGGGCTGCTCCCCACGGGGCTGGGGCTGTCCCAGCCTGCCCAACAGGACTGCACACGCTCCCCACTGCGAGGGCAGCAGCCAGAGATACGGGGAAGGGTGTTGGCCCTGCAAAGATCAGTTGCTATACCAGTTTCCCAGTATCTTGGCTTCCATCACGCTCCCGAACACAATTGATACAAAACCTTCCTATTCCCCCATTATTGCCCTTCTGTTTCCTACCCTACCTGCTCCCTACGGCATGCGTTCAGCCGTACAAACTGACTGTTGGTGATTAATTTGCTTATACCTTGTAATACTCTTGATCTATCACATACACATGCTATGGAAGAAAAAAGCTAGCAGGAGTAACCATGCAGTAACTACCTACCTTTATTTTAATACAAGAAGGAAACAGTTGAATGCAAGTCTTAGAAAACCGCATCCAAACACACCAAAGCATATTATGAACATCCATATTATCAATTTTCATTCTTTTTCATAACACATGTAGAACAAACTTAAGTTCCTCATGTGTAAAATGTTAAAGTTCACAAAATAGGGGCCTCCATCTTTCCAATACTACAAATCAAAATAGCATAAAGGAGACAATATCCATACACTTCATTGCATTGTTGTTCATATACACATTATCATATACTTCAATCTTATGAGTGATTATTTCCAGAAATTCTTTGATTCTTGGACTTCAAAGAAACTTTTTCTATGTCTAGTACATATGTTGGAGGGGGAAAAAAATTGTTCAAAATGTGATACAAAAGGATTTCATTTGCATCATGTCCAGAATGAGGCGTGGGGGTGGATATTGCCATGTAATCAGTCAAGCTTTGCTTGTGCTATCTTTCTTCTAAATCAAAAATTCAAGTACCACAGTTAACAAAAAAGGGAATGTTTTAAATAAGTTTTTAAGAGCTTGTTTCCTTTTCCTGGTAGTTGGCTTCTTTTTTCCCAATTCAAAATGTTTTAAGTTCTTTTAAGGACAATGTGGCTAACAACATTTTGAGGTTTTCGTCTTAACATTTGAAGATACTGCATTAGCCAAACATAATTTGGTTTTTCAAGCTCCTTGAGCAGATTCAGTTACTCAGCATCAGCTAGATATTGAACAGGAAGGGAAAGCCAACACCACTCGCTTGGGAGCACTTTCCTCCCCTACAACAGAAACAAAAGGTGCCACTAAAGATAACCCACAAAACAATCCTCTCAGGTCCTGCTGAGCTTCCTGTAAGCAAACTCCATCTGTTGCCAAAATTTGCCGAAGTAGAAAAGAGAAGACAGATGTCTGTTTGCCAGAAGAAAGACTAAGCTTGCTTTCTTACTCAACCCCAAGCTATTGAGAAAGCTTACCAATGTAACAACCAGAAGAACATGTAAGCCAGTGAGCGGCAATATTTATCCCACCACTTAAAGGTTGATAAGAGCTCTTCTGTAGCCAGCATTTTGATACTAAAAAGGAAAAAAAATTGGGAGAAGAAAGAAGAGTATTCAAGTACAATACATTACCATATAGAATATTCTGGAGAAGTCGTCTCTTTTCATTTTCCACTTGGGACATTCAACCGAGGGGGTGGGGGAGAAAAAAAAAAAACAAACACACCACTATCACTGTAACTCAATATGCTTGTAATCTCTACTTTACCATTCTTCTATTACAATTTACATTAGTATTTATTGCTAGTAGAAAAATTAAGTGTCTCAATTCTTCAGATAGCATACAGTTTCAATTTACTTCAGGAGGCATCTGTTACAGTCTTAATCTCTGAAAAGTAGGAGCTAAATTGATTTTTAAAATGACGATCTTAGATTAATCAAAACTTGCTTAGTTAGACTACAGTCTGATTACAGTAAAAGGAATATCCAATCAACTAACTTAACAGACCTACTGGTTGTCAAGATGTTCAGTTTCAAATAAAACCAAACTTGCTGCTTACATGTAGATCAGGGCAATTACACCTACCGAACTACTAAAATGTCCTTTACATTCAAAAAGTGTAAGAATTCAGCCACAGATACTTGAAATAAAAAAAAACTCAAAGGAATTTGCTTTAATGTGTAACACCTGGATACTCTTACTTCCATTGCTGTAATGTTGTAAATGGTTTTGTTCTTGATTTATACTCTTGTAGCAAAGCAACAGGCATCTCTGCGTCTGGAAGAGGAGCATTAAAAATGAACAAAGGGACACACTCGGACAGGATTAAGACTATTACTATGGCGCTACTGACTGTGCCACAACTCCAGCTGGGAAGGCTTTATGCTGGGGCTAACACCGAGGGGTATGAAAGGAAATGGAGAGGTGAGAAGGGATTGCCATGAGAAAGCCAGAAGCTCCATCAAATTCTACCCTTTCCTGTCTCTGCCTCCCATCCCCGCACCTCCTTCCTCCCAAATTCTATCAGGCATGCACAGCACACTGTAACTGAGGATGGAGATACCCAAAGCTACTTTTATCAGGCACCACATGGGTGGCGAGGTGCAGAGCAGACACTGATACTGCCACACCTCAGAGCAGGCAGGACTGGAGATTGGAGAGGCAGCTCTGAGCAGATCTGGGGTGGGGAGCCTGAACAACTGAAGAAAAGGAAGAAGATAAGGAGGGGAAAAAAAAAAAAAAAAAATCAGGCCTTATCCTAAAAAGTGTGTAGCCCAGTATCTCCAACAGGAAAATTACCAAGGGGAGTTATGGCCAAGCAGTTCCTCGGCACTGCCTCTCTCTGCAGGTGTAACTACCCTGCCTCCAGGTTGCAGTGACGTAAGCCCAACCACATCCACCAGGACCTTAAACACTCATATTCTAACCACTCATAACTCTCAAAGGGCAGCGAAATCTTATATGCACAATGCCGATTAAAGGACAAGGGGGGCAATAAATAAATAAATAACACCAACCGAACTTAAAACACCATAATTCACAAATGACAAAGAAAAATAAACATGACAGCCTGAAGCCAGAAGAAGCCCTGCCCAACTAAAACACGGTATGATATAAATACAAACAACTTGCAAAGTCCACCCACATTAATCTGTGCTTAACCCACAGGTAGGAAGATATTTTTTCTAGTCTCTTAAGTGGCGTGTCATCCAGGCTCTCTGGAGACTGCCATCCAACCAGCAGGTTTTCTATCCAACCTACAGCCCAGAACAACATTTAATTACCATGTTTAATTGATCTTGTTAACTGTTAGGGTGGACAGCTTTGATCTCGCCTGCTGACAGCTAGTTTACAACTACAAAAGAAACTGGGACTTTGCATAATTGCCAAGCCTTCGATGTGCATTTTTTAATGCCTTCTATTTCTCAATCTCCCTCCCTGTTTGTGCTGCACTAGCACTCCGGATAACAGGAACCAAAGCTCATGTCCTCATTTATTGTATCATTTATTTGAACATGCAGGGGAAAAAACAGAAAGATGAGGAAAGGGAAATTGCCCTTCCTTCACCCAGAAATACAGAAAAAGGCCAAGAATTACCATAGTAAATCTGGCCTTGGCAGTGTTAAGCATGGTACCCCATGGCTGATGGCAGCCAGCACCAAACGCTTTGGGGGAAGGTACAGGAATCACTAAGTACGTGTGGGATAATCTGCTCCCCATCCCCCTTGAAAGCCTCATCTGACTCTCCACTGATTAGAGGCTGGTTTAAATTCCAGGACTGAGGTTCTGAGGAATTTCAGTGGCTTTCCACTGTGTTGTTTTATGTTTGTTAATAGGTTCACCCAAAAAACGCCTCTTCTGCAGCAACTTTGTATTAGCAGCTTAGGCGAGAAGCCCACAAGACCAAGATTACTAGCTCGCACTCAACCAAGCTGAGACTGTGCCAATACTAATAGGAAGGGAAACTTCTGAGGACATTTTATGTTATCCTAAAATATCTAGGAGCCTTCAAAATAGATCCTAATTAAAAACAACTAAACACAAGTATGTTTAGTTCATTAACTACCTCTCCTAAACACCATTTTCCTGAATGATCAAGCCAATCGTAAGATCTACAGAAATAAATGTTCATAGGTGGTGTATAATAGGTTCTGAGCAATGTACAAAGCAGCTGCACATTTCAGCCAAGGAGTGTCAACTGTTTTCAAAACAGCAAGCCAAACCCTCATCAAATTGAATTCAGCTGGAGCTTTGCCACTCAGCAGGACAGCGACTTGGCCCACCGTCCCCATGGGAAATCTTTCTCTAACTCAGACTTTCTTCCTGCTTATTTCAAACGAAATCTCCTTTGAATCAGGATGAATTTCCACAGACAATTAAGTCTTGCACTATCTAAATAAAACAAGAGTTATAATGCTTCTGAGCAACAATCTGAATAATTACAATAAAGTAAAAGAGAATTTTTTTTTTCCTCCAAGGGGAACTTAGCAAATGACTGTTTAACATGGTTTGAACTTTGCTGCTGAATGTTCATATTACACTGCAACAGAGAGAGTACCATTGTGCACAGTCACCTCAAGCATCTGCAGAGTATCATAGCCAAACTGTAGCTCCCAGATAGTGTTAGAAAATAATTTTTCACCTGAGAGTCAGTCCTGTCTCACCTAAGCTTCCTCAACAGCACACCATGGTTTTGGTGGCTGGTTTGGGGTTTTTGGTTGTGCTGTGGGTTTTGGTTTTTTCCTTTTGGGAGGATGTGTGCTTCGGTTTGTTTGTGGGTTTGTTTTTTTTTCTAAACCTTTTTCTAACGAAGGTTTCTTCTTGTTATTACAAGATGACCAATGTCTTGGACACTCTGTCGTTACACCAGATGCTACAGAAAGTCAGAAGGTCAGCGTTCATCCTCTGCTTACTGCTGCTACTGTCTCTAATACTGCTCACTTCTGGTGGCTGTGGATGGAGGAGGGGTTTCCCTAGGAATAAGCTGAATAAAGCTTCCTGTTCGGCTAAAGCAGGAAATGTGCTCCTGCACTGCCTTGCACACAAAGAGTGGAAAATACTTATTAAACAAAATAGCAGGAGATGAAGTGTAAACTGGATTGTCCTTCCATCATGCAGACAAATAGAAAGCCATACTCCCCATCCCCCCGAGCTCTCTTGCATTAATGTGCTTTAACTTGGAAAAAAGATACATACATATGTATACACCTTCTGCATGAACATCAAATGATTATGCTGTGCCTTTAAAACCAAACACTGAAGGATTTTAAACAACAACACTAATTAGGAGGTAGTATTTCCTCCCGCCCACAGGACCAGTTTCTTCTTCTTAGAATAGGAGGTACAACTGGCCAAACCCCATCCTACTAGTGGAGAAACTGAACCAGAAGTTGTCATTAGGTTAACCTCCCAGCATTTCTCTCAAAACATCTCTACATAAACACTAAAAATAAATAGCATAGGAGATGGAAGGACCAGCCTTCCAGTCTGTCAGACCATTAGGATTCACAGAAAAGAACAGCAATATTAATTTTGCATAAGTATCTGCAGATGGTAGAAGACAAATATTTATTAGAAAAAATGTCCACCTTCATGCCCTATAGAAACAGTGACTGTTTAAGGCCTCACAGGGTTTCCCAAGAGCTGGCCTTGTAATTCACACAAGATTTCTCTGCTGCTGCCATCATATGCCTTTTGATGAGCTCCGATCACTTCAAAGAGGCACTTGTCCTCACCCACCCTGACATTTAAGAACCGAAAACGATGAAAACAACATCACCTAGTGCTAGGTCACAGCTACAGATGCACACTGCTAGAAGATGAAAAGCTGTTAGGCAAGTTCCATGGTGAAAAACACACTACAGCAGCTGGATGCTGGAAACACATAACAATACACCACGCAAAACAGCAATCACATAAGCTTAATGAAAGCCTGATGAAAGACTGTTTAAAAAAAGTACCGAATTAATTAATTCTCTAGACGTGGCTAGTGCAGTTAAACTAAGGTCACGAGTACCACATACTGCACTTGAATTCTATGAACCACCTTGTGCCATTAGGGCCTCCCACCACCATGTGTTATAAACCAGTCATCAGCCCCATAGGGACAAGTCTCGTATTTTGATGTCCCTTATTGCAAAACTCCTTGCTCATCATGCAAAGCTCAAATACATGTCAGGAAAGCATTTTACTAAATGGCCTGAAAAATATCCTTGTACTTAAACAGTCAATCAGGCACAAGTTTCTCAGTTGGAGGACATAAAGAGAAGCTTCTCTGCCACCCTAAATGGGATGTTTAAGAAAGCCAAACCAAACTGGAGAGAGCTGAACCGTTCCAGTGAACCTCAAAATCAGTGGTGAACCCCTGAAAAAACAACCATCACTAAAAGTCGCATACAACTGTAAGCTACCTTTGATATCCTGAAGCAGACATGAAATTAAAACTTTCCGAGTGCGTGTGGCACACCAATACAAAATCTTTGGCAAGCAGGCCTCCCAGCTGAAGGCCATGGCAGAAGTCCAGCCACTCTTGACAGCTGAGGAAGTTTCCCCCCAGTAAGGGCTGCAGAGAGGTAGCACCTACTGCAGCGCAGCACATCCTTAACCAGTCTGCCACATGAGAAAGTTCTTTGGTATGTGGTACCACAAATGGATACACTGGAACTAATGGATTTGCTACAGGATACCAAAGAGTATAGAACAGAAGAGAAACATCAGAGATCATTCATAACACATTTACCTATTAATACTCCAAAATGTATATCAAGAGCATATGGACCCTACACACACAAGGACGCAGCATACAGCCAGACAAGCA
Organism: Microhierax caerulescens; assembly: GCA_035590215.1. Classification (NCBI taxonomy): domain Eukaryota; kingdom Metazoa; phylum Chordata; class Aves; order Falconiformes; family Falconidae; genus Microhierax; species Microhierax caerulescens. The sequence continues at coordinate 51,804,317 of JAVJGJ010000059.1, read as the reverse complement.
AGCGCAGTCCATGACTGTAAAGAATGACTAATTGAAGACAAAGAGCTTTGTTCTGCCTGCTTTCCCTCCCTCAAACCCCCACCCATGCTCAGTGAGGTACAAAAAACTAAGGGACCGCTGCTATCCCAAGGATACTGTGTGGAAACTTTACTTTGAAACAAAATGACAGTACGCAAATAAAAACTCCTCACAGTTTCAAAGTACGCACTTTCCCAAGCACCAGGGACAAATGTAACATAGCTTGTATCAGCTGCCAGTCTGCAGTGACTTCCCCAAGAAGGCTTGTGACCTAGATCTGAAGTTTGCGTGTCCTCTTCTGGTCCTTCCTATATAAAGTCATGCTGGGATCACAAAGGTCACACTGGTACCTTGGGTTCCAAAAGGAAAATACTGTCTGGGGCCCCACAAAGAGAACAAAATTTATTCAAGTAGAAATTACCCGATTACACGATCTGAAATGCCGGTATACAATCTACCCCCTCGTCCTAAAAGCCAGAGCAAAACACCTAAGTGGTCTGGTACAGTGTCATGCTGCATCGGCCTGTGCGCCGCGAGAGACAACAGTAGTTTACAGTGTTTTCCTCACACACACACAAAAAAAAGGTTTATGAGCAAATAAGAATCTAGTAAACAGGAGAGCAATTAGATTTGTTTAGAATCCTTGCTGTTCTTACAGTCCCACAGCAAACAGCTTCTTCCATGAAGTTTCTGTATCTTCAAGAACGGGAAGGAAAAATCTCTCTTGCCATTGTTCTCAAACAAAGCCAGCATTATTAAACCATTCTCTTTGTCTTGCAGAGATTTCCCTTTAATGCCAGAACAGGGTTAAACTTGCTGACAAGCCTTAACGGCTTGCATTATAGAGATGTTCACCATGCTAACTACAACTGAACAACCCACCCAATCTTCTTGGCCAGATTAGAGTATGTAGAAAGCATGTAGGAGAATTGACACGTCTTTATGTGAAATTTCATGTCAATATGCTTAGCCTACACATCAATTCCTTGCAACCGATAGGCAAATAAAACAACCTTCCTTTACAAAACAGTTGTATTTAATGAAAAAAAAAAAATCAGAAAGAAACCACCATTAATTCTCATTTACTTTAATAAACAAGATCTTTGAAAAGTAAATATTAGCCACAACAATGCGACTGTTAAGTAGCAAAATTAAATTTCACAGCAGAGACGCCACTTACCAAATAATTTAAGACTGAATAAAGAAAGCCAAACATAAGAACTGTGTCCAGTTTCAGGAAATGACAAGCGCAAAGATCAGCAAATTAAAAACAATAACAGGCTTAGCTCAAAGATGTGAATTGTAATTAAAAAAATTAATAAATATATAACTTGTGTAAAAGGATGACCAAGAGAGAATACAGTAACTAAGTATCCGACGTGTAAAATTCAGGATTTGCACTTTGCAGCACTTCCCTCACTTCACCCTTCCCTTCAGATGTGTTGCATCAGCATAGGGTATTAATTAGGTCCCTATTTAAAAAACAGATTAATAAATACTACTTCCTATCAGGGCATCAATACCACCATACTGCAGGTATCCCCTATAACAAAACACTCTCATTTCAAGTCTGACTGCACCATGCCAGGCCAAACTGACATAGCTATATTGGCAGAAAAGGATATACCTGCCTTGGTGAGGAAGAAAAACTCCTTAAGTTTGTCAAGCACTTACAAAGCACCAAAAATAATGGTTATCCCACAACTTCAGCCTAACACAGCTGTTCGGCAAGGATGACAAAGGTTTTCTCCTTTGGAAGAACCATATAATGAAATATCCCATAAGGAATAATTCTGCAATGAAGTAGGTGTCACCCACGCAAGGTTCATACTCTGAATCGTATCTGTGAAAGGCCCTCCTGATCAATTTTGCTCATAAGTACACCATACGCAAAGCAGGCTTTCTGCTTCCATTCAAAAGAAAGCTGTTGGTGGTCCACGAGCAGCAACCCTGTTTAGGCCAGGCTTACACCTTCTACAGCTGCCACAGAAGTTGCAACACAGTTCTTTGGATTCCTGCATGTTTCCAACACGCTAAGAAACATAAGCTGATGTTGCAAATCATCTTTCACTTTGTCTCGGAGAGCGGGACACGCACAAACGAAACTGCATGTAGCAGATGGGGTCCTGTAAAAACTCTTTCTCCAAAGTTGGGCCAAGCTCAGAAAAAAACTTTTCCTATAGCTCTGTGTGGCTGTACAATTAGTCACTTCCGAGGGCCGCTTTACAGGCTCAGAAAGAAACTTAACAAGGACCTTCCCGTGCAGCCACAGCTTGGGAATCCGAGGCCGAACCTGGATGTCACTGTTCGCGCCTCTGTACAAAGCCGAAACCACAAACTTGGGATCAGCTCTGCAGACAGAGCAGAAGCTCAGGAGAACCGAGACACGCAAAGCCAGCTGCCAAGCGCACCCAGGTTTCTGTTCACCGAGGTCTTCCCGTGCACATGCAACAGAGTGAGCCAGGCATGTGGGCTGAACTGTCAGAAGCCCGGCTGACCCGACGTCTAGCGCAAAGCCGGCACAAACACCCCAGCAACCCCCACCCCCCGCATTACCGCGCTATCCCCCCGCGAAAACCGGCCCCCTCCCCGGTGAACTGAGGCTTCTGCCAGACAGCGGCACTGGGGAACAACAGCGGCCCCCGGCCCCCGACGCTGGCACCTTCCTGCCCGGGCGGCAGCCGGCGCCAGAGCCGCCGGGACCGAGCCGGGGGGGCGATCAGAAGGTTCAAAGCTGACCTCAAT
>JAVJGJ010000059.1:51783716-51800508 GCA_035590215.1 Microhierax caerulescens | reverse complement strand
AGAGGGGGGCAGGCGGGGGGGGGAGAGTCCGGAGCAGCCCCACCTGGGGAACCCCGCGCCGTTGCAGGCACTTTGCTGAACGCACCGAACTCCCAACCCGGAAAGCGAGGGCTGGAAAGAGAGGAGGAGGGAGGGGGAGGAGGGTGAGGGGAGGGAAAAAAAATGCCTCCGCGAACCTGAGAAAGAAAAAGAGGCCGCCGCCTACCTGCGGCTCCCCGAACTGGAGCCTCCGCCGTGCCTCGCCCTTCCCGGGCAGCCAACAGCCGAGGGAGCCGCTGCCCGCCCTGCCCCGCGGCGCTCCCCGGGGGACACCAGCCCCCGGCCCCGCTGCCTCCGCCTGCCCGGCGAAAGGGGCCGAGCCAGGGATGGGGCAGGTCCTGCCGGGCCGGGGGTGCTGCGGGAAGGAGCCGGGGGTCGCGGCGGGAGCGGAGCCCAGACGGCCGGTCCTGGTTCGTTTTTATTAAGGTCGGCACGAAGGCAGGAAAAGCCAAGTCTGAACGAGGCAGAATGACACCGGGTGTCGCAGCACCAGGCGTAACTGGTGCGCGTAACTGGTGCGGGCTGAAGGCAGGTTCAAGCCCTGGAAGCCCCCGCGCTTCGCCGCGGTGGGACACATCGGCTCCTCCTCGAGATGGCTGCTCTAACGAACTATTCCCCACAGAACCAATTCAATCTACTAAGCAACTGTCAACAGCTACTATTTGATTTTAATCGGGACAACACCCTACTGGCTCTGGCTCCTGCTATATGATAAAGAGAGGAACCCGATCCCTCCTTTCTTGGGGAAAAGGACCCTGGGGAAAAGCAATTGTGTGGTCCCATCCTCCCCATAGTCTGCTCCGGCTCCCGCTGCAGCTGATGGATCTATGTGATGAAAGAAAATCAGCTGGAGGAGGGATCCAGGGACAGATCCACAGTGCCCTTCCATTAGCCTCTTAAGGACGCGTGATTTGTAACAAAATATTCTACATCATAATAATACTCATAAATAGTTTTAGCCTTGGTTACTGAAGGGAAACCTAGAGAAAACTATTCCACCAGCAGTGTTTCAGAAGTTCCTCAGTGCATGCAGGAGATTGGGGGCAAGGCCCCAGGCAGTGGAATACAAACCAAAGGCTCAATGGCATGCACAAGCAGTAAGATCTGCAGGAAACCACTTAGGGGTGATACTCGTACACAAGAATTGTAAGTTGCTTAATTTGTCTCATACATTACTCACAAAAAATCTTTCACCTTCAAGTTTTCCTAGGTGGAGGGGTGGGGTCTGAAGCAATGCAATCTAGAATCATGGAATGGTTTGGGTTGGAGGGGAACAGGCAGGGAAACCTTCCACTAGACCAGGTCACTCAAAGCCCCATCCAACCCGACCTTGAACACCTCCAGGGATGGAGCACCCACAGCTTCTCTGGGCAGTCTGTGAGCACCACCCTCACAGTAAAGAATTTCTTCCTTATATCTAACATAAATGTACCCTATTTCAGTTGAAAGCCATTCCCCCTCGTCCTATCACTGCATGCCTGTGTAAAAAGCCCCTCCCCAGCTTTCCTGCAGCCCCCCTTTAGGCACTGGCAGGCTGCTATAAGGTCTCCTTAGAGCCTTCTCTTCTCCAGGCTGCACAACCCCAACTCTCTCAGCCTGTCTTCACAGGGGAGGGGCACCAGCCCTCTAAGCATCTTTGTGACCCTCCCCTGGACTCACTCCAATGGGTCCATGTCTTTCTAGTGTCCTTCAAGTGTTAAAAAAATAAAGAACAAAACCACCTTTCTTCAGACCTCAGGCCAGACAGGTTACCAATGGATAACTGCAACTTGGAGTGCTGATTTTCTGTTAGACAGTACCACTGGGTGCATATGTGCTGTATTTGTAGACACTGATGAAAAGAACATGGTGCAAACAGACTAAGTGGTGTTTAATCAGGGGCTTAAGCACATGAGGAATCCTAAGCAATAGTCTTGTGACAGGGAAGCTGTCAGGATCGATCAACAGAGGATGGAAAGCAGTCATTCTCTCATATTGAATTCTTCTGGTTTTATTTTGGGACATAATGTCTTCATTAGTTCTTAGACATGTTTGTTTAGGATAGCTGTTTGATAAAAACTATGGCCTGTTCACTGGCGTGTTTGAATTGAGAGGAGTATATCTTTGTATGTTTTGTTTAAACTATAGGGGTACCATGGGGAAACCAAGTATGAGGGGACTTTAAATATAAAACACAGTAGGAAGAAAACAAGCAAAGAGCTCAGTTCAGTTGTCAGCTGAAAAGAACCCACAGCAACATATATGCCAGGCTATATATCATGAGACCATGAGCATGTTTGTTTGATCGGAATTTACTAATTTCTATTCTGAAGGTTTAGTAATAGGTAGTTTAAAGAAAGAAACAATTACCAGCCTAATATCCTTTCTAAAAATTCAGATCAAATTCTGGTATTGCAAGTATTTTTGCATGTTCTTATCTGTAAACAGGAAAACGTATATAAAGCAGATTAGAGCACAGGGTCAATAAGAAGAGATCAAAACTTTAGGCAACATCTAAATGTAGTAAAGAGCCTCAGCTACTGTGAGTGGAATTTCACTGCCCATGAAGCCTGCTTTACCTATTTCGCTGGTTCCTGTGTTTGCAAACTATAAAATGAACTACTGTGACAGCCTGAATATTTCTGGTGGGAATGATGTCTTATAAAAAATAAGGGCTTTTTAGGAATGACAGTTAAACAAAGAAATTTATCTGAATTTGAAATGCACTGACATTCTTGAAATGTTCAAAGTCTGTATGTTTACTCCAGAACAATACTTTTTTTTTTTCATTAATTTACTTGGGACTATTTGTCTGGGACGGGCTGTCACTATATGGACGGCTCAGGAAAAAACAGGTGGGATAATAAATAATATAAATATATAAATATAAATATATAAATAATATAAATATATAAATAATTAAAAAAAAAATCAGTGTCTGGAATGTGAACATCAGTTAACTGAAACAAGTGAAGGATGGTCTCAGAGCCTGGTTCTTCTCGTGCAAGAGGAAGGGACATAGGAAAGGAAACAGAGCTCAAATACTTACACCGTTGGAAGTTTAAAGTATTCATCATGCTGGAAAGGAAGTGTTTTAAATGTCTAAGTTCAACGGAAATACAGACTTTCATAGGGATGCCCCATCCCCCTCAGATACCCGTGCATATTGTCTACTTCAAGCAGTTACGGCTGGAAAACGTTTCCTTTTCTGCCAGCACTGTGAGGATGCTCCTGCCCCTTTTTTATCCTCCGTAGGCTCGGGGGAGCACAGGGGCGAGGCAGGCACTGCTGGCTGGCTGGCTGGCAGGCTGCTGCCCTTGGGTGAGCCACCCCTGCAGCTCATGGCCGCACGCATTCACGTCAGTGCAGTTTGTGGCAATGGTGGTGTGTAAGTGGTGTGAGGGGCTGCTCTCCATTTAGCTGTATCCGCCAGAGAAGGAGCTCTGCAGGCTCAGCAGGCAGCAGTTGCTTTCACTGGGGCAGCTAAGCCTGGCAGAGCTGTACCCCAACGTTCTGGGCCTCACACCTGCAAATACCCTCAGTCAGGACTGGAAGATCTTCTGAGAAGAGGAGCGGAGCCTAGAAAAGCAAGCTGCAAGGAGGAAAGCAGACAAAAGGATGGTAGAGACTTTACTATTTCAAGTCAACATTGATTGCATTTTTAATGAAAGTTTGAAGTTTGCTGGAGAGTTCATTACATCTGAATTGTACCTTGCTTCCTTCAGCATTTTAAGCCTCAAGTTAAATCACCAAATTAAGGACCTAATAACTTTTGTGTTCTATTTCCAGAAACAGAAGACAAGTCTTGTGGGAGTTACTCATCACCTATTGCGGAATGAATGCTGCTCTTCCCTCAGCTCGCTTCTGCAATCTGTTTGGGCTCTTAGAAGCAAATGGTGAACAGCAGTACAAGAGCCACGTGGCCAACCATGAAGCATCAGACAGCTTTTCCTGAAATTGTAGTTACGTGCCAAGAGGGTAGTTTAGATGTGGTCATCTGTGATCACCGGGCTCATCCATTGTAGCTTAGCCCACAGATTTAAGCTATATGCCTGTGTAGGCTTAGGACAACCCAAGCAAGTTGATACACAGAAATAAACAGCGGCACAACTTGGAGGGAATGAGAGGGGCATTTCTTGGCTGCTCCCAGAACAGTGCTAATGAGCTCTGGTTTGTAATTTAGAAAGCAAGCTCGGTGTTCTGGGCACACAGTCAGCCTCTGTATTCTCATAGTTACTTTGGCTGTTAGGCTGTAAAAGTTTGTTGTAGGCTTAAAATAGAGGCAGCTCTGCAAGAGACAGGTGTTTTCTGATATTTTGTTCTTTCCTGGTTAATCAAAAGTATGTGGATGTTCCCAGTCTCATTGGGCCACTGGGCTCTTCTAATCACCATATGTTTTGCTTCGGACTTCAACAGAAAACCTTCTTCAAAGAAGCCTGTATAATCTAGGCAGAAAATGGGAGTAGATCTGACTCCTGATGGTACCAGAATGTTGCCTATTTCTTTTGTGGTCTGCCCATCATGACTGCATACTTTTCATGCTTTATATAACTACTATCAAATAATCAAACTAATTACCACAGAAAAAATGACAGCTGTTTTGCTGGGTTTCTTCAAATTTACATGCCACTGTGTCAGACTGAGGATCACCTTTGCCTGACGATGCAGCAGAACTTCTGATCATCACTTTTCTTCCTGCTTACCAATGCCAGGAACTGGTATTTTTGTGTACTGGAATTTGTACCCAGCATGACCCAAAAGACTCCCTCCTTGTCCAGAGATTGTGCATATACTTTCAAAACTAATAGCAGAAATCCTCTGATGATGACAAGGGCTTCTCTGACACCAGTTGCTTACAAAGCCCTATTTCCCTAAACATTTATCATTTCAAACTTCTGTCAGGCCCAAGCTCTCCTTGTCTGGCTTATCCCTGGGTTGTGCACTTGCTTGAAGCCTGGAGCTGAGCTCCTTTTTCTGTTTAGTTCTGTAAATTTTTTGCTGATTTTCTTCACCATGTTATCTTCACCATTAAAGAAAGGCAGCAGTGTAACTCCACCACTCCAATCCCTGTTATTCAAAGTACTTAGCAGATGTATCCACACTTCCCTAGTAGACAAGTTTAATATCTTCTTGAGCACTATCTTAAAGGTTAAAGGTTCATTGCACTAGCCACAGTGGTTTTTCTGTCCCTGCTCTCTTTCCTCAGAAAATAATATAACAAACTAAATACAATAAGTTAAAACTTACTCTTCAACTCTGCCCATCTTGTGGTTTAGACCTTGGGTTGTCCTGCTAGCTGGTCCCTGAGCTTCTCAGAGCTGCAGAGCTCTGCTATCTACACAAGTGCATGAGTCAGCACACTATGATCTGGCACCTTAAAATCTCTCTGGCCCTTTCTCATTTTTCTATCTTTACGCAGTTGTCTCTGGCTAACAGCCATGCCAGCAATGGTGCAATGGAACAATCACAGCTAACTGCAGTAGGAATGACACCGTGGAGGAAGCGGTAGTTGTGATGGCCTAAGGATATGATTCAACAACACACCAACCAGGCATAACGGCTCTTTGCTACTAAAAGAGGAGCTCTTCCACCCTTGCTTCCTTCCTTTCATTCCTGCTCACAGATGTATGGTCTGTCGCTTGCTCTGCAAGCATCTGAAGCTTGCCAGTCACTATGGCAGCGTGGGGCTGAGACTCGCAATCCTGGAGAACAGAAACAACCCCAAGCTGTATTTCCCCATAAAGAAACCAAGTTTCTGAGACATTATCTCAATGGAGCAATACTACTACTTCTGGAGCTGCTGTACCAATTTTCTTCATTCAGTTGAGGTTTTTCTGTGTCTTTTAACAAAGTGAATTCCTCACTTCCACTTCATCTGATATATTCTTTTTCTGATTTATAAAGTATTTAGGTTTCTGTTTCACAAGGACATCAGCCATTTAAATATCATGGAAACATGGAATCACGGAATGGTTTGGACTAGAAGTGACCTTTAAAAATCAACTAGTCCCAGCCCCCCTGCCATGGGCAGGGACACCTTCCACTAGACCAGGTTGGCCAAAGCCCCATCCAGCCTGGCCTTGGACACTTCCAGGGATGGGGCATCCACAGCTTCATTGGGCAACCTGTTCCAATGCCTCACCGCCCTTATCATGAGAAAATTCTTCCTTGTAACTAACATAAATCTAATCTAAGTCATGTGTAATTATCCATTATTACTGAGTTACATAGCTACAGGTATGCATACAGCAAGTGACAGTAGGACAGGAATATGGGAGTCATTGTTTGTGAAAGAAAACCTTCCTCGGGAAAAACAAAGGCTGGAGAAATTATCAGCTGAAAATCAGATTCAACATATGGAGATTCCATAAATGCTGAGCAAAGTCTTTTGTTGCTGTCCGTAGCTTTAATGAGAACAGTTTGTGTTGAAAGCTTTTGTAAATTCCATATGAAATTTTTATTTATCTAAGACACTGACCACATTTATGTCCTCTCTAATTGTGTTATATGTGGTCTCCTTTAAAGTATTTACATGGTTTACATTTTGATTCATTAACTAAGTATCGTAACAAAAACCCTAAACCAGTTTGAAAAACAATTCAGTCAAGACTTGAAATTGTATTCTTTTAACAAGGCTGATTATCTTCTCAAATGAATGCCTCGGGTCTCAGAGCAAACAATATATCCGATGGACAGGAGCTTCTTAAATTGCTCCCCAAACATGCAGACTGTGCTGGTCACTAAAGCAGAACTCAACTTCTCTTTAGGTATTAGTTTCTCACCACCAGCCACTACAGAATCAGCAAAGTCCTTGTAAAAACTATTTGTAAAAAATGCACCACCCTGTTTTGTTTCAGTTGATGAACACAGATGGATGGTACTCTACTCAGTCACAAATTAGTTTTGATATGTTGCAGCAGCTCCTGCCTCGTAAATAAAATACAGGCTTTGGTCACTGAAAAAATGCAGAGTGTGATAAACCATCAGTTAACCAGTGCAGCTTCCCCATTCTCTTCCTTGTGGGTGAGCATGGTTTGTCACCGTGACCTCCACCATGGAAGAACCAGTCGCTGGTGAAGTTATAGTGAGGCTGTGTGAAACAGATTCCAGCACTGTCTAAACTCACCTCTCCATTTTTTTTGATGTTTGGATACCTCTTGAAATTTTCAGATTAAAAAAAAAAAAAGACAAACTATTTCCTAAATATATTTAGTATAATATCCGTGTTTTGGACATTTACAGGATGCCAGAGAAAAATTCTTTTGGCTTTAAGCTGACTTTTAAAAATATTCATGTGGGGAGAATCTACCACTGTGGTAGATCGTTAAAGGTCTTTGGCTGCTTTGTTTATGTGTCTCTGTGTAATTTCATCTACCTGATGGTTGGCTGGGATGAGATCCAATATGTTTATACTGCACAGCTCAGTGTTTCTGTTCATATACCCACTCAGCCTCGGACTGGCAGATTGCTAATAAATGAAGTCTAATAAAATATTTTCAAATTCCACAATAATAATTTGGAAGACTGACAGTAAGGGAAAAGCTATTTTATGACTATCTAGCAATTACACTGAGTAGTAAAGTCTACAGTACATGGAGTAACAGTTGAGGATATGTACACCTCCAGATTAGGAAAATCAAAGCAATACCTTTGATGGCTGGCACATCTGTATTTTCTGTGACCTGTGTATATAATCAGCATAAATCATCTGAATTACTGGTGTTACAGAAACATTATTATTAAAATTTTTAACTTAAACAAAATTTTACACTATTTTTTTAATACCGAGTGATATTAATGAAAGTAAAGGAAATTAGGATTTTTAGCACATACCGCTCTCTGAATATTCCCAAACGTTTGTGGGTACCGCATACGTGATTATGCAATCACTGTAATAAATGCAGCTGTGTTTATTTCATTGCATAGATCAGACAAACTGTACAAGCTAATCATCGGTGTCTCGTTCATAAATCAGTAAAAAAAATGCAGCACAGTATGCAAGATTTACTCAGACCTTCTTTCTCTTCCAAGTGTTTTCAGACTTGGCAGAGTATACATTCCTTGGAGAGCTATGAACATGCAGAGTTTCAAGCATTTCTAGCAAAAATAATTTTTTAGTTAGTTCAAGAAAAAAATATATAAACATTTTGCTTAACAGCACAGGAATCAGCTTTTAAATACAGTGGAATACAGCTATAAAATTCTGTTGAGTTTTTCTTAAATGTGGGGTGAAAGAAAGGGTAAAGAATTTCAGCCTATTTCCTATTTCAGGAATAGTGTCTTCAGACAAAAAAAGTGCTGACTGTATTAGAGCCTCCTTCCAGGAGTCTCCCTTACAGTCTCTTTCTAAAACTTTGCAAATTTAATCCCTGGGTGTACACGCACAGAACAACCCCCCCCAATAACCAACAAAAAAAAAAAAAACAAAACAAACCACCCCAAAAAAACCCTAAACCAAACCAAAACCACAAAACCAAAAAAGAGTCTCACAGTGATGCCACTTTGGTTCTTTAGTGTGCTGATTTTTCTGTGCTTTGTATTTAATGACAGTTGTAACTGCAGGTTTGAACACTAGTGCAATTATGTGATCCACAACCAAAACTTGTAAATGCATATAGTCAGTTATTTTCCACTGAAGTCTATAATTTTTTTACTATGCTTTCCCTATAGTTGTTTTTTAATGTACTTTGATAAGGAGGTCTCATTTAAACCTGTTATTTAAGAAAAACTTAAAACAGAAGTCTTCTTACTAGCAGAAGTCTTCTCTCTAAAATATCTATCGTAGATGTAATATGTTTAACTATTAGGCTCCATACAGCTGCCTTCGGTGAAACAGTGCTACTCGCATGCCCACCGTGTTCTATTACATGTCTAAGCCTTACACGTTTTGCTGCAGAGGCCCTCGTTATTCTACAGGAATATGGTGCACACAGTCACAGGTGGCCTGTTTGCACCTGAGACCTCTTGCTGCTATTTCTTTTCAGGATTTCTGATGCAAAGGGAAATATTTGACTTTTACTTTGCTGATTAGTTACTGGAGTAAAATCGTATCAAAAAGAAAACTCTAGTATACTGTTTAGCATATGCATTGCTTAGAAACAGTTTTCTGTGCAAATATTTCTGTTTATTCTCTTTAGGGAATGGATTTTTGTTTGGTTTTAGTTCTGCATTTGTCTATGTTTAACAAAACAGTTTAAAATTACAAACGTGCTTTCCAATGTCTGTTTGGGAGAACAGACATGTAGTCGGTAGAGCTTCTCAGCAATACATGTTCTAGCCTGGAAAAAAATAGTCACTTGATGGTTTTAAAACATCTTAGCAGTTGTATTTATACTGAGCCACTAAGCTATAGAGGGGGAAGGGAATTAAATTTCCCAAGCAACATGAAAGTGACTTGAGGCCAGCTACAAATCTAATCAGGAAAAATTGCAGGCTGCAAATAACTCAATGTTCTACTTTGATATTAAGATAGAATCTGAGTTTTATTTCTATAATATAACTATATATTTCTATAATATAACTTTATTTCTATAACCGTAACTATGAGGGCTATATTTCATGCTCTTAGCACATTCAATAAAGGAAGTCTGCCTGCTTGCCTTCACAGTTCTTTGCAGGCATAATCTTCACAAATCTTCTAATTGAGAAAAATTACTGGATTTTCTGGAGTTGAATTGAAGTGTCCAAATGAGGTCTATAATTTTGCATATAGAGTTCACCATTTAAAAAAATCAAGAATACTTAAGTTAGTTTATATTGTGTGGTTCAAGAAGAAAATTACAAGTTTGCCTGTTTTTCTTTTAAGCCAAAAGATCCATCAGCAAAATTCACCTACAAACTCTTTCCTGTGAGCTACAAATTCATCCTTGCCCATGAAGCCAACAGAACATTTGACAAAAATTAGGTTGCTTAAACCATGGTTGATCACATAGATCCAGGCTGTCTAATTGTTTCCTTTTTTCTTTTTCCTCTCTTGTCTTGTATCCACTTGTTGTATGATCTTTGTGGTAGGAATTGCCTTTATTTACTCCCTGGCTTTGTACAGAGTTTCGCACCATTGGGATTCTTGGCCACGACTGAAGATTTGGAGGTGTTTGCAAGTGGTTATGTCCACAAACCCATGTTTGTGCACACTAGAGGTGAGGCTGAAATTGCTTTGAAAAGCTGAACTTTGTTTATGGGACGCTCCCTGACATGCCTGGGTTACTCTGTACTAGCAATACTGTTCATTGGCATTTCATAGAGAGAATGTGAATAGTAGTTTCTCCTACTGACATTAAGTGTAAACACTGGCAGAGAAAATAAAACGGTATTTGTAGGCACTTAGCCAAGCTATTAAAACAACCGAGCAAATATTTTATTTCAATTGCTACCTTCAGACTGTTTTTTTCTGCAAGGTCTTACTCCATTATGGTCCTCTTGTGATAAATTACTGAACGGTTCAGAAAGCAGGCTACAGAAAACAAAAGATGCACCATGGATCTTTGTGATATGAGCTGCATGTTCTATCTTGTTGTACTAAATTAATCATAAACATTATTCAATATTTAAATATTTAAAAGGAGAAAAGAGCAGGTGCCTGCCAAGAGCAGGTGTTACAAATTTAAGGTTAAATAAAATGCAACAATCTTTTCCACACATTATTTCCATAATAGACATCAGAAACCATACTCTGCACTAATATGTCCCCAGCTGCACAGAAGAAAAGCCTTTTGTCACTTGCTTTCTGATTTGGTCTTGTTTCTAGAATTCACTTCCCTCTTTGGTTCACAAGGTTTTAATTTTGCTGACTTCAATGGAACTCTGTAAATACCATGTTGCTGATCTTGTGAGTGATGGCAAACATTACATTTACAGTGAGTAGCTCAATGAATACCTGCAAAAATAATTCAGCAAGCTACCCAAGGACGAAGGATTTGCCCAAGGTTTATTTTGATTTATTTTAAAAGCACATAAGAAATTCATTGTTGTCTGCTTTTGAACATGCATGCAAGCATCTGAAGGAGTGGTGCCATATTATCTAAGCCTTTTCTCAAGTCTATCAATGGGTCATCTGAGTCCTGTGAGAAAGGTTATTTTTGATAAAATTAGTGAAACAGTTTGGTAGATGGGATCATTTGATTATAATGTATTATAACATGTGAACAAGCACTGTCCAAGCAAGACAAGTGGTGAGAGATGGAGATTAGCGATCATCTTGTGCTAAAAGTCTTTTCCCTACCTGCTTTCCCTCCACAACTTCTCATTTAAGTGACTCCCAGCCTTATCCTTCAGAAAACCCTACTCTTTTTACAACATGCCAGCATCTAAAAACATGGAAAATGTTTTGAAATAACTTTGAAGGAGAATGCATTATGCACCAGTGAATCACCAACACATTTCTCGCTGATCTTGGTTTACATCCCTGACACAGTCTGAAAAACTGTAGTAGGTTTGGGACTGTACTGAAATACTGGCTATGATGGCACAGCCAATGATAGACTTTTTCCTTTTCCAGATGGAGTATCAGAGTTATTAAAACAACTAATGTACAGCTCCAAAGAGCTTTTTCCTTGGAGGACCTTAATGCATGTTACAAATATTTAAACCAAATATTTTTATGAAGGAAATGAAACTGTACAATAGCTTCTATATCTATTGAAGACATAGAATATTAGCTTTTCACGTTTTCACGTAACTAAAAATTGTATAAGGAAACACTTCACTAGGACTGTAATGCAGTACTGGACCAAGTTGTCTGTAGGGCTGGTGGAATCTCCATTCTGGAAGGTTTCAAGGCCTGGCCAGACAAAGCCACAGCTGACCTGATGTGGCAGTAGCCCTGGTCTGAGTGGGAGGTTGTGCTACAGGACATCTGTGCAGTAGTTGTCCTTGAAGGTTTTCAAGATAAGCTGGATAAACTCCTGGGCAACCTGGTCTGAGCACACAGTTGACCCTACTTCGACTTTGAGGCCTCATGTTGCCCCTTCCAACCTGAAGAATCCCACGATGCTATGACCACGAGGTGCTTTCCAACCACTATTATTTCCATGATACTGTGAATACGAAATCCAGACTAGCTGACATTTTAATAATATTCTTTCAATGTAATTGTCCAAGCATATAAAGAAATGGGTTTGTTGTTGTTGTTTTTTTTCTGGAGACAAGACCACAGCATAAATCCCAGGGGTCCATCCAGAAACTGAAGAGACTGCTGGAGACCCTGAGCTTAGGAAGGGCTTGAAGGCCCCAGGCTGACCTGAAATGGGGCTTCTGGGACCACAGGCAGTGGAGCTGGGGGGGGTCCCAGGTGGGACTGGTCAGGATCATTCAGTCCCTGAGGTTCTTGGGGGACTGCCACATAACATTGCTATGTGCATAGAACCACAAGCCTGTTGGAGACTGAATAAAGTACTCAGACAGCATCAGATGTTCGCCAGATTCTCACAGTTTTTTGCAGGCATCTGCAATTGGCTGCTTTGGAGTGAGGACACTGGGCTATATGGACCTCTGCTCTAACCAGCAGAGCTGTATTTATAGTTGACGGAACTCATCAAAGTTCACACGATAGCAAGAATCAGCTTTTATTCCTAGGCATCTCCTAGGTCCTAGGGCAATCATCCGTCTTTGAGGAACATCTTAGACTATAAGAACAAGGGACCAAAGCAGGGCTGGAGAGGAGAACTGAAGATATACTTAGACAAAGAGAAGGAACTGGGGCACAATGAGAGTAGACACACAGAAGTGAGGAAGGCTGGAACAAAACTGATCGAGTAAGTCCCAGGAGGACATTAGTAAGGAGCTAAAGAAGTTGATGTACAGTAGGCAACTGGGGCAAACTGAAGGGAAAAGCTTTGAGCAGCCATCCTGCTTCAGAGGAAGACTTATGTGTAACCAAAAAGATTCTGTTTTCCAAGTGTTTCAACAAGTCCTTTCTGTTCTCCCTCCTTCCTCCCCTCATTACCATGTGGGTGTCTGAATCACCATACTGCTGGCCCAAGGAGGTGGTTTATTCAACATCCACATTCTGGTGGAAGATTTTAGCTTTTAAGCAGGTCATCTATTTAATGTTTTGGTAGTTAACTGAGAATTGATCTTTTGCAGTAAACTGACACTGGATGCATACATAATTCTGGTGGAGGTTTTAAATTATTTGCTGTCATGTGTAATTGTGCTGACTTCAATGGACTATTCATGTTAGAGTTGTGGAAACTCATCAGTAATAATATAGAAATCTAAATTTAGATATGCTTATATTCCTTCACTTAAATAGCCAAATCGCAGTGTGTCTATATATAGAGAAAGATACAATGTAAGTATACATGTTGACATGTTTTCAGTGACATTTCTGGAGGGCATATCTGTCATCATTCTGTAAAGCAGAACACACATGTGCCTAAACCACACAATTCTACATCCATATTAATCCAGTGTTAATTAATTTTCTTTACATATAATTTCAACTTTGCTGCATTGTTCTGCACATTTAGCTGGCTGATCAGTATACACACACACTTTGTTATGCTGCTAGTCATAAACCAGACAAAAGTACTTTACTTCATATGAACAGGTATGTCCCAGATTATGCTCTTTCTCAGAAGATGATGCTACAGCAATGTCATGCTGCCGTGAGTACAAGGTACCACTCTGTGATATACATCCGAGATTAATTATAGAAGCTAAAGAACAAGATGCTTTCATCACTGTCTTGGAAGCCTTGAGAACCAACTTGCCATCTCACGTTAACTGAACAGGATTTTCAGAGAGAAGAATCTGATCTTATTTGCATGCATATCTCAATACAAAGTACTGACTAACTTCTTTGAAGTTCTTCTTCAAGGCATCTTCAAAGGTGGGCCTCTAGTTTCTAAGGAGATAAACATGAAAATAAAATCAGATTCAATTAACTTTTTTAGTTTACTTCTTTAACAATAATTAATATTGTTACTGTTAAAACGCTGTTACCCTGGGAGCACTTCAGTCAACAAGTATATACAAACACTACCACTGTAATGCTTGATGGTGTTGTCAGAAAAAAAGCCTTATAAAGGAAAAAAGAAAGCATTTTCTGAACTGTGAATCATTACCACAACACAGAATTATGCAAAAGCTCAGCTAAATGGAGATAATCCAAAATACACTTGTTTTTCCTGGTGAATGTATATCTTTATTTTATTCCAGGCAATATTGTTATCTGCAATAGGATTTGTAGTATCAAATCAAGACCATGTTTCCTTTGATTCTTTGCTCTCAACTTACTGTTATCTTTTATAAGAAATTAATTATTCACTGTAAAATTACTTTCACTATGAAAACATACAATAAAGTCTGATGCTTTCACAATTATCTGCCCTTGTAGGCTCTGCTAAATCAGATATAGAAGTAATAGAGACATTTCAATAATAATTCTAACGTCACATAGTGTGCAGTGATAGGAAATGTACTTGGAGCAAAACACTACCTGTGTGCTGAAATTGTACATCTTTTTTGGGGTGTCCCAGGGAAACTGCACTTTTATAAGAGTAACTAAGTGTACTTGATTGCTTATTCTGAGAGACTAAACTGAAGCAGGGGTGACAGTAGAATCCAACTGCTTTCTGAATATGAAAGTAGTTTTATTTTTAAAATGCTTGCACTAGCAATGGATTTTCCCTTTATTTAAAAACAGCCCATAAGATGTTCTATTTCAACTGCTTTGGTAGAAACAAAGGACACCTAGTCACCTTCCACCCTAGCTGTCAAACCTCTTTGCTTTATTCTGCATGCATAGAACACCGTTAATCACAGGGGAAAAAAGAAACCACACCTCTATATACAAACTGCAAGGTGGGTACATTTATTTGCTTTTATAGTGCGTGAGTAATGAGCTGAATGAACACAAACATTTCTGAAATTACCCTGCAGAAACAGTATCTCATACAAATCTCCCAAATACCTACACAAATCTGCCTGTAAATCTTGCTTTTTTTCCAGTTTTTGTAGGGCCCTCCTCCCCACATCTGTCTGTGTGTGAATGAGGATTCTACTTGGGGAGCCCTATGGCTTACAGCCTGTGTGCCTTTTTCTAGCTCTTGTTTCCCTGTAATGCATGCCAAACTAGGTATCAGAAGCCTTTTGTATTAAAGAATCAAAAAGATGGTAAACAACTCTTTCTGCTTCTCTACCTGTATCATCACCTTTTTGTTTAATGTGTCTCCAAGGTTAGAGGTTTTTTTTCTTTCTTCTAATTTGCACCTTTTTTGCTTTGAGACTTGTAGCTTACATGTAAACACACCTAGATTTTTTAGTCCCATAGGCAAACCGTCAGTGTATCACTGGCACAGATCTCTTGCAACAAAAGTGTTTGTAACGTATCAGGACTGATCCATCTCCTCAGACCCAAGTTGTGTCCTGCTGCAAGGAATTACTTTCATTGCAGTGACCTTTAGTGGACATTGGTCCCTGCCCTTTACTTGAGTCACTGCAAATGCAATCTTCCTTTGACAGCATCCCTTTTCGGACTCAAAGTGGACATTAAATCTCACAAATGCAATGTCCCATGGAAGTCTTGAGAAGGCACTGTTACATGTAATAGCCCCTCAGGTCTAATTCAAGATCTGTAAGAAGGTTTGGGATCAGGGTACAACTAGCACATCGGTTTTTTGGTATCATCTAAGGTCTAGACAGAAGTAGGGAAGCATCCTAGCTGCACATCTGTTAAGCCATGTCATAGGTTTATATTTAGGCATACCCTTGCAAACACCGGTAAAGCTTTTGGCTTATGTTTTCACTCTGGGTGATGCAGATTATAATATCCTTCACAGCTAGTGTTTAAATAACATCTGTGAGTTTTCATCAAAAAACTTAGTTAAGAACAATATGTTTCTCAGGTAAAAACTAAAATATTGTTGCAAGTAGAAGAAATTCAAGTTAACTGACAAATTGCAGTCGGCGAGTTCACACCTCTAGGCAACAAACTACTGTCACGTGGGAAAAACGCCTCGAACTACCAGTCATAGCTAGGAAACATGTGCCAAGCATTCAAAGCCACACAGCCATCAGCGACAGGGATGACCAGAAATGCAACTGCGTTCTCCTACGATAGCGGGAACACCAGGAAATAGACTTGGGGCGGCTGAACTTAATTAGTAAGGCTACGTACGCACGCCTGGCCCATATTGCCTGCCTTGAAAAATAAGTCCCTGCAAGCCAAGAATTCAAGACTGGGATCAAGGTCGGAGAAGACCGTGAGCTGCATCAAACTAACTGTGGCAGCAGAGCGCTCCTCACCACTCGGATCGACCCCCGCCCCGCTGCGGGGATGAAGCTGTGTGACAGGAGAGCGGCTCCTCCTCGTCTGCCAGGCCCGGTCCCTGCCCCTGCCGCTTCCGAGAGCTCGGCGGCCGGGAGGGGAAAGGTGCGAACAGCCGAGGCTGCCGGAGCTGCAGCGCGCGGAGCTGCTGCCCCCTGGAGCACAGGGCCCGCCGCCGGCCGCAGCCTGCCCGCGCCAAGCGGGAGCTTCAGGCCTGCAGCACCCGCTGACGTTCCCGCTTCCCCGTCCCCGCAGGTGCCAGGCAGAGCTCCCAAGGGCCTGTGGGGCGTGGCACGCGCGGCAGCCCCTTTTCTAACCGTCCCGCTCTGCTGCCGCATTTCGGAGCTACGGCGGGTGCTGTTCGGCCGGCTCTTCAGGGACGCCCCCGCGCCGCAGCACAGCCCCGGCCCACGGCACCGAGGCCTTCGCCAACTGTTAGGGCCTAAATGGAAAAGCCCACGACACGTCCGAAAAAAACAACAGTTGCCCATCCAGGAATCCAAA
>JAVJGJ010000059.1:51757551-51783297 GCA_035590215.1 Microhierax caerulescens | reverse complement strand
GAGCAGCAGAACAGTTCCGGACAGCTTCCCCCCCCCCGCGGCGGGTGCGCGGGCGGTAGCGCACGGCAGCGACGGGGCCGCAAAGCCAAACCCGACCGTACCGCGCGGTGCCTACATCGCTGCAAACCCGCGCAAACGGTAACGTGCGGCAACGACAGCGGCAAAGCCGGGACGACGCGCAGCAGCTGCACGGGGGTGCCGGGAGGGAGCAGCCGGTGCTCGCAGGTAGCCACCACCTGTCCTTGGAAAGTCGTGCCCCCGCACTGTCACAGCCCCGGGGCCATGGGGACCTCGACCCCCCGGCCCGGCACCCCCTGCCGCCTCCACGGGCTGGTGCGTTTCAGGGGAGGCGTCTCCCCGGGCGAGGCGGCCATGAGGTAGCACCCAGTAGGGTCGTGTGTAATAGCAGCAAGGTAGCGTGTCTGTCACCGGGCGGTACCCGTCGGTAGCACGTGTAATAGACATAACAACTCGGTATCGGCGGTCTGACCAGGCCGTTGCCTCTCCCTGTAGGGGAGGTTATTGGCCAAGGATGGGGCACAGCGTCCTGGTGCCATGAACCTCTCTCCACCTTTTGCTTGGTGAGGGCTCAAGTAGGCACGGTGCTCTCTAGCAATAATCCGTGGGCTGCAAAGCTTGAGATCATTTTGAGGTGCCTGCTGGCTGAAGCTGTTGCTGAAGACTTTAATTCCTGCCTGTTTTGCTGAGCAGGCAGGCCTGGGCAGCTTCTCCTGCAACTGGATTCTCTTGTCTGAAGAAACGAGTGGCTGGTCATCTTTGAAGAAACTATAAAGCTGTATTTCCATGTGCTGTAACCTGGGTTTTCCCTTGCTTTTATTGTAAATGCCAATTTTAATAGGTGTTTGTGGTTTTTTTTTTTCTTCCCTTTGAAGGACAAGGAACTAGTCTAGATGCAGTAAGCTGGAAGAAATGGAAGAAAGGAAAATCAAGAGGAGGAGCCCCAAATCGTCAACCAGTCACCCTGCTCAGGTTGCTAACTCCAAGAAAAGCTCAGTGCCGGTCAGTAAAAGTACAGCCTTTTCAAATCCTGCACCACAGCCTGCAGTACAAAAACCAAAGTTAAAACGGTAAGCTTGGGAGCTTCTTGCAAGCTCAGTGGAAGTGAGAGCCAGAAACCTGCCAAAGTCCAGACAGTCTAAAGGGTGTTTTGACTGGCTGGGATAGAATAAAAAGAAAGAGCTTCAGATTTGTGAAAGTTTTTGATTATGTACTTTTTTTTTTTTTTTTGGTAAAGGGATTTGTGTTTAATGCAATATAACAGTTATTTTTCAGAAAAGGAAGGTGCTCAATACTCTTCTTGTAAGCTTTATAAAGTCTTACACAATGCTGTAGACTCATACTGAAGAGATGATAGCCTGATGTGACTGGTGAAAGACAACAGTTGGGTGATCAAATATGGCAAATGTGGGCATCAAATGGGAGATGACAGAGCCCCAGATGTACAGCTATGAGGAACAAATAAAATGCTACTTGACTGCAAGTTTGAAACTGACAAGTAGGGCAGGAAATGGAGGAGGTAAATTGAAGAGGATGAGCTAGAACTGGAATTTCTGAGTGGTTTTTTGTTTGGGGACCTGTCAGTGAGGGCAGCAGTAGGTCCTAGGCCACACTCGTGCACAGAGAGAAGCACTTGCCTCTTCAGAAGGTACCATTTTAAAATAGTTTGTGTGTTATGGACCACACATCTGTTTCAGTTTGAGAATGTTAATTTTCCTGCATATTAGAAAACATATTTCTTGGCTGTGGCAGATGCAGTAGATAAATGAATGAAGAGGGATTTTAAAGTGAAATGTTAGCTAGGGGGAGGCAGCAGCTGAGTTTATTGGCCTGCATTAGTTGAAGATTAAATTCTGCCATCATTAGCACAGATAGTCTGTTTGAAGGATCCATTATTGGCTTGATGAATAATGAAATTCTGCAATGTAAAGCCTATACGTTATTTTTCAGGGAAGATGTGTTAATATTTTGAGGGAAATAATAAAGACTAATGTGCTATAAATTGGTGATTTCTGCAGCTGACCATACAGTTTACTTATGCCTCATTCTGGTATGTACTAGAAGTTAATTTCCAGTAGTCCACAACATTGGCTAGAGAAGACAATGCCCTTTTTGCATTAAGTTTTGGAAAAGGATGTTCTTGCTCGATTGTTAAGTCAAACTTACCAAGTAGTGCTAATACAGTTTCTTGGAACTTTGCAAGCAGCAGCAGTAATTGACATAACAATGTGAGGATGATCTGCTGTTACAACTGTGGAGTAGGAGTATCCAATTCATTTTCACTTAATCTGGAAGAAGCTAATGAAATAAATTTTCCAGGTGCAATAATATATTGTATTAAACTTCAGTTACAGGTGGGAAAAATCAATGACCTTTCTGGTATGCAATCCTTTTAGTCTGAAATTGAAGTAGAAATAGCCAGAGTTAAGCCTAAATTGGGATGAGTTGCTCTGAGCTGAACCAGATATGATAATTTTTGGACCATTAGTTGTTCTGGCATATAGACTATGTAATCCATACTGTTTATAGACTGCAGAAGCTGTTAGGCTGGAAAAAGAATTATTATTTCCCATAGGAAAGAGAATTTTTGACTTGCAGAATGTGGGAGTATTCAAGGGAAGGTGGGGCTTACTGTGCTGTAAACCCTGTTATCTTCACTAATTAAATAAAGCTTCTTTACTAAGCCTATGTATTTTTAGTACACCACAGTATTCTAAGTTGTGATTTTTAGGTTCAAAATTTTTCACTGAATCAGGTTCTGAACAGAATGATCATAAGGCTGCAGAAGCAGCCATGCCCGTGTGGGAGAAAGGCTGCATGCACACATGGACAGGCAAATTGGGGATGAAAACAGCCCCTTATTGTATTATGTTAGGCTGCAGTCTGTCCATCTCTGGGTCAAAGATGAAATATCCTGCTTCTCAGTGGTGTTTCGCTTCCATATTGATTGCATGTTCATGTGGATTTATTATGGTTATTAATTTTCATCCATGTAGTTTCTGTGGGCAATGGTGCTCTGAATAAATTGTATGCCTAGAGAAAATTATATGGGATGCAGGAAATCTGGCTGTTTTGTTGCAGAGGGAGCTGTAGAGAATTTTTAGCATATTCAACATTTGTTTGGGCGTGGACTAGTTACATTTGGTATGTGTTAGAGTACTGGGAAGCTGTGTTTTATGGAGAGTTTTACAAAACTGGGCTGTTCTTCAAAGGTAGGAAGAAGCTCTAGGGAAGATTAATCTGGCAGCGTGGTCACCTTCCTCTATAAGCTATAGCAAGTTTTTAGCCATACTGGTTGCAGTATGTTTATATAGGTGTTTGTGACAGCAAGAGCATGTGATTGTTGAGGGTTTTTCTTTCTGGCTTAAGGAGAGTTTCCAGATGTTTTCAGGATGATTTTATGTAGATAGTGCTCCATGCACTATGTGTCATTGTTGGGTAATGGTCCTCTTCAGATTATTAATATGGCCATTACATACATGTGCTCCACTGAGGTTCCCTCCCTTTCCTATTAGTAGGAAAGCAGATTGTTGGAATCCTTCACTTTGCAGTATCAAACTGTCAAGACAGCGATGATGTTCTTGGTTCTTAAGACAAACTAGTGTTCCATTTTTTTAATTTAAAAGGAGTGATTGAAGTATATATTTTCCATTTGATTTTCAAAGCCCAAGCACACACTTTTGTGACACTTCAGATTTTCAATGAAAGCAAAAGCAGGAAGTAATTGTGTTCTTTTAATTATTTTTTCAGGGTAATAAAAGAGAAAGCCAAACCTCCAGGAGGTGAAGCAAAAGGGGCAGAGGCAGCGCCAATCCAGCATTCTTTTCTCACAGATGTATCAGATGTTCAGGAAATGGAAAGGGGACTTCTGAGTCTCCTGAATGACTTCCACTCTGGCAAACTTCAAGCATTTGGTAAATGCATCAATTGTCTGTATACAGTAATTTTTTTTTATAGCTACATGATGTTAACATTTGCAAAAAAGTGTGCTGTATGGACAGACTGCCAGTCTGTTGTACTGGACTCAGCTGTATGAAAATAAAGTTTAACATAATTAATAGATTTTACTGCATTTTTAAAATTATAGTTGTAAGGTTGTGAGATTTGGTGTGATATTATCCAAATGCCATTTCATTATTCCTACCAGGATGGCTTACCAAGGACAGCACCTTGGTTATGGATTTAAGATCCCAATTTTAAAGCCCCTTGTCTATGATACTATAGGAATAATAAGAATTATTTAGCACTTGACAATGCTGCTTATTATAGGTAACAAGTTCTGTGGAATCCAATGCAAGTTGTATTTTGCTTAGCTTACCCTTCTATCTTAGCGTCGTACTATTCTTACTACTTCACAGTTGATGGAGGTTTCAGGAAAAAATAAAACATTTCTGCTGCCTTTTTTTCCCCTGTACTGAGTAGAAAGGTGCTTATGTACTTTTGCAGGTTTAGTGTTAGGTCAGCATGTCATGTTAATTCCACACTGATTTTACAAGAGAAACTGAAAAGTTTGTGTTATGTAAAGCATCAGTTACAAGAAAAAAAAAACCAAGATAAATCAAAATTAGAAGGTTTACTGTAATCATATTTAAAGTAAAAAAACAGGGTCTTCCTAAATGGGAGAGAAATTCAGGAGTACAGAACAAACACATATGTTCTAAAAACATGTTAGTAAAGTTCAACACAACATAACACCAGGCAGGATGACAAGCTTCAGTAGTGAAACAGGAAGAAATCATTGAGAAAGCAAATTAACTTGTAAATTTGATGTTTAAATTCCTCTTGATGTAAAAAGCTGCATCTTTGCACATTCATTTGCTCTCTCAGGTTTCTTTAGATAAAGCTGTTGCTTGTCCTTCTAGGAAATGAATGTTCCATAGAGCAGATGGAGCATGTGCGGAGTATGCAGGAGAAACTTGCTCGTCTTAACCTGGAGCTCTATGGGGAGCTGGAAGAACTCCCTGAAGATAAAAGAAAACTAGCCAGTGACTCCAACCTTGATAGGCTGCTGTCAGATGTAAGTACTGGGAAGGCAGGAAGCATGGAACTTTGCTCACAGTACTCAGCTCACTACTGGGAGGGTGGTGATTTACAGCTGAGGAGAACATAGTTCTTTAATGAACCGAGACATAAGCCCTGCCCTCATCCTGTTTTTGAGAAAACACAGCACCTTGCCTGCTCTTTATTATAGGCTGCTGCTTGTTTTGATGAGTGGAACAGTCTTAGCTGTAAAATACCTGAGGATGTAGGCCTCTTTAGAGGTGGCCAGTGTACCAGGGAACTATGACTTTTTTTCCCAGTGGCTTATTCTTCTACATCTGGGGAAGACCACACATAACAAGGAATATAGATCTGTATATTCCACAGTTTCAGTTTCTCCTTTTCTCTAGTGTATTTCCATAAAACCCAAAACTTAAAAAGTCTTTAAATTTCCTTAGATCAGCAGATTTAAACTTACTTCAGGACTTAGCTCTGGTGTAGAATTCAGCACAGGTTTGCTTTGCTTTTTGTAATAATACATTTCAGCCCAAACTATTTGGGATTTCCTTCTTTGTTTTAATGTATTTATTTCATCACATCAGTGTAACTGTTGCATTTATTTGACTAACAGAATACCATTTCTGATGCTTTCTACATTTGTATTGCAGCTAGAGGAACTAAATTCATCTATGTATCCTTTTCCTTAAATGCCTATTTTTGTCTTACTCTGATTTGATTACAGTTAATAATTATTGTATTTCTTTATGGTGTCTTTATAGGAATCGAATTGCTTTAATAACATCCTTTCTTTTAAATTAGTACTGTAATACGGCATGAATTTTAGGTTCTTCTAATACACAAATGACAGAATCCTAACACTTCTAATTACAGGCTGTTTTTTCATGTGGTGATTTATTTAGCTGGCATGTACCACTTTAGACAATGTGTTGACAGTTGGTGGCAAAGCCCATCAGAAGCAGGGTGTCTCTATGTGCATCTTGCTGAGACATTCTGGAACAAATATAGATCATAATATCCCTTCTATAGTACTCAGAAGTATTCTGTCCTATTGATAAGTGAATCCTACTACCTTTTTGTTTTTTCTAGAAATATGTATAGCTCTCTATCACTGATTCTACTGTGAACAGTGGACTGACCTAATTTTTTATTTGTAGGGTCAGACAATGGTCAAGTCAAATTCTTCAGCAGAGCTTTAGTAATTGCACAAATGTGCTGTTAGCCCACCCAGAAGAAGATAAATCTGAATGCCTTAACTTGTCTTTTACAGCATGCTTTTGATGCACTAAAAACACAGTCGAGGAGTGTTGCATTCAGTTTATACTCTGGTCTTGTTATTTCTGATGCTACACACTGTATGCATCGAGGAAGGTGGGACTGAAGATACTGCACTGGTATATACGTTCTCTGTGTCTGTGGAAGGTGTTTAAGGCTAGGTCTCAAATGCAACTGGAATATGGTAATATCACCTAAGTGATAAAAATAATCTGCTATCTCCCTTGGTTCACCAACTAATTCTTGGGGGTATGTAATACTTAAGGCTTATTGAGGAAGATTAATCTACTAGTTGACAACTAGCATAGGATTTAATAGAACTGAATTAATCCGGACTGGTGCATACCTGTCACAGGACTAAGCATAGTTTCGTGTAACACTGTCTTGTTTATACCTTATCTCTATGTGAAAATGTTATTCCTTAATGGTTTGCTTCAGCCAAAAACTACATTTAGCAGATGCTCAAGATATTCCAAATAGTGCTACAGGCTGAAAGCACAGCTTTGGCAGTTTGGATTCTCCCAGAAGCTTTTATTTTGTTTTTCCTGACAGTGGAATCTGGAACAGTTGTGGGGTTTGGTGGTAGGGTTTTTTGTTTTACAAAAACAACAAAAAATCCCAACCACCCCACACAATGAAGAATCAAAAGTGCAAATCCAGATGTTTATTTTTGTATATTTCTCTGAGTACTGCATTATGTCAGGACTTGATATGTAGAGTTCTAAGTAGGTTATTGTGATGCTATGCTTTTTATTATTGCCTTATTTAATAGAAAAATTGGGGAAACTTGGAAGTACATTTCTTCTGCTCATATGGGTGAAAATGATATATGTATATAAGTTAATGAGCATTTTTCCACTTTTATCAAGGTAGTGATGATGCCTTTGTGGTCAGTATGTAGACAATCTGCACACTAAATCTTTGGTGTTTTGTTGATCAGTGATGCTACAGATTAATTTATTGTTAATAAATGAAAACTTTTTAAATATTTTGTTTAGAGATATTGCTGTCTGTTCAGCTGTGTTAAGATACGAGTTCTTGCACGGCCTGAATGTTTGCAGTTTACTTTTCATTACTGTGAATAATTATAAAAATGTCACTAAATGAGAACTAGCATGCATACTGTCAGTCACATACTGTGAAATTCCAAAGTTGGATAAATCAGTTATTGTTCAATAAATCCAGTATATGCAATTTTGTAGTAATTCTTGTGTTATAAGTAGTCTAGTATTAATTGGTATCACTTTTGTGTCCACAGTCAGAGAAAGAAATTGTTTAGTGCAAAATCAGGCTAGTTTTAAATCCAAAATGTCTACCCTAGTCCACCAAGCTATGCCTTTGGTTCTAGATATTTTTTTTTTTATATTGAGTTTTTAGGTAGCATGTTCAGATTCTATATACTTACTACACAAGGAATGAAATCTCTGTCCTTCTGTTTGAGAGGTAAACTTTCATCAGGCATGTGGCCAGGGAACAAAAGATGCCTTTTGTTTGGCATCTTTGGAGAAGATGTGTGTTCAACTGCAACATGTAGTTGTGCATTCCATTGGCTCCAGATGTTTTCCGAATCCCACAGTGTGCTCTGGCTACAAATTTAGCCTCAGACACTGTTATTCCCTGCCTCACCTATCAGGCAAGTCTCAGTGATTAACAGATCAGTAGGGATCCCAGTTGGGCTTTTCCTTTAGGATGCTGTTGTTCCTTACAGGATTTATCTCCCTTATTGTTGAGATTCTCTAGGAGTTTTGCATGCTTGTAAAAAGTACCTCAAAGTCCCAGGCTGCTGCTAGGTGTGTACCCATGATGAAGTGAAATCCAAAGTCTGCTTAGGAGAACTAGAATGCAGCGTGCTCCTCAAAACGAAGCCAAGGTGGTTGGTTTTTTTCCCCCACTCTAACAAATAATTGGGCAGTTATCCTTTTCTGCACAGTCACTTCTCGCTGTTGACGCTATGGCCTTCTTTCTGTGCAGACTTCTGAACGTCAAGCAAAAAAGCGGCTTGTTTATCCTCATGCCTCAAGATATGTAAAGGTGTGACTGTAGTTAAAATGGCAAAAGTCACTAGCAGAGCTCATTTATACAAGCGAAGTGACATTCTTGCAGGTCGTTTTGATTCAGGAGGAGAGCTATACCCTCGCTAGCGATTTATTGCCAGTGCAGTATATTGCAGTGTTGTAATACATACTGGTCTCAAAACATACTTGTAACCAGTAGTTTCATAGTTTAAACTATTCTACAAAAGAGGTAATTTTTTGCTGTGGGCTCTGTCATCTAACTCTTGAGACTTATGACTTAAAACACACTTCAAATAACTTACAAACCTGTTGTCTGTGAGATGTCTTCATCTTTAAATTTCTGTAGCAACTTATGCAAATATCTAACATAAAGGTATAATTTGAGATACAGACACAAATAACTTTCTCAAGCATCTGTTTAGAATTTTGCAAGAATTACCACCTTTTTCTTCAACCACCATAAGCCCATGGGTAATCACAAATCACAGGTAATGCATTAACTGCAAATAATTAGGAAATTAAAATTCTCTTGTCTCCTCCTGGATTCAAATTTGCATCTTCTACACAATCCATTACTGGTGTATGCTCGTTATCTTTTGGATTCATGCATAAAAGTTTTGTAACAAGATCTTTGAGAGACTGAGCTTCTCTATGTAGTAATAATCTAATTGCATTTCTAGGCTCTCGCAGGAAAAGAAAAAATCTACTGTAGCATATTTGTGGACAGTCTTTTGCACTTATGAAAGTACGTAAGTGGCTGCAGAAAATGAACTCCTTTTCTATTATCTTGTTTTCTGAAGAATTGTTTATGGAGATGAGAGTGTATTAACATTGAGTGTTTCCCAGCCTAAACTCACACTGATAAAAGGATACGGTGTTTGAAAGAAGGTGCTCTTTCCTGCATCACTGACCTAGATTATCTCACTCCAAGAGTCATCTGTGTAACCTTGGTGAACTAAAAAAGAAAATAAAAATCAGGAAGAAAAGCTAACAGGAAAGTATCAAGAAAAGAGGATTTGGAAAAGATGAGTCAGTGGTGTTACCTGCCTCTTTCTTGGAAAACAGCAAGACAAGTGATTAAGCAGGCATCTTTTGTTCAGAAAATATACTGAAATCTGAAAATAAGTTTTAACATAAATAGGTAAGGACTGATTTTTTTATTTTTTTTTTCCCCCCAGTAAGTTTATTAAAGTGACTAATTTATACAAATGCTAACACACCCATGCCGAGTTGTGTCTTGAAATTCTCATCTGTGTAAAGGAAAATAAATATATTTATCAAGGCCTACTGACCTGATTCTCTTAGTGTTCAGCAGGTTGTGTTTTACAGCTATAGTAACATAAAGGTACAAGGACTAAAAGCATAAGAGCAAAGTTAAAAAACCTGAAAAGCCAGAAACAAAAGCCTGGTTAAATTTGAGTCATGACCTTTAATTCAATCAGTTAAGAAACAGGGCATATTTACTGTGGACTTCAAGGGCACCTCTGAGCCTTATAGACTTCACAACTATATCACCTTCTTTGTATTTATATTTAATATTGATGGCTAATGCCTATCCAGTATCCCTGATGGTCTCAGTTCATCGTGGTTATGTTGCAGTTCAGAGTATTTAACCTTTAATGCAGTGTACACAGGGAGGCTGAAGCATCAGTGTATGATGCTTAGTGGTTGTCACATGCTTCAACTCTTGAAACATGTATTTACTTCTAGTCATTACAGAAACTTAAAAATGCTACCTTGCTGTCCTCACCTAGAGTATGACTTTTTTTTTATTTCTTCAAACACAGGTTAATGATTTTTCCAGGAGTTATACTCTCAGATCTTTCACGTAAAAGAGTGAAGGAAATTACACATTTCCCATAAAAGGCAATAAGCTCCAACTCTTGCCCTAGGACAGGAGCAGATGTGGGAACGCTTTGTCCACATAATGTCTCAAGCTTCTTAGGAGAAATCATCACTCTTGCTTTCACATGGATAATTTCCCCTACTCTTGCTCCTTCCTGTAAATACCAACTATTGTAGGTGTAACAGGTGTGTTGAGGGCACTTTTTTCTAAAGTAGAGCTTACTTATCATGGGGAAGCTGGGCACAGAGCTCACTTCTTAAACATGAGGACAGCAGCCAAATTTGGCCTGGACTGTCACAATGTACATAAGGAAGCCAGCAGGCTTACTGTGTGTTAGGGTTGTTTCTTCTAAATGCACTTGCATTTCATCACTCCTCATGCGATTGCATCTGGCGCATCCTGTCACATAGATGAATCTGTTCTGTCTATGCACAGACCCTGAGTTCAGAGACTCTTCAGGATTTCTAATGGAGAATGTATTTTAGCCAGCAATACTGGAAATTTGTTCTTTTTTAATTACAAATAATTACATGCACTGTCAGTGGACTATACCTTGTGCATCTCACTGTTGTCGTCACAAAACATGGGCTTTATCACAACCCTCTTCACTCACTATAAAAATTAGCATATTTAATATGAATGAGTACATACCAAACCCTCAATTGACTGCCCAGGAGTACCAGCCAGCGTACAGCATAAAACGTTTCACAGAAGGAATAAGACTCCAGAGCAGGCCCCACGTAACAGCAGCACTGTACATGGGGAGAAGATGGCGTTATTAGACCTGAGCAATTGAAACACAGTTCTGGGCTTCAGCCAGCTGACAGCGAGGAGTTGTTAGGGTGAATGCAAACAAGCTGCAGATCAGCTGGCATGTTTTAATTTGTAGGTGCCAACCTAGAAAGACTTGACACTAGTTGCATGTTTGCTTCTTTGCTCTTGAGAATACGCTGCTATTGCTATACCATATTTTATAATTTCTTTGAAATTGTTAAAAGCTTGCAGGAAGAAAATACTGCTCCAAATCACACCCTTTCAACTGTGCTTTCAAAGAAACAAAGGATATATCTTTTTTTAATCTGGCAGCAGAAAAACTGATCACTGTCTTTAAAAACCAATGCTCTAAATGTTCAAACTACTGGATGTAATTTCAACACAAAATATAAAGCAATTCTCAGAATTAAATGATTGATAAGGGTAACAGCATGTAAGAAACTATCAAAAATGCAAATATCTGTGCTCACATGATTTGGGTTTTCATGCACAAACTTGAGGAGCTCAAGTTCTCTCTTCATCCTAATTAACTAGCTGACACATCTTTGCCTTCTGATGCAGCAGTGATTATTGTCTTCTGCACCAGAAGCGCTTGCAGTAGATGCACTGTAAATTCAATGTCTTTAATTTAGTTGAAACCATGAGGATTTTATCTCAAGAATGTGACAAAGCTGAATTTGGCAGGAGACTTGGTTTCTAAGGCAAGGCAATGTCTTGTGAAGTTCCAGATTGGCCTAAACCAATTATTCTCAGAAGTTCATAGAACTACATCAGCAGATCTAATTTAAACCTACAGCCATGGATTCAGAAAGGCATACAAAGAACAGCAGCTCCCTCGAAGCAGCCTAGCATTTAGGAGGTTACTAGTATGAAATGGAAAACTTGATAGCCATTTCTTCACTTTTGTCACACACAAACCTACCTTGGGAGAAGACAAAAGTGTGCCAAGTGTGGATTTACAAGGAAAGGAAAACAATTACCAGTAATTTTGTACTTCCCAAATATGAAAAGCATATTTTTAAACTCCCTGCTCCCCATACAGCAGCAGCAGCACTGGAAAAGTCTTTCTCTGCCATCAAACCCACTAAGACATAGTATAAAAATAAACAAGAGGGGCTGAACTGCTAAGTTTATAAATCTGCAATCCCACGTTATTAGGTAATGAAGTTGGGGTTTCTACCAGAAAAGTTGGGCTTTCAATAGCAAATGAAAAACATGTTACAATAGAACATACCACTACTTCTGTAAATGTACTTGGCCAAGGAACTGCTGGTGAGCTGGATCGGCAGTAGAACCACTGTTCCAAAGGCTCTCTTTGGGTAGGGTTTCAAACACTTTCAAGCCTCCAAAATTGTGGGGGCTGGAAAAAAAATCCAGCCTGGCAGGGCTGTAACCTTGCACATTAGGGCGCTACTGACTCTTCACTCACTTTCCCTAATGAAAAAGTCTAGTGAATAGTGGCAGAGTGTGCCAGGAGATTTTTACAAGCATGAAATATGTTGGGTCTTGAAAAACAACAGCACGCATTTTCAAAATCCTCAAGTTTTTTTTTCAAGTTTCTCTGTTGAATTAGGAATTTATATATATTTATACACACATATATATTAGGAATATATAGTTTGAGAGGTGTGTAAGTTTGTGGTTATGGCATCCATCTTCCCAAACAACTGCTACGTGTGCCATGCCCCTGCTTTCCTGGAAACGGCTGGAGACCTGCTTGCTGGTGGGAAGTTGTGAATGACACTGAGCAAGAGCTGGAACAGATTTTAGGTGAGGGGTTAATTGAACTTGGTCAGATAAAATCGATACAAGTAAAACAGTATTTCTTAACACCTGGAAGAAACAATAGCCTAGTTATTTCAAGACCTGTTCTCACATTAACATATATTTATACAATGTTTAGTAGACGACCGTCCATAGCTCTGAATACCAAGGCATTCCTATTCTCCCTAGAGTGGAACCCTTATCAGTAGCACCTTGTGATAAGCTGCTGCTGAATACAGAAACTGCCTGCTATTGCTTACAAAGTTCTTCCTTCTGTTCAGAAGGCCAGTCCATAGAAAACTGACCAAGTACAATACCCAACACTCCAGCCAGAGTAGCGCTGGAGTTTATATTGGCAAGCTGGGAGACAAGAAGAGAAAAACTTGCTGCCAAAATGTGGGTCCGTTCCTGGCGTGCAGTGAGCCAGTCTTGCACGTTTGAAACGAGGCGCTGTTTTATTACAGCGTGCACAAGCCTGGATGCCAGCAAAGCAAGCAGCACACCACGGCACTAAGCTGCAGGTCATACACAAAATGTTACCGCACTTTCCCTGCCCAGAGGGCAGGTCCCTATAGGTGACTGGCTGCACATTTGCATCGCCATTACCTAACCTCTTCTACTACTAGGCATGCTCTGGGAGGAAGGGTCTCTTCTAATGGGCCTGGATCTTTCCCTTAGGGGGTGTGACTTTTAGGATGGTAATGAGGGTCGTTCACTTCTAGGGCAAGGCTAAGGACTGTAAGAGCTGACTAGTCACAGTTGAACATGAACAAGATAATCTAAGTACATATGGCTTGCATCACAAAGATGGGATGTCCTTTGTTCTGTCATTCCCAAGGCTGACTCCCTTGATTACAAGGCCCTTCATTCATCATTTTTGACAGCTCTAGCGGGTCAGCTTGACCTAAATTCTGTGCCTGTGTTCCTTTAACATAGTTAAATACTAAATCAGAGTTCAACCCTAAAGCAGAGTAAAGAATTTGGGAGTTTACCCCCATTAGGGACTTAATTATATCCCAATGTATGAAATAAGTCTCACTCTTTCTGAACTCCTCAGCTGCAGCAAGACAACGCCTCACCATACATTGTAATACAATGTACAAGCATACAAATATACTTCCTATAAAGATCCTTTCCTTTATACAATCTATCCTCCCTAATCCTTTTGGAGAGTTACAACATTTGATATACTGTGCACCCAGATGGACCTTTGGGAATATCCACATTTTAGTCTTGTACGTCTGCCTTTGAATCTCTTTCAAAGGAAGTATTTTCCCAAAAATGGTTCCTGGATATGTTGACAGAAAGAGGTATTGCTCATATTATAGGGACCCCCAGTTCTGGGAAGTGTGTACATACCCAGCAATTGGTCTTATTCACTGTCTGTGTGGTTTTCTGGATCATCATGAAGTGTCTGTTTGGAGTCCATGGATTCTTCTGATCCCACTGAATTTGAAAATTTATGATACAACATAACAGGTAAAATCTTGTGCATCTGTAAAACATGTTGTTTAAACAAGTATCTACGAAGAAAACAGGCGAGTATCAAAGAGACAACGAAGAGCTCAAACCTCCCTGTATACAATCCAGTTCTATGCAGGGTCTTATTCCAGTCCAAGAACAGTTCATTAAAATTTCTTGACTTCTAGTTTCAAAGGAGCCACTTCTTCTGATTTCTTCCTCAAAGGCTTGTCCTTCCAAGTTCAAAGATACACTTGATCGCCGAGTTGGAAAGGATGCACTGGCACATCCAATGGTACAGGTGCCTCTCTCTACCTGTACAAAGAGGAGAGTCTTTCCCAAAGACAATTTATCTTCAGTTAACACCTAATCACCAGAAATACGCATTTGGTCTTCCTCTCCTGTTAAACTTACAGTATACAATCTTCCATATAATACTTCAAATGGGCTCGCCTTTTCCCTAATCACCCTTTTGGGGTGATTCTGATCTCATTAAAGCGCTAGGTAAAACATTCTATCCATTTTAAATGAGATTCTTGACACAATTTAGCCAAGTGTTTCTTTAAAGACCTATTCATCCTTTCTACTTTCCCACTAGGCTGGGGTCTCCAAGGTGTATGTAAGTCCCATTTGATTCCTAAAAGGGTAGAAATTGTCTGTATTACTTCTGCTCTGTCTGATGAGATCCCACTTGGAACTCAAAATCTTGGTACAATGTCATTGAATAATTTCTTCATTACCTCTCCAGTTTAGTTGGTCCAGCACAGGAAAGCTTCAGACCATCCTGAAAAGGTGTCTGCCAGTACCAAGAGATAGTTATTATTACTGCATTTTGGTAATTCAGAAAAATCAATCTGCCAACATTTTCCCAGAATATTCCCTTTCTTTACCTCTCCAGGTGGAGGTCTTAATTCCACTTTAGGATTATTTGTGCAACATAATAACATTATTTTACTATTTGATCAGTATAACTTTGCACCTTTGGCTGTACTGCACACCTCCTAACGCTTGTGATTATAGCATCTCCTGCCATGAGTTCCTTCGTGTGTTGTAGCATCTTCTGCATTATGGAAGCTCTTACCAGACGTTGTCCAGCAGATGTCACCCACCACCCGTCTGAAGTCCTTAACAGGTTGGCATTTCAGCCACCTCGGTCCCTTTTTCATTGTAGTTGGGTGCTTCAGGTCTCATTACACTTTGAGGCATCACGGCTCCCATGATTGCTTCGTTGGCTGCTCTTTTTGATATTTCATCAGCCTTACGATTCCCTCATATGACTGCAGTCTGCCCAGGCTGGTAACCCTTACAGAGAATTATGGCCACCTCCTTAGGTTTCTGAACCACTTCTAAGAATTTCAGTATTTCTGATCCATGCTTAATAGGTGACCCTTGGGAGGTTAAAAGTCCTCTTTCTTTCCTTCTTTCCGTATTGCCCTATGTGCATGTATCACTCCAAAGGGGTATTTAGAGTCAGCATATATATATATATATATATATATATATATATATGCACTTGTTTATCCTGTGACAATTCCAAAGCTCTAGTCAAGGCAATTAATTCAGTTTTTTGTGCTGAAGTACTTAATGGCAAGGGTTGTGATTCAACGACATCCCTCCAAAGTTACCGCTGCATATCCAGATCACCATTGTCCATCCAGGGTAAAACTGCTGCCATCTGTGTACAGAGTCCACTCAAGATTTTTCAGTGGAACATCCTTCAGATCTGGCCTACTGGAAAAGACTTGTTTAATAGTGAATACACAATCATGCTCTAGGTTTGTATCACCAGATATGGGCGACACAGTAGCAGGATTCAAAGAGGTTATTATTATTATTTAAACATACATCATGTGGTTCCAGTAATACTGCTTGATATTGGACCATTCTACTAGGTGATAACCACTGATGTCCTCCTTGTTCCAGCACTGAGGTCACAGCATGTGGCACAAATACAGTAACCTTTTGTCCAGAAGTGAATCTTCATGCTTCTTTAATCAGTGACAGTTGCAGCCACGGCACACAGACAGGCTGGCCATCACTTACTCACTTGCTCCAATTGTTTAGGAAAGTGATGGGCCTTTTCCATTCTCCCAGTATTTGAGTCAAAACCCCCAGAGATGTATGTAACTTTTCATGTGCATATAGGGCAAACAGCTTATCCAAATCAGGTAATCTCAATGCTGGAGCTTTCCTTAATGCCTTTTTAATATCATCAAATCCTTTTTGACATTCAAGAGTCTATTCCAGTACATCCCCTGGTTGTTTTATGGCCTCACATAGTGGTTTAGCCATAAGTCCAAAATTCAGGATCCAAATTCTACACCACTTGGCCATTCCAAGGAAAGCGCCGAGTTCCCTTTCTGATCGTTGGGATGCAATCTTACAAATGGCTTCCTTTCTTTCACTGCCTAGTTTCTGTTTCCCTTGGGATATTTCAAACCCAAGATACTTAACAGTCTCTTTGACCAACTGAACCTTCTTCAGAGTGACTCAATATCCAGCCATTCCCAGAAAATTTAGCAAACTAATTGAGGCTCCAATATGCCCTTGCTTAGTTTTAGTTCCCCCCTCCTCAGATATCATCAACATATTGTAACAAAGTTGATTCTTACCTTGCCAGATTCCCAATTCTTTTGCCAGTAGGTTACCAGGCAAGGTGGGATGGGGCTGGGTTTGAATCCTTGTGTAGGACTGTCCCACAAAGCTGCATCCTCCTTCCTGTGGTGGGACATCCCTATTGGAAAGCAAAGAGCTTCTGGCTTTCTGAATCTAGGGATATGCAGAAAAAGGCATCTTTCAATTCTAAGAGTGAAACAGACATTATTCCCTGCTATATCAGTCAAAAGATTGTAGGGGCTCAGCACCACTGGATGTACATCTACAAATATTTTGTTAATTGCCCTCAAATCTTGCACCAACCAGTATTCTGTAGAATGTGGCTTTTTCACTGGCAAGATGGGAGTATTATATTTTGATTGACATTCCTGTAGAAGGCGATATGGCATGAATTTATTTATCAAAGTCTCTAATCCAATTTTTGCTTCCATTTTCATAGGAGACTGCTTTTTTCTTACTGGTTTGGAGTTCTGTTTTAATTCTGCCTTTATCGGTGTGGAGTCAGCTTTCCCTGGTACTTCAGTCACCCATACCAACAGAAATACAGCATCCAGGATTTTTTTGGAGATTTCCAGTTCACTTCGTTGTCCCCCTTACGGCAGGTATTTGTGCCTTCCAGACATTTTCCAATGGGATATGCAACTGAACGGATTTGGGCCTGTAGTTTACTAAACAAATCCTGACCTAAGAGAGGTAGAGGGCATTCGGGCATACACAAGAACTCACCTGTTAAAAGTTTTACCTCCAATTTGACATTCCATTGGCTTAAAAAACTGCTTTAATTCTCTCTTTCCAGTAACCCCAACGATCAGCATATTAAATTTACTGAGAGGCCCCTTACAGCTAGTTACTACAGAGTAAGTTGCTCCTGTATCTATCAAGAAATCTATGGTTTAATTCCCCAACTTGACTGGAACCACAGTACCTGCTGGGGATGCCTTCAAACTCACCCCCAGTCCCCTTCATTTTGTGTCATAATTTTCTAGCAGTAGTAAATTTGCTGCTGGGGAAGGTTCCCCCTTTTGTTGATGTCTGTGCCTGCCCTTTCAATAACGGACAGCCAGCTTCCCAGTGTCCCTCCTTCTTAAAACAGCCACATTGATTTGCCACGGTGGGGGTTCCTGTAGGATGTGCTGTAAATCCCCATCCT
The DNA here is from genome assembly GCA_035590215.1 of Microhierax caerulescens. Lineage (NCBI taxonomy): Eukaryota > Metazoa > Chordata > Aves > Falconiformes > Falconidae > Microhierax > Microhierax caerulescens. The sequence goes on along the minus strand of JAVJGJ010000059.1, from coordinate 51,765,380 downwards.
CAACCTCTACCTGCCAAAATTTCCTCCTTTACCTCTATGTGCCTGAGCTATAGCAGGTGCCAGCAAGTGAGCTTGACATTTTTGGTCTCTATATTTTTCTTTTTGCTGCTGCTTCTTCTCTATTTCATCCCTGCCATTATATATATACTTTATAGACAATTTCAGTCAACTGAGAAATGGTCATCCCCCCAGCCTCATCTACTTTCTGTAATTTCTTATGAATATCAGGGGCCGATTGTCCAATAAAAAGCATGTTAAACATATTTTTACTATTTTCTGGATCAAAATCTGTCCGTTTTCTTGCACCCTCACACAGCCTTTCATACAAGGCTGATGGATTTTCCGTTAGGTCTTGTTTTACTTCATATGATTTGGCCAGATTCTTTTGCTTTGAGTCTCCATGCCATACTCCATACAGAATTAATTCTTGATATTGCTTAATCATCACCCTTCCTTCCCCAGTATGAGGGTCCCCATTAGGTTCTGTTTTAGGCATAAATTGAGCTGGGTCATCTCATGCATTCTGCCTCTCATTCTCCTCCTGAGCCTTGCCTAACACCAGTCTCCTTTCTTCAGGAGCAAAGAGGGTATTCGACAGTTTGTACATCTCTCCAAACTGGATTGTGGTTCATCATCATAATTGCCACCATTTGATGCTTTTTATCAGTATTTTCCCTGTAAGGCCCTAATGATTCTTTCCAAATTAAAAAATCAGAATTAGTAAATGGAACATGTACAAATACCAGTAATTCTTCTCAATCCTTGCCTCAACAGGGCTTGTATTATTGGTTTGGTGTGCTCCCATTCTTCCAGGTACTGGGCTAAAGTCTCAGACTCGTGCCCTGTAGCTGGATCTTCCAGAGCAGCACTACTACTGCTGCTGGTTTCAGCAACAGTTTCTATTTCAGTTCAGCAACTAACAACTGAACACCCCCTTCCTCCTCACTTTTCTGAATACAGCCTCTCCCCATTTCACATGCTACACAACATTTCGACTCCTTTTTCCCATTTTCTGCTAGCATATATAATCCATTTGGATCAGTATCCAGTAGCTTACATTTCTTTCTTATCTCATAATTACTTGCAGGGAGAAAAACAGACCAACAAACAGTACTTAATCTCATTCTTTTAATGTCCTGCAATATAACATTAATTGCAATATAGGACTGCAATTTAAGATTCAATTTTCAGGCCAATTCTTATCCTTTAATTTACATATTGGCCACCATAAAATATGATATTGTATCAATTTTTCTTTTGTCATGGGGTCTCCCCCAAACTTATTCCAATGGGTACAAGGGTGGTATTTCGGTAGAGGAACCAGTTCCCATTTTATAATTGCTTCCCCAAAAGAATCTCTTTATCCAAGCCTGCGTACACTCAGCTGGAGTTCGTCAACTCACCATGTCTACGTGTACCAGTTCTTTTAATCTCCTACCACGATCCTGGTAGTCACTTATATAGAAATTAGTTTTCCAATAATCAAATTCAAACAAACATTTACACTTACTCAATGCAGTATCCTGATTTTAGCATTGCACTTTTCAGTCACTTACCACCCAGCAAGGGAAAGGGATCAGTGGCATCCCCTGATCGACAGGTCAGTGCACGCTGGAGTCCAACTGTTCCACCTCCCCGCTGTCTGCAGCAAGTCGAATTGAGCAAAGCTCTTAGTGAAGTCCCATCTGGTCACCAAAACTCTTGCTGCCAAAATGCGGGTCCGTTCCTGGCGTGCAGTGAGCCAGTCTTGCACGTTTGAAACGAGGCGCCGTTTTATTACAGCGTGCACAAGCCTGGATGCCAGCAAAGCAAGCAGCACACCACGGCACTAAGCTGCAGGTCATACACAAAATGTTACCGCACTTTCCCTGCCCAGAGGGCAGGTCCCTATAGGTGACTGGCTGCACATTTGCATCGCCATTACCTAACCTCTTCTACTACTAGGCATGCTCTGGGAGGAAGGGTCTCTTCTAATGGGCCTGGATCTTTCCCTTAGGGGGTGTGACTTTTAGGATGGTAATGAGGGTCGTTCACTTCTAGGGCAAGGCTAAGGACTGTAAGAGCTGACTAGTCACAGTTGAACATGAACAAGATAATCTAAGTACATATGGCTTGCATCACAAAGATGGGATGTCCTTTGTTCTGTCATTCCCAAGGCTGACTCCCTTGATTACAAGGCCCTTCATTCATCATTTTTGACAGCTCTAGCGGGTCAGCTTGACCTAAATTCTGTGCCTGTGTTCCTTTAACATAGTTAAATACTAAATCAGAGTTCAACCCTAAAGCAGAGTAAAGAATTTGGGAGTTCAGGCAACACAAGGGATTCTCAACTGGCAATTCTCACATTCTCTGCACAAAAGACCTTAAGTAAAACAGCCTGAATTCCTGTGCAAGCAAACTCATATTTTTCCTTATAAAACTACCAATGTAATTAAACATTCAAAAAGGCATCTGTTTGCTCCCCGGTGAATGGCATACTCCACGCATATCCTTTGATTGATGGTTTTGTTCTCAAACTAAGTCATGATGTCTGGGTCTTGAAGAACAATAAAAATCAAAGCTGCAGTTCATGACCTACAGCCAAGAAAATCAGTTTTAAATGAGTATTTCTCCTAATGATCCTTCTCAGCTAGGTTTTAAAAAAGTGACACGCTTTGCATAACACTTAGTCAGGTGTTAAGGCCTACCACATTTTAATACAATTAATATTAGTTTCCTGTAATAACTGTACTTTAGAACTTAAGCAGCTCTCAGATTTGGGACTAACTGCAGATCCCTGTAACACTATTTGGTTCTCTATAAGAGTCAGTTTATTTAGGTAATTTTTAATTTGACTCTTAATTTTGACCCAAACCAAGGTTTATAGAACAGTTCTTGCAGTCTTTTTTTGACTAGTCAAGTAAAAAAAAAGTCAAGTTGCTTGAAACACTTTAGTTCTCAAAGTTGCAAAATATACAGCCTGACTGTTAATATGGAGCACTTTTTGAAAAGAATAGCGTTACTAGCTTAGCTTTTCCTTACAGCTTGGCTGGTTTTTAGTTTCGGCTAGGAATCTGCAAGTGGTTGATGCCTCATCAGACACTTGTAATAGATGCAAACATACAAAGTGAATGAGTGCTGCTCGGTGTTGTGAACTCTTCAACGTAACCAGCACTCAGGAGTCATATGTACGGTGCAGGGATAAGGACTGCACGGTTACCCAAGTATCACTGACTCATTCGTGGATAAAGTGGTCTACGTATTGTTGGCTAATGAAGAAAAACAATTGGTATTTGCATTTCCCCCTACTACACAGCCATACACCAGCGCCCAGACGTTACCGCTGCACGCAGCGTGACCTGGTCCATGCCTCCAGCTGCACTGCTCCAAGTGCAGCACAGCGCGTGCCCAGAGGCTAGCTGGTCAGCTAACCCCCCCGCCTGCCAGCGCCTGCCGTTCACCTCCAGCCTCTGGTTTGGGTCCAGCCGGTGTTTCACGGCTCACCCCGTATTCCTGCAGGACATTCACGCCTCTGCCAGAAAAACACCGCTCAGGCTGGGGCAGTGCCACAGCAAAAGGCACATTGCTGCTGGGCTCCTACACGAGAGGGAGGCCTGAAGGAAGAGGAGCAAAGCCTGCTTCTCCTCACCCACGTCCGTCCTGCAGGATGAATTCAGGCACAGCTGGGGATGCAGAGCCTTTAGAAGCATTTTCTCGGGAGTTTCTTACCGCAGTAAGTTTGATTGCATTACTAAAAGCTTTTACCAGAATCGTTGTAACGCATACACATATTTAAGACTTCAGCCAGTCAAAAAAGTTGACAAACTATAGCAGCTAGACCAGGGAAAAATTTTAACAGCTTAATGTGAGCAAATACTTTAAATGATGTGTTTCCTGTTCAAATGCAAAAAAGGTCTATATTGAATTCTCAAATGTATCACAGAAAATAAGACATCCCTGAATCGCAGAGCTAACAGCAAAATGAGCAAGAACATGTAAATCACCACATAGAGTCTACAGGCAGTGAAATTATTTTACATGGTTTTCTGTATATTTTTAAGCTACAGATTACTATATAAACACTAGAAGATCAAAACAACCAGCAAAATAGACATAGAAATGCACATACTAGTATTTCTGTAGCAAGTGCTACTTTTTGTTAAGCAGGTGCCTAAAGACCATTTTTATTTTGGAATCTGTAAGCAGAATTCAGAGGTGAATGCCTCAAGGAATACATAAATTTGATTTTTGTACTTTAAACAACAAGTAACCTTTGCCATTAATTCCATTTTTTGTTCTTCCTGTGCTCTGATCAAAACAAAAAACATCTATAGATATTACAGAACAGAAAAACCCCCTCATTTCCTTGTTTAAACCATCATCAGAACAAAGTGAAACTCGAGGCGGTGCAGCATTTCAGCTGTTCGTCCCCACCGCTGCAGAAATTTAACACTACTGAGTTAACAATACCAACATTTTATTCAGCCTCAGAGTAGAAAGTCCTGCTCCATGCAGGAATACAGAAAGTACATCTTTCTTCAAACACCATTAATGACATTTTCACTACAACAAATGACAAACACCATTCTCACTACAACTTCTGATCTATCCTAGAGCAAAGCTTACTTTGTTAAAATAAAATAAAATAAAATAAAATAAAAATACTTCACTGACAGCCAGGGCTGCAAATACCTAAGTTTAGGTTGTTGGTTTGACAGGTTGCCCTGCATTAACTTAAAAAACAAGATTTTTTTCAGGATCTCTGCATTAAAGGGGTAATTTTATCTGAATAAATGCGGGACAACTCTTCAGTTATGAAGATATCACCCTTCTGTTTTACAATTATGCAAGCATTTAAAAAAAACAAACCAAAACCCAACCATTGTTTCTGCTGAAGCCATGTAAAGCAATTATCTATTTTACTCCTTTTGTGTAATGTTTTGTGTATTTGTGTACTGTGTAACCTCCACCTGTCACAGACCTATTTTAGTCACTGTCTGAAACAACTAATTTGGATTTCAGGGTGAAGCCACAGCAGACACGCGAACCAAGCTTGCCAGGGAGCTGCTCACAAGCAGGAAGAGGCACATGCAAACACTGGAAATTGTGAAGGTTTATTTCATTCCATGGAAAGCAGCATCCCAAGTCATGTTCAAGTGATCTTCTCCGATATCACGGTCTTACAAGTGACAAGGTGTGCCTTTAGCAACTAAGACAGGCGAGCAGGAATCTGCTCAGAAGCGCTGCTGAGGCAGCAGCACCCGTTAGTTCAGTGACTGGGAGCTGCAGCCCTGCCTGGGGCACTGGCTGAGCTGAGTGCCCTCACTCCAGTTCTGCTCACGCTGCTGGCTTCTCACACCCTATCCCTGGGAAGTCCTTTAACGTTCTTTAACGACAGTCTGCAGCAGCAGAAGATATCACAGAAGAGCTCTAATATATGACAAATGACTGCGGCTCCAGTTCTGCAAGACCTCATGTGGCAGGTTTCCGTATTAGCACTGAACTTTGCTGAAATAAGGATTTACACAGAGAACTGCGGCACACTCCCATGAAAGCTGTAAATCTAAGTCAAAATATAACAATAAAAACCAGAACGTGAAAAACCAGAACACAAGACAACTGAGAACAAACTAGTTTTTCCCACAAACTGGGGGAAACTGGGACCAGAGCGAATGAAAGAAAAAGTAGTTTGCAAATCATCTGACCTCCCCGATTAATGCAATATTGCGGCACTAATCCAAAGGCCAAAATACTGGAAAGACTGAAAATTTCTAAATGCTAGAACAATCACAGTCTAACAATTGAGTATGTGCCAATACAAAAAACTTTTATATGGAACCCTAAAAATGGCAATGCACCTGTGAAAGAAAGAAGAAAACGAAAAGCAGCATTCCAGGTTAAAACCATTCAGACCACCATTTGCAACAAATACAAATTGTTTCAAGTTCTGTATCAGTATTTTCAATCTAATTTAAAGTAAAATAAACCCCACAGAAACTACATGAAAAAAGTAAGCATTTCTTATTACAGTTTTAAAAGTTGGCAATTCAGCTGGTTCAAAATGGAACCTTGCCAGATACTTCAATGTTCACTGGTTTTACAAGAAAGACTATGCAACGCAGCTGAGAAAAAGTCTTCTTACTTTCTGCAGCGTTATAAGCATCTTAATACTTTCAAAGTAGTAGTAAGGGGCTGAACAGACTACCAAATCAAACCAGGTCTGAGATCAAAGCTGTACATTTACAAGGTGCCTTGAATTCAATATTCATTCACAGAGATCGTAGAAATTCATAGAGAACCTGAGGATCTTAACAACAAAACCAGAAACCTCTCACTGGGTTACCTCCTAAATCAAGAATAAAAAAGAATAATTATACTACAATATATATATACTATATGTGTATACATATATATATATATATACTAAGCACCAGTCTAGAAAGAGAAAGTAGACTGAGAATTTTTTTATAGTAGCAAAATCAGCTTTTAAAAGTTTAAAAGCCCCTGCTAAGTTGGGCTTATATTTCACAGGGTAACAATTTATTTAGTTCTCATTTGAAACCTAAGCAGATCTTAGATATTCCGACAGAAACATTCTGAGAGTAAAGTGAGCCCAGACCTTAAGCACATTATTAAATCCAGTCTACTCCTTCAAACGTGTACAAACTCCTTCAGCAACATGCTTTAGCCTGCAGACTCTGTGGTTTGCAGGGTAAAGCTGTGATTGACAGCCGAAGTCCACATTTATCGTGCTGGAAACGTGGAAGAGCTTCTCACAGCTTTAATAGAAGAGTTAGTTCGAACAGAGGATTGATTCCACAGGATCCCCCCTCAGAACTGAAATTGGCTAAGACAACTACAAGCAGAGTGTAAATCCATGTGAAACAAGAATGTATTTTCTATTAAGACTACTAACTTCATGCATCTTCACCACAACTAGATGTACTGTACTACTACAAGTTTGCATCAGGCTGTACTTCCACATTAAAGTTTCAGGAATGCACTTCAAACGCTGACTTGCTCGGGAAGAAAGCTGCACGCATGCATGACTTCAGATGTCTACTGGTAAACCTATAGACCTAAGTAAGGAGTACACAGAAATGCACGTAACGCACCAAAAGTCTCACTCGGTAAGTTCATGTTGAAGTTACCAGCTTGATCATCTGAACATGTGGATGCAGCACAAAAACTGCAAGTCTCAACCCTATTCCTACCTTAATTACACAGACTAGGCAAACGCATATTCAGGCTTATAATTAAACACGCAGTATCTAGCACCCGAGTTGGACAACAGCATTACATCTATAGATTCTACCACACACAGCTGCAAGCTTCCTTTGGATCCAGCACTCTGTTGATTTGCCCCGGCTTTTCTTATCCTTACTGTTAAAGCGTGAGGACATGAATATAAAATAACACATAAAATAATACATTGTAATGCTATCTTTATAAAATTTCTAAACCCAGAATTCTAGCTTGGATTCAACATCGTATCTATTTTCAGTTCAATTCCTAGGAGTACTCACTTTGTATTAATTCAGATCAGGAAAATCTCGAGTTGTGACAGCTGAAACGCAACCCCACTTCAATCAATGGATAATTTTTTTTTCCACAAGTGGAACAAATGTCTTCCTATTATTCCACATGCGCAGTTACTTGCAAAAAGAAAGTTTTAAAACTTCAAAGGATTCCGCTGTTTGAAAAGGCTACAGGAAGAAAAGGATTAAAAAAAACATTCACAAAGCAACATTTGATTCTTTTTGGCAAGTATCAATTTTAGCTTGTTTCTCGGTTAGCGAATCCACCCATGGAAACAGCTTGGCATAATCTATCTATCTATCTATCTATCT
>JAVJGJ010000059.1:51683501-51757451 GCA_035590215.1 Microhierax caerulescens | reverse complement strand
ATCTATCTATCTATCTATCTATCTTTCAAAATCATCAGCCTCATGATTTTGATAAAATGATATGCAAATTGCCAGTGCTTTTCCACAGGAATTTTCTTGCTTCATCACAACCTTTCTCCAAAGACAAAGTGCTGAGCAAACCAAGGAATATTTCCTTTTAACTATCCTTCTATAGCAAAAGGACCTCTTGATTCTTCCATAACCTTATGGTTCCTTCTGATCAGAACGCAGGTGACGGAGTTCCTTCATGAGGGCAGTGAAAGACAATGGGACTGAAACTCTAGGAAAAGGGTTTGTTGTAAATTGCAGCACTCTTCTTCCAAAGGCAGGGGTAGGCAACAGAAAAAACAAGGTACAGTTGGAGGCACATCACTTCTGCATTTTCTGACAGAAAACATTGAATTACCACTTCCTATAGATTCCTTTTAGAATCTTTTTCTTGAAATACATACTGTATTTTCATACTTAGATGGAACTCAAGCTTTGTATCAGTTCAAGAACTGCAAAATTAAGGCACATCAGCACTCGGCAGAGGGCCGAATTCCACGGCAGGTTAATGAAACACATTCCTAAGATGTATCACAAGGGTTCCGAAGAATTTCCTTCAACTTCTGCCGAGAAATCATATATTGCTGAAGCTACCCACTATCCATACCTTTCTGCTAAGTCTGACACAACCAACCACGTACGCTAGACCTTCAGAAGCCCTTAACAAGTGTTTACACACACAAGCATTCACAGTTTAGAGCAACCTTTCTAACACTTATTCCACCCCGCACTCCCCCAGTTGCATGTCAGGGCAAACCACTGATTTTAGTGCCTCCTTTCTCAAGATGCAGCTGTTTTTTCACATGCTAGTCCTTCTTAATTGCCTTTTGAATGGATACCAAAGACAACAGGCTCCTTGCAGAAGGCGTTCCTAATTCAATGTGCTGTTTTTTTACATTTAACTTGTTCCACTCCATCAACCATCTTCTGTCGGTTTAAATGCAGTCTTATTCAAGCCAAAGAGAGAAATAGTTAGACCCCTGAGGTCAGATGGCAAAGCAAAAGCCACCACTGCTGCTACATGGGATATATCAAAAGTTTACACGCATTGTGGAGTAGGGTGTATCTCCGCCTGTTGAATTCTTCAGCAGACCAGGAAACAAATACCAGTCACACAAGGTTCAACAGCAGTATGGCTAGAATTTGTTTTTTCATAGATACACCACTGAATATCAGTTTGAGTCACTTTCACTTGTTTACAATGCTCTGTTCATTTCCTAGGTCCCTCATAATCATCCAGGCTAGTCAAAACAACAAAGTTCAACTGCTTCCACATTCTTATATATTAAGATGCATTCTTAGTGTCTGCAGGAGTGGAAGTATCGAGAACACATCCTCCCAGAGATGGAAGAGAATTCATGCAGCTCTGTGCCACAGTGTGCTTTAGGGTGTGATAACCAGTACTAACAGTCATCTTAAAACTTTGGGTGTAAGTTGTGAGATCACATGGAATTTCACAGTTACAATTCTGACTTTTTGAGTATTACAGCGAAACAAAGGCTGTACATCACATGCAATTTTTTTTGTTGTTGTTTTTAAAGTCCTTTGTTTTCATGTGTTTTCTTCTAGCGAGCTGTACCCCAAATGGTTAGTACATCAATATGCATGGCAAAATAAGATGGAATGCTGCCTATGAAATTAAGTTGTATGTCTGAAAAAAGTGGAACTTTGGGGCGGGGAGTATAAATGCTCAACAGCACATGCACTGCTTTGTGAAGAAGTATTTAAGGAGCTTCAGCACGCAACTATGTTTAAAATACCCAAATTATTCTTTAATCTTCCTGAGTAAGAACTGCGTTATTACTCACTTAGGAGTAGCATGTTTTTATAATATATTACCATTTCATGCCACTACATTCTACTAGAAACCCAGACCAGAAGGAGTCAGGAGACAGTGATTTCCACCCCCCATTCCCCCCACCCCCACTTTTTTTTTCTTCTAGGAAAGTGTGATTCAGACTAGGTCATCCGTAAAGCTGCACTTAGAGACAAACTCTGTGCATAGCCAAACCCAGGAAAGTAACTCAAATTTGTCCTAAATGTAGAATGGAAACAAAGCACACCCCATCCATAAGGGACAGAGACATCTCACACAAGAAACAATGCTGCAAATTTATTTTCTTTTTATAACCTCAACTTTGTGTATCCCACAGAAGACATTTTCAGTAATAAGAGATCCTCTAGTTCATGTACTATACAATTGCAAGTAAAATGAGGGGCATGTGAAGTACAAAAAAAATTGAAAATACTAGCTTACATTGGGTAGACTTCAAATACTGCTCAAAAGAAGTGGCTTTTCAGCTTTTTACCTTTGCGTTTTGGAAATATTCTCTGCAAAGACAGGCAATGAATGGAGAAAAAAGTAACTCTAAAGCAGGTGGAATGAAGAAAGAGGCACATTAGTAGGAGAAGGAAAGGAAACACAAATCAAATGAGGAAAGAGACACTCCTCCAGTCACAAAGTCCAAAGAAAAACATTTTGCAGCTGTTTCAGAAATTCATGCTGCTGTCCATCCATCCTAGCTGGGTACATGAATCACACTCCATACTATTTAGTAGTCTACATTTATACTTGCAATATAGAGAGCACATCTCTTGTATGGTACATAATTCCTTGCCCCAAAGAGCTTACAATCTAAGTTCATAAAAAAAATATAATGCATCAAGTAGCTGGATCAAGATCAAACAAATGGAGAAGACAGGGAAATAATTTTATAAGGGATTAAAGTCGGGTTACATTACTGAGGTACTTGCTGAACATCATTGGCAGTGATGTTCTTAAGACATAAGTATTTTTTCAGTTAGAAGCTCTTTTGAGCATGAAAACTGCCTTAAAATGTACTGATGTATTAAAAGTAATCCGCAAAAATTCTTAAAAACAGACTTGTTGGTAAGACACAAAGATGTTCAGGCTGCCTAAGTTCTTCACATGAGACACTAACTTGTCTTTCTACTAGAAAGATACAGATGTTACAGAAATTCATATGTACACGTCACATTTGAATGTAAAAGGCTCTTTACATTTAAGCGTAAAATGTTAAATTCTGATTTACGCTTTCTGCTGCTATAAACATAGGCTTAATACTTAAATATTAATATGAAAATAGTACTATTAAAAATGTATTTTTAATTTTAAAATAAACTATGGACAAGATACAGTTGGTTGAAATCAACATTTTTTAACTATAGTAAGTGACCCACTTTTCCCACTGTTTTTAAACACTGTTCTTGCTACTTGGCAATTATAATGGCAGTAATTAGTCCATCAACTGTAAAGTTTTTTCGTTTTCTTTTGGGTTGGTTTTTTTTTTGTTTGTTTGTTTTTTTGGTTTGGGGTTTTTTTGCACTTCCCTAGACATATCTTATTTTCTGGAGGCCTTGCACTTATCTACTAATTGAGCTTTATCTACTAATTTGCAAGACATAGTTGAAATTAATTTATATGTAACCTTTGTGCCCACTTAGTTATCATTTCTAAATCCCTTTACATGCAAATATAAAGTACCATCTTTCATGCAACTATGGCATTTGTGTCTTTCATACAAGGGAATCTTGCTTTGAATTATATACATACGCCATTTGCAACATTTCCATGACATTTGAAAAAACGTTGGAATAGTTATAGTAATAAAAATTAACCATAATTATCCAGTGTGCATATGATAACCAAAAAGAGAAATACCTCTTTTTCCCTGTAACAAACAGCATATCCAGCGGGAAAAAAAATCTGACTTCAGCTATACTCTTGGAAGGGAATCAGATGTTAAGAGAATTTCATTCAAGCGCAGAAGTGAGAAAATGAGGATAAGAACTGCTAACAATCACTTAGTTTTAATTTTTAAAGGTACTCAAGAAAATCAAACCAGGAATAAATACTAAAGAACTATATGTTTCTTTGACCCAACTCACTACTAGCATTTACTTTTTAGAAGTTACAACTGTATTTTACATTTGCTTGTAGGAGGATATGAAAGGAATATAGCCACAGATTACCAAGAGAATTTGATCACTTCTAACCAACAGCTAAAAAACGAGGTAAGAAAATGGCCATGGGATTATGAGCAACTGTTCCTCATACATGCCACAGACTTACAAAAAAATTCCCTGCAGACCTGTAACAAACCCCTCCCCCCTATTTGAATGAATTTCAATTCCCAGGTAAAGATGAATCAACGAAATTAAAATATTGTGCTGTTTTATTGGTGTAAAAATCACACAATTGCTAGTTCTGATTCTGCAGAGATACATCCATGCAGTTAAACATCTATGATCCCACAGCCAGAAGAAGCCATTAAATAGAATATCTGCTGTTAGTCAGCAATTAATGCAAATTTACATATGAGATCAAAATGTGTGTATCGTACAATATACAACAAATCCTAATACAGTACATCAACCTGAATAGCAGGATACACTCAGGGAACTCTGTTAATAGTGAAGCCTGTCTATATGCCAGAGAAATAAGGCCTGGAAACAAAATGACAGAAGGTACCCCAGAATTCCTAAGAAGCAAACTGTTCATTTTCTGTTGTTTTCTTCTATTGTTTTTGTTGGGGATTTTTTTTTTTTCTGGGAATTAGAAGTTGATAGAGGTATTGACACATTACTTGACAATATGATTTGTTATAGTGAAAACTGGTGGGTGTGATCTGTTATTAAAAGGTAATGTGTGAAACATGCAATTACAGGTGGTGCTTAGGTAACGTGTAAATAGTATGCTGGGGATTTACACCCAACTTTTTCACAAAAGGGAGGACTGAAAAAGGTCTGGTTGATAGACTACCAATTGTACCATAAATCTTTATATGCATGCGGCTGAATCAGGATCATGAATGGACAAAATGGGAACAACCTGGCAATCTGTGGTTACATACTCTATAATGTATGCAACAAAAGCAGAAAATCAAATCCAGCTGATACGGCAAACAGCCTGCAAGAACCCTCTCCACCTGGATAAGTTGGTTTATTGCAAAGAGGCAGGCTTTCTAGAATTGCAAACAACTTTCCAATTGTGAAAGGCAGCTTGGGAAGTAACATTGGCTGATGACAGATTACTAGTTTTCCTTTGTTCTGGCACAAGAAATGCCATTGAGAGAAAGAAGGGTTTATGTGCTTAAAGTCAACTGATTAGCAGTCCGCTGCTGCAAAGATGTTTCAACAGGAAAAAATAAACCACTAAAAAATTCCAGTTGGAAATTTTGGCGACAAACTCTGCAAACTCAAGTCCAACAAAGATTACAGATGCCCACAGTAAGTGATGTGAGAGGCAGTGTCACATTCAAGGAAAAAAATTTTTTTTTCTTTTTTCTCTGAAATTAAAATACTTAAATACAAAAGTGGACAAATGACAAAACAGAACATCAACATTTAATGTAGAATAGAGTGCACTGAGCTAGACGCATGGATCTTTAAATAGGCTTTGAAACCAATACCCCTTTCAAAATTAGTAAATTCACAGTTAACGGCAGTAGGCTTAGAGGTGAGAGAAGGGTCGAAGTTGTTCCAGTTGGACTTCCAGGGAGATTCTCTCTTCAAGAACATCCTACAAAAGAAAGATTTTCTACTGACTGTCCACAGAAAATGAATGTTAAAAATTTCTTTATGCCATTACAAGAACTGGTAAATATCAGTTTCAGTTTTGAGAACTAACATCTTTTTCTAGAGTCTAGAGAACTCTTCCCATAAACTGCAGAGAGGACTGGCTAGCTAGTAATTACATATATATGAAAATAAATACTTTGCTTAAAGGTGAAGCCATTTAGTATTTTTTCCATCGCTTTCAAATCGCTCAAAACCACAAAGTTGTAACCAGCTGCATATCCAACTATATTTTCAAACGAAGTCTAAAATGTTATAGAGGCAAGCTTTCATCTCAAAGGATTGGAAACTCCATTTCTGCCCCCCACCCGCTGTTTTTCCTCTTATGTGAATTTTTACACACCTTGACTCTCACAAAAAGTGAAATTCAGGGTTGGTAAGTTTTTAAAATGGCTTATCTTCCAGTCTAGACAGTTATCACATTAATTCATTTTCCAGTTTGGATTTTTTTTTTATTAACTTGGTAATTAAAATTAGATACCTTAAGGTAAGACAGCAAGAGAAAGATGTTAAGATGGTGCCTACAGATAAATCCAAAACAGTATAGCTGATCTAGATAAACAGACAACTACCATTGTTCTTAAACGGCAAGTTTTGTATCCCAGATTATTGTATTTGTTAAAAATATTTATGATTTTATTAAGACTTTGAGGTTTGCTTTTTCTCTCAGCATCTAGCCACCTCAGCTGCTCTTCTCAATACTAAGTATCTGATGACCACAACAGCTGCTTCTAATTACTAAGTTTAGGTTTCTGTTTTTTTCTTTTAGTGTAGCTGAAAACAAATACATTGAAACTGAAAACAAATCAGAACATTGAAAAATGTGGTTTGCAGTAGTAAAGTGTCCTTTGTAATTTCACAAAACTTGTCATAATTAGGTATATTTTGTGATCTACAAAAACAACAAAGTATTTTATAACAATATCCTCTATGTATATGACTGGCTTGCAGAGATGCCTGTTACTTTGCATCACTAACATCTTGCCCTCTCAGGCTCTTCTTTTAAAGAGATTATGGAATTACCTTTAGTTGCTGCTGTAATTCACTGTTCAATCTGGCCAAAACAGTGTTGGTTTCCTTGTTACGTCTGATTGATGCCTGAATTGCCTTCTTGTCTTTCCCCACTGATCTGAGAATATATTAAAAGTATTGCAATAAGTAATTTTGTCACTTAGCTGAATATGTCATTTACAGTCCCTCTTTTCTAAATGAGCAGAATCCTCTATTCAAATTTTTTTAACTTGTTACACTGTTGATTTTCCCTCTTCTGCCTGGTTCAGTTAACCTCATTAGTTTGCATGGAAGCCACACATACTTGGTTTCAACCAAACAGCAAGAAGCATATTTTAAAAACTTGTAATCAACTTTCTGAAGTCTCAACACACCATACCACATTCACTTACCTCAAAGTGACTAAGGTAATAGTCTACTTTCATGCTAGGAAACAAACTGCACATTTTTGACTGTTCATAGCAACCATTATTTGAAGTTAAACACTACATCTTAATACTTCCACCACTTATTTCCAATGTACTTGTAGAAGTTAAAGAGTTCACACTCCAAAATTCAAGATCTCTAAAAAGTCTCCCAGTAGCAGA
Organism: Microhierax caerulescens; assembly: GCA_035590215.1. Classification (NCBI taxonomy): domain Eukaryota; kingdom Metazoa; phylum Chordata; class Aves; order Falconiformes; family Falconidae; genus Microhierax; species Microhierax caerulescens. The sequence goes on along the minus strand of JAVJGJ010000059.1, from coordinate 51,750,207 downwards.
GGCTCCAGGATGATCTTGTTTAAAAACAAAAAACTTATTCTGTTAAATTAATCTAATTCAAACACACTGAAATTCTTTGCAGTTCCTGGAACAGAAAGTGTGTATGCTGTTTAAATGTAAGCTTTCCAGTAACAGATGTATTTATACACTTCTTGGGTTACCTAGGAATAGATGGCTGTGAAGCAAGAACAGCAGCTATGACACCTGTTTTCTGTGTATGTTCCTCAGCTTCAGGTCTTAGCTCATCTTCTGATTTTAATCTTCTGCGAATAGGCTTTGGTGGTGGAGCAAGTGGGGTAGTGCCTTTACCCTGAAGAGGAAAATACAGCCTGTAATTCTCACAAACTGCATTTTACTTTGATTAAAATGGGGTAACTTGTTTGTGTTATATATTCTTAAAATCAGTTACTGAGCTAACAATTTACAACTGCATTTTCCTATGGTCTGGGGAAAACAAAATAATTAAGTACTAAATCTCACCCCTTGGTGAAAGGGCAGTAAGTTGCTACACAGTGACAAAGGACTGTGCAAGCAGAAACACCACGCTACAACTGACAATTGCAAATAAGCATCTCAGAGCATGCTTCCCCCAGTAATTATGTGTCTGTAACAAAAAAATGCTGTTAACCAAGTTCTGCACTAAAAGATTTGCTCCATTACAAAAATGTGAACACTTAGAAGTATCTTAATTTTCTAATCACAAACATCTTCTGATGCAAAAATTCACCATACACATGCCTATTTCCAGAACATATTTGATTTAAGAAAACAGGGTTCAAGTGCAACCGTATAAAGTTGCTGCTGCAAATCAAAACAAATGTATAATTTCATATACATCAACTGTGCTCTCCTTCCAAGTGTACTTTGCATACCGCACTAGTGGGGACATTAACAGGTGCTTTGTCTTCAACTCTTCCATCTGCTTTGGCAACTCTAAGAGAACTTGCAGAATCAGAGGGCTTTTCAACCTAAAGGGATATAAATTATAACTTAGAAAACTAGTTCTTAAATACTTCATTCAGCAACAGTTGGAATAAATACAAGTATGTTGTGTTGTAACTAAATAGTTAACACCTAAAATTCCAGTTCAAGTCCTCTTTAGAAACACAAGCTGGAATACAACAATTACTGCTTTGGAACAAAGCCATCTAAATCTTGGTCACAAACATGGTTTTGGCCTGGGAACAGCTTAAGAGGAGGCACAAAAGTGCGTAACATACAGAAAGCTGTACTTCCAGAATCAACAGTTAGACCTATCTTTTGATACAGAAATTAAGATTTGATACAGAATCGAAAATCACTATTAAAAAAGATGAAATAGCTACTTGAAAGTACTCTCAAGCACTGTACTCCGAACCAAGTCAAACCCTCAGTGTTACGAGGCAGAGTACAAAAGTCTATGGCCTGATGATAAATGGCTACAGCTGTTTCTTCTATTATGTTGCCACCAGTATCTGTTACTGCCAAAGGTTAATCCCTCCCATGGAACACAACGTAACTGTTCCCCATCTCCCTCAATGCAAAATCATAAGCTTCACCGTTTTTGGTGGCAGCTTACGCTAACCTAGCTGGTTTTGCAATGAGGTTCATAGAGTGCTCAAGTAATTCCACATCATCCACCTTCCTGATTAAGGGAAGCAAGAACACGCTGCTGATACTTGGGAGAACTTTAAAGCACCACAAGTACCTTTGCAGCTGAGGATGCAGAAGTGCCCCAGAGAGTTTACAATCTGGGGAAAACACAAAGTAATTCCTGTAATAGCAGTAAGCTATTAAGACATTCATAGGAATAAACCCTGAGGCTTCCAAACTTTAAAGTCCTATGTCTGCAGCAGGAAACAAGGCTTTGTAAACTTCTCCAGCGATCTGTTATAGAAGGATGCCAGAGCTTATTTTAGCTGTTTGTCCAATGGCTTTGAACAAAACCAAATCAAGGAGTTTTAGCAGATGTTTACCATACCTGACTGTCATCTCAATTATTAAGACAGACTACTTTAAAACTTGCCAGTAAGTCATTTGGAAGGCTGACAAGAGCGAGAAGAACAGTTTTGCCTGTGCTAAGTCTTAAATGCAATAATGCAACTATATTTGTGCATATATGCTAATAAGTACAAAATCTTTTGAACTACAATCAAGAACTGAGAAGAATTTCTTCTGCCTAGGCATTTTTTTGCAATTACTAAACAAGTGTAGCAGTGTGTCATGTAATTGCTTTCTAGCAGTGGATTGGGTCCATAAAAAACCCACTAAGTTCAAACAGCAGACGTAGGTATTAAACAAAGCCTTGTAACTGTTGGTGGTATTAAGCGATTGACAAGTTCTTCATTCTGCTCACCTGCAAGACTTCCGAGTGTGTTTCGATTTCATCTTCTTCCTCTTTGTTTACACCTGAAACAGCAAATGCCTCAAACTGGCTGAAGTCAGCAAAATTTGGCTGTTCTGGTATTTGTTGAGGTGAGGTACTGCTATGAGCTATTAGGCCTTCAGCATCTACTGGGCGATGCACATGAGGACCTGCACCCTGCAATAAAATAAACAAAAATATTTAGTGATATTGTTCTTACGGTTATTTGATGTAAAGAATGTCTCCAAACAATAGTTTGTGACAAAACATCTGTCATAGTTTAACTCCAGCTGACAGCCAAACACCACACAACCGCTCACTCACTGCCCCCACAGTGGGATGGGGGAGAGAACTGGAAGAGTAAAAGTGAGAACTCATGGGTTGAGATAAAGACAGTTTAACAGGTAAAGCAAAAGCCGCACACACAAAGCAAACCAAGGAATTCGCTCACCACTTCCCATGGGCAGGCAGGTGTTTGGCCAGCCCCAGGGAAGCTGGGCTCCACCACGTGTAATGGTTACTTGGGAAGACAAATGTCATAATGCCCGATGTCCCCCACTTCCTTCTTCCCCCAGTTTATATACTCAGCATGACATCATATGGCATGGAATATCCCTTTGGCTAGTTGGGGTCACCTGTCCTGGCTGTGTCCCCTCCCAGCTTCCCGTGCCCCTCCAGCCCTCTCGCTGGCAGGGCCCAAGGAATGGAAAAGTCCTTGACTTGGTATAAACATTATCCAGCAACACCAAAACCACTGGTGTGCTATCAACTTTGTTCTCACAGCAAATCCAAATCATAGCACTGCACCAGCTAATGAGAAGAAAATTAACTCTATCCCAGCTGAAACCAGGACAATGTTAAAGACTATTTGCCTTTTTAGTGAACAAAGATTTATGTCTTGTCAGTAGGACAAAGTGCATGTCATCCAAGACACAAACAGCCAGACCATTCTCTGTTTAAAAAAAAAGAGAGAAATATTTAAGAAAAAAGGAAGTTCAATCAGATGGGCTATTATCTAGAGAATGAGACTCAAGATGGATGCACCACAGGACTAGCTAGACTCATTGGACAGTAGATGTTTCTGCTATAGCATAGTCCAGCTTGGCTCAGTCAGGCTTGATACAGATTTTTAGTTTAGTTCCACAGGAAAACATGCTTATGTGATCACACTGTATGGAAGTTTGTCATTGTACCCTCTTTCCTTGCAGATGGTTTCTGAATCCATTGACTGACTTAAATGGCTGGTAACTCAGATTCTAACAAGTAGGTACTGCCGAAAAACAACTGAAAAGCAATTTTATCTGTCCTGTGTCAGATCTGCACAGCAGTTGAAGAATTCAGCTGGCTGAGACAAAGAAAAAACAACCTTTGCAGTATTCTTGATCCACCAAATCAGCTAACCAAACTGACTCGGACCAGGACTGCAAAGATCATGAAGTCTATGACAAAGGAAGACGTGGGATCACTCCTTTTGGGCGCAGTCCTTTTGAGACTATGAAAGACTGCTCTCATAGTTATGGCCTGTTAGCTACACAGGGACAGGTAAAGAAATGTGGAAGCATAACTTCCTTTCCTACAACTCAGAGCTCCAGAGCCACTCATTCCTCCTTGATCTCTAATCTCTTCCCATGGTTCCACCAGAAGCAATTCCTTATTCAGGGAAGGCTAACATTTGGCTATAGCCTAAGTTTTGCCAACATTTATGTCCTGGCAGTTTCAAAAAACAGTAAGCAATGCTACTCATGTTAGAGATACATTAAAATTCAGAGTTAGATAAAAATGATGCACTGAGTTAGAGCATGGTTTTTCAAAAGTGACATCACCTGTGAAGGCTGTGGTCTTGGAGGCACTGCAGGGGGATAGGCAACAACTCCAGCCTGTTGCTGTCCTGTAAAAGAAATATCACGTTTGGCCAAGACTGTTACTCTTCACATTAAAGGGCTATTTAATTTTTTGACTTACCAACATGAAGAAACCCTGCATTTTGCTTATGTATTAACCTGTCATACTGAGGAACATAATTGTAATGTCTTCTTTCAAATTTGTGAACAGACAAAACAAGGAATCAGACCATTGACCTTGTCCCTTTTTTCCATCTCAAAGAACACACATGGTCATACTTTTCCAATTTTAGTCCTTTTTTCCCTTTTACCCTCATACACTCTTAACATTTTCTCATACTTTGTGATCCTGAAAAGTACTGGCAAGTCAGAAGTACAAGAAAAACCCTTAAGCAGAGAATCAGAAGTGACCTTTAATAATTTCCTCTGAAGTAAAATACTTAACACCCATCTCTGATACATGAGATAGCGAAAGAACTCTTCTTGAAAATTTAGTGGCAGATGCAGTTCATTGCATGTGAATGCACTACCAAAACATTATCTCCTGACTTTGTTTCCCATGTTCATCCAAAGGACTACAATGTCAGCATTCAGAATTTACTTCTAAGTTATCTAAGCAAAGCGAAGTAAAAATTTTAATAAAACCAGAAGAGTAACAACATTTTCAGCTTTTTCATTCAGCAGCAGTGTTTTAAAAATACACTAAAGTTTTCTTCAGGGGAAAAAGAATTGTCTGCTTCAGGAATGTACGTGCTGAAAAATAATGTACTCTAGAAACACAGTATACCTACCTGGGGTAACTGAGAATGATCTGTTCATATCTAAAGATGATGATCGAGAATGAGAAGGATGAGGCCTTGGAGGGGGTGGTGGTGGTGCAGTGTTATCTGGAGATGTTCCTGAATGTGATCTGCAAAACATATAAGCTTCTGTGGTGATTTTAGGCAGCTACAACAGAACTAAAATTCAGAAGTTCTTCTAAATACACAATTAAAAAACAAACTTTGACAGATGGAAGAGAGCCTGATCACCGCTGATTTTGAAGACTGTAAGATACAGTTTTGAACCTTCACAACTGGTTTTATATTTCTATTTATTTAAATCTCCATTATCCCAATTATTCCTGTGTTACCACAAGTAATTTATTTTTGAGAAACCAATAGCTTGAGAAACATCCCAAACAATGACAGTTCAGGAACAGAGAATCCTAAATATGGTAATTCAGACTATAGTCACTACAATTTGCAAAACGTGTAAGATTTAGTCAACAACTTGAATAGATTTTAAATGGTTTAAGTTCAATGTCATTGAAGAAACTTAAGTTTCTCTTGGACCTCCTCTTCATGTACATCAAGCTTAGGGAATATCTCAGTGTATGAGATAGCTATCCAATTCTCTGCCTGAAATTTTCCGAATCTATATACTTGGTAGCAGCTTCAGGAGTTTTAACTCATTCTTCGGTAGGATCACCATCTAGTGGATGCCAATTGTAAGTTCCTCGAGCACACATGCAGGAAGGATAGAAGAGTGAAGTATTGTACTGAGCGCCATTTAAATGGGATTTATCGTACATAACATTTTTGTACAGCTTCCATTTAAAAACAGCGTGCAGAATCTTCCCAACTAGTCCAATTTGAGCAAGACAGATTTACTGCATCACTGACATGAATACAGATACTCTTTTATTCAACTGAAATACATGACAATCTTTTCTATGACTGACTTCTGTAACATTCTTCTATAATTATCCCAAGATAAAAACCCAAAAGTGGTAAGAGGTACCTAAATTTCACACAAAACTTGAAATTCCTGAATGTATAAGTCCAAACAGAAAGTTATCACAATAGCAAAATCTGCTTTCTTAATATAGTCTCCAGGACAATGCTTCTGTAATACAATAAAACAAATAATAAATAGTAATAAAATAAAAAATTCTGTTTGTGTAACCCTCCAGCTGATGAAATACAAATCTAATCACACTGTCTCCTAGGGTCATCCCTCTTGCTAGTCTAGTATAAAAGGCACAAGTAGGATTAAAAAAGGGAGAAAGTGGTTTAAGGACACTCCTTAAGTATCATTATCTGACAGCCTTATCAGGTTTTGCTTTTTGAAAATACAAAAAGTACCCTGGACTAATGGTAGCTTTAAGGACAATGTTATCTCTATAGATAAAGTTGCAACTGGTAGAAGAGGTATCAGTGGAAGAAGTAAAAGAGGAAGTGGGAGAAAAATTTTCTGGGTGGACACTGCCAGACCTGGACAGCTGGACAGAAGCTACCCGTGCCATGAAGTGGCAACTCATCAGAAAGCTTTACTCATCTACACAAGTTCAGCAGGAGGACCCAACCCAAAATGAGAGATGAAAACATCATGTTGACAGTGCAAAAACGTACAAAGCCGCAGGACAGACAATCAAATTTGCCACTAAGTAATAATGGAAGAAAGAAGTTTTCAAGCTGCTGTATTGATGGGCAATTACAAATCTTTCTTTGCTACTGCAGTCAGCCTAATTATTATTATTTTTTTTAAACTTATCTCTCAAACTGATAGTAAGATGGTTAATGGCTAGCTGGTTTTTAATCCTATTCAGGCAGATTCAATGGGAACAGCTAGCACCAGCTAATATAGCACATTCTCTTATGTAAAACCATGCAGTTGTTGGTTACATGCTTGCATAGCTTCCTCCAACCCCTTAATTTGTTGGGCCTATGACTGCTTTATGTTTTATAAAATGACCATGTTAAAACGGATTGAGTTACTATCATGGTATTTCTAATTTACGTTTTATTCTTCTTTTATGTTATGAAGTCATAAGGTTCTTCTCCATTAATGCCTAATGGATATTCTCAAAATCACAAAAAATTGCTTTCAAGTAGTATCACGATCACTTGTGCTTACATTCTCTAGTGTTCAAGGAAAAAGTCTTTACTAGGATTTCTGACAATGCAGAGTTTCATTTCATTGGCCAATCCAAAAAAACCTTTTTAGGCTACATTAATTTTTGAATTTTCACTTCACATGTTAACAGAAATGGCATACACCGTTAATGCATTAGAAAACAGACTGCCTCCAGATTCCCGGGTGTTTGAGTTCAGAATCTATTTAGCCATCGTTTTACAAGCTAGTTGTCAAACAACCCGAAGCTCAGAACAGGCTTCTTTAAACACCTTTCAACACATTTATTTTTTTCAGTTGCTACTCTACTGACCGTTGCCGTGTTACAGTGCTTCCAATTTGCTCAGGATCTGAAGTATAGGAGTCCGAACTGCTGTAACCATCTGCTGGTAAAAGAAAGTACAAAGTTTCATATTTGTTTTGCACCATTAATATACCCCAACAGATATAGGTAGCATAATTTCAAGTATCAAATTTTTATTTTTTAAAAATGGTTATGTCCTTGTATTGTTTCTCTGTAAGGTATCATCTGGGCAGGATTCAAAGTATCTTAGTCTGAGTAATTGAAGGATCCAATACAAACCAACTCCCCTCACACAATACTAAGAGTTGGTCGTTTCTACTGGGATGTACCAAAGAATAAACTATGACAATAATGCTGTATTTAAAATACAAAATATAAGTATCATAAGCAGTAATTTTTAAACACTTGACATTCTATCACTTCCACAATCTAGCCAACAAGGGTAAGGGACATCCAAGAAAAAAAAGAAAGCAAGGAGTAAGACTACTTGGTTTTAGAAGTGCTCAAGGATTTTCACCAACCTTAGAAATCAGGAAAAGAAAAAACTATGTACAGTACACAGATGAACTCAGCAGCTTTGCTAATACTGCAACTTCTGTACCTTTGAGGCTGGTAGTCAGCTCTGTTTTGGACTAAATCTTTTTATAAGCTTTCAGCTTTTGGTTAAGGCAATCTATAAAAATGAAAGATGGTATTACGGCATCACACAGACCGTTTCCTTAAGGACACTCTTACCCTGCAGTGCTAGAGGTTTTTCCCCAGAAATGAGGAGTCTCACCAAAATTACAAGTTTTTTTGTGGAATAAATGTATCTCAGTATAATTTATCACAAAGGATGACTCCAGAGCACCTAGTAAAACACAATTCAAGGTGGATAATCACTGCAGCAATGAGACTCACCTGATTAGTAGTTATCAGTAAAGAGGGAAATTCTACTCAAGAACATCAAGATTTTTCTGAATTACCCCATCTCAAAGGATTACTTTAACCTCCCAGGACACTAAAGCTTTCAAATGGGTTAAGACACACCAACCAGGATGCAGAGAGAATCCTGCAGAGATGACTTTCCTGTTCAGCAAGGTCTGTTCTTAGCCTTTTTTTCCCCCCTTAAAGCTGCAGGTATATTAATCTAGTGAAGTTGGCTTGAGACCTTTATCATGCACAGTCAGCTGAGGAATACCTTACTTAAAGTTCATTTCAGATCACAAGTTATTTTGCAGGTTTACAGGTATGCCTCTACTCAGTGAGTACTACAGAGAATTTAAAAAAAATAAATTATTTCTATGCATACATTCTTTAAAAAAAAAAGTCTACCATAAGATGACATTTAAGTTTTCCAGGATCAAGTGAGAAAATTAAGTTTTAAGCAGAAGTGGGTTATGTGGTAAATAAAATGATCTCCCTCCAATCCAAGCACCTCTTGTACTGGATATATTTCTTACGTCACTCAACCTAATCAAACAAGAATGTATGTTATCACACTTCTAAAGAGGGAAAAGTAAGCCCTTCTGAACAAAAGTTTTACATCATTTCACTACAAAACTAATGGGTTTACACTGATAATAGAAGAAATATTTCTAAACTAAACTCGAAGACATGGACAGAAATCAATTTTAATGGGTACATAAGGCAAAGGATGGTTACTTAGCAAATGTAATCTTTATACTGTACCAACATGGGCTAACCTGAACTCATGAGTTTAAATCTAAGAGAATCCTTTTCCAGTATTTCCAGTAAAATGAGTATGATAAGTAAAGCTCCTATCATGAAGGATATAGAGACTTTTGCAGTATTATTTTTGTCCTCAAGGGAGGTTTCAACTTTTCAGTCTTAAGTGATAAAAGTTATTCTCCAGCTTTGTTTGTATTTCCTTATGAAGGAAAGTGATTTAGATCATCCCTTCCCTTCTAACTGCAGTACTCATAATCTTGTTTATATCATTTAGCAGGAGTTTAAAGTAACATTCACAAAATTGTCCTTATTGAAATACTGGAGTTGCATTTTGCTTTAAAGTTAAAATGATCTGGGAAAACAGGAGTTACTTTTGCTGCTTTTATTTTTACTTGCATAATAACAGTTCCAACACTGGGGGTGTCCAGCAATCAGAGGAATTACTGAGAAACTTCTCCAGTTACCACTTTCTGAGGCTACAGATCCCCTCTCCTTTGTTCCAAATCACTCAGCTTGCACAGAAAGAAAATTGTGCAATGCATATGCCTACTCACTTCCTTCTTATCTCATGCAATGAAAAAGTTTGTCCCTGCTTCCTGGCTTAGGTCTGAGCTGCTATTTACAAATTCATAACTTCCAAGACAAATTACTGTTGATGTAAAACACAGGGGAAAAAAAAAAAAAAAAAAGACACAAATGCTATTTTCCTCAACATCAAGGTGATGCTTATAAATATCCATTGGTTCTCAGTTCGAATACTGTTTTTTGATATATCGATCCATATGAGATGTAAAACAATTACCCTGCATTTAAATTTTGACTGATAAACCACCAAGAAATCTGTACTCTTTTGTACCATGAAGCAAAAAAGATGTGTGAACCTATGAACAAAATATTCTATAGGTTTTCTTAAGAAAACCTATTTGTGAAACTACACTTCCAAAACAGCAAGACATAAACCAAAACAAAACCCACTTAGAAAAGGGTTTGCTTGATACACTATTATAACACTAAAGAACATTAAGAAATGTAATCACCAAGACAGCAAGTCTGCACAAAAATAATCCTGTTAGATTTATAGTGTTTTTTTAAGTACCAGAAATTATTTTTCTAGAGCGAGTTTGCATTAAATGAATTCTTCAGGATTCATCTGAAAGGTGTTAACCATTCAAACTACTTACAATATTGACAAGAACCATTTCTTGACAAGGATAGGCATCCCATAATAACTACAGTTTGAGGTACTACAGGATGGCTTTACGTTACACTGCAATGAGTTTTTCATTATTTCACTATGTTCTTCCTCTGAGGGAAAAATATTTGGTGTAATCACAGCTAACAGGCCCTTTATCAAAGTTTAAGCTACATTCAGATAAGGAAAATGGAGTACAGAAGGGCTCTCAGAACTGAGAACCTGCATATAGTAGTAGTTTCCCCACTAAAAGACCATGTTCTGCTCATTCTCTCTTTTGCATCAGAAGACCAGCTAGTAAAAACAAAACTCTGCTTGAAAAGAAAAAGACAGGCTCAAGCCATTGCTCAGAATAAAGACTGCCACTGAAAGAGTTCATGAGGAAAGCAAAACACACTGCAAAGAGGCACTTCCTAAATATTGCAAACCAATTAAAATACTTCTGTCTTGATAATGCAAAGGACTTAAAAAGTAATGAGTTCTCCAAACCTTATTTTTGCTGAAGAAAATTTCCCAGCTTAAAGAAAACAAAACAAAAAATCTCAACAACTCTGGATCCAGAGATTCAGTTAAACCACATATGATCTGGGATCTCTCAGTATTAGACAAGTGGACTAATCAAAATAATGCAAAATATTTTGGACACAGGAGATACTGAAAATCAAAAATGCTATTAGAAGCAAACAAACTGTTGAAAAGCTGTACCTAATAAAGAAATCTAGAAGTCTACTGCATCTTCCTAGTAGCTAAACCAGATAAAAATTGTCTGAAAATTGTGGTTAACAGGTTTTCACTCTTCAGAAAACATGTTGTTACATGATTCTGAGGAAGTCTAATCAAAAGCTACTCAGTCAATTCCACTTTCCATACATTTCAATTCCTCATCCTGAAATTAAAAGAGAAAACAGGAAGATGGAATAGGGCTGGCAAAAAAGAACTTTTTTGAACACATATGGCAGGAAAATATCTCCAGTGACATCAGCAGAACTTCCTTAATTGCTACTTCTAATATATACTTTGTATCAAAGCATGCCTCTTCTTAGGTAGAGCTTCTGCTGTCTAGCAAGTTTTCATTCACCAAAGAATATATCATATCTGCATCCTGTGTAATATAAAAAATGAGATTAGAAAATATTTTGATACTTACTAACTGTATTTCCAGCTGTAAATTTTACCGATGAACTCATTTTGTTTTCTTCTGGGAGATCAGGTGGTTTCACAAGTAGTGGGCTAGTAGGGTTAGCGTGATCTAGATGGAAAAACAAGTTTAAATGAACAAATTTATTCAAACTAGCCTTCATTTCTGATGCCAAAGCTTTACATCAGTTTTCTGCCTTTATCTGGAGGGCTGCACTGAAGACTAAAATTGCTCTACTTTAACGCTTTTGGTGTATGAATTATTTTAAGTTTTACATTGTAATGGTGTTATTTCTATTTCTCAGTGTTAAGAGTTGGGAATTTACCTATTTATAAGACAGAGGAAATTTTAAAAGGAATGTGTTGTGGATACTTTTTTATTCTCATATGCTGAAGACTTTGCATGAGTTACCTAACTTTAGGAAATTCTGGTATATTGGGACACATGTATATATTGAGATTCCACTGTTCCTCAAGGAAAATTATCAAAGCACCTTGCTTATTACTGACCAGAGTATTAATTAAAAAAAGAAAGAAAGGCCTGCCAATACTCCCAAATGCTGTCAGGTTTCAAAATTATACAGTATTTCTCACCACAGCAGAACAAGCTTTATCAACGCAGGCTTGTTCTCCATTTTCACGGTCTCCTTCACTATTTATTAAGGAAACATAGACACTCTCCTGGAGGCCCAAATCAAACCTCTATCATGATGCTCCTGAAACAGTCAAAGCAATGATCTCTAATAGATGGTGAAATCCTCACTAGAAAATGGCCAATTCAAACTCTGCACCTATCTGAACGGTACTCTTAATTCTTGACAGAGAACCTCATTAATTATTCTGGTTACAACTCCAGATAAATTCATCTAGAAGAAAAAAAGTCAGCATGTTTAAGGAAGCAAAGCCAGCCTCAGCTGTACAAAACATTCCTCATTAGTAAGAGAAAATATCCTACCGCTTCCAGTTCTTTTAAGCTCCATTTCCTGCATATGGATTTTGCTTGGAGTCATTCTTATGGGAACTGGGTGCACAATTGCAGTGTCCTGTGGAGATCAGAATTAAGTGATGTTAATCTAATTTTCAGTTGTTCTAATTCAAGTCTGACACCATGTGAAATGTAATTTCTAAATAAAATTTTATAAATTTAGGTTTTTACACATTTCCAAGGAATTTTGTATGCCCATAAAACCAATACTCTATAAGCTGATGTTTCTCTAACAATATGTAAGGCGTAACCTAGCATATTACTTGAAAAGGACACTAGAAATGTTTCTCTAGATAACTGCATTGTTAATAGGACCTGAATTTTACCAGCTTTCCACCATTCTTGGCATACAAGATGTGTTATGTCAAGCGCATCTCCAAAAAAACAAACCAATCTCCCCAAACCCCTGAAAAACAATAGCAACAACCCCCATTTCCCCCAGTTTCAAACCCCCTCTCTTCAGCTTCACTTATGATTCCTCAAAAAGTTATAGCCTCTTTAAATAGTATGAGTAATTATCTATAAAATAGGTACTTTGCAGTAGTTTAAGATAAATAGTTTCAGAGTCTTTAAAAATAGTAAGAACTATTCTGAAGTTTAGGATAGTAAACCCTATGGAATGTACCTCTAGATAGGTGTTGACTTTACACTTAGTAATTTTCTTTGTAGTTCAGACAAGGGACTCCATTTTAATGTACTTTATAGATAGTCTTCAAACCAAATGGAAAGGGCTAAGTGTAGATAACTAAAAAAATCTCAAAATTTTGTTTGTTCACAAGTAACCTAAAAATATGGACATAGCTGTCTGAGTGTTTGGGTTTTTTACTGTCATTTATATTCAGAATATACAAATGGGTGGGACAAGGACAACACAAAAAAACATCCCAGATGTTATTTCTAGGGACAGAATATAAAGTAATTTCAAAACTACCCTTGTATCAGAAATTTAATCTGTTCTGACTACTCAAGTACATAAACTTCACTAAGCATAATACACCTACAGTAATATTTTCTAAAACTGTTTAAACTGACGTGCACTACTTGCTGCAAGTATAGATTTTTAAAACATGTTTATAGTCACAGCTCAAACACACTTGTTGCACCAGGCTTTTAGACAGTTACCACTTTTAAATATATTGCTTCCCTGCCTGCCTCATAATGGGATTATCATGCAAAGATCACTTTCTTGCTGTAGCTACTTCAGTCTCTGCTGTAATTTAATGTGCAGCTACTACAAGAATGTCTCAAGTAGTTAAATGGATTTTCATATAATGTATTAATTCAGATCATTAATCTGGTTTACAAAAAACTTAACAAGTTACCAGCTTTCACTGACAATAGGCAAATTATGTTCCCATACCAGGCGTCAAATGTATTATTTCACTCTTTCTGCTTATTTTTTTACCTCCAAAGCAGCTGCTTTTCCAACAAGAGAAAAACCCCCTCATCTATGAATTTACTCATTAGTTAGTTACTAACAACTGCTCAGGAAAGCCAATTCATCTAGGAAAACAGTTTTTCAAGAAATCAGTCCTATGCATCACTGTTGAGATTGCTAAAATAAGAAGTTTACACACTGCTACTGAAAATTTGCTGTCATTTGTTCTTATTTGCATATGAAAATGAAGTCTCTGAAGCATCTATTCCCAAAACCCTGTTCCCTTAGCAAGCATTAACAATGCTTGCCATTCTTTAAAATTACTCTCAACTACAAGCATTGTAAGAGAACACCTCAAGAGTGTGATCTTCCAGGATATTTTTTTGTATTTCTATTGAATTTCTGTTTATACACACATGGCTACATATGAGTTTTCTATACATCACCACTGTTCTACATTTTAGATTATTAACATATGGGAAAATTTCAAACTTCAAAGTTCTGTCATTTACTAATTATGTATAAAAAAAATCAGTATCTTACTGTGCAAACAAGATAGTGATAGCTCTTTACTGTGTATAATTGCTTGACAACAAGAAGCAACTATAAACTGATTTCCATCACGTTTACTTCATTAAAACAATACAGTACATTTAACCAAAGAAGGCTCTCAGATGAAAAAGGGCTAGTTTTCACTTTAACTATGAAATTTTAATTTGTTTTGAATGTTTACTAAAGGCAATTGCAAGCACAGGGAACAGTGCAATTTGAATTGTAGGTTCCAGCATCTACTGCTATTGGAAATGCTATTTCCACATCAGTGTTAACTCTGAGAGTGGAACACTGATGTATTTGAAATATTTGTATATTTATGTATTGTATCTTTTTAGAAGTGACCTGTTTAATATCAAAAGTTGTTAAATGAATATTATGTACACCTATTGTATTTTGTTATATAATCAAATGAACACTAACACTGTAATTAAATTTAAATGGACTCTAACAGTGGTAATTAAATCTGTAAGAAAAGCAGGATGAAAGCAGCAGCTAAATACTGAAGTAATTTTAATGCATTTCAGAACTGCTTCAATGTCACATGCTGTGAAAGTTTAAAACCAGCAGAACTTGAAACGCTGTAGTGAATTTCTGGCTCCCAAACTTGGCAAGATGCTTTAACTACATAATTCTTTAGAGCACTCCTCACTGAGTAATGCATTAGAACAACACTAGTTTAGCTGGAGAAATACTAAAAGCCTATTAATAAAATAACTTGGTGAAAACATTAGGAATATGAAATACCCCACCCGTTAAAGTCTAGTAGTTTTTTTCAGTTAAGTTGGCATTGTCAGTTCCTAAGGAGTTCGTGCAAATCAAGCTCTGCAACTTGAAAGAAGTGAAACCCTAAAGACAAAGTCTAGAATAAGACTAGTTTACCACTGGGAGTAGCCCTTGCATTGACTTACATTTAAAAAAAAACATTATGTTTAAATACTTCGTGTAATACAGGTTTTGCTAGCCATGCTGTATTATACCAAAATCAAGGCAAAAAAGCATTCTTTGCACTCAGATATTAAACATAAGCTGACTAGAAAATTTATATACCTAGTATAAGCCAAAAATTAAAAAGCCTGCTATCATTCCCCAAAAAGCAATCCATGGAATCATGCATAACAGCTAAATACAATGAATGGAAATTCAGTGTTAATAAAATTAATTTCAAACAAGCAAGCTAAGTGATTGACTTACAGGATCAGCTGGTGCAATGTTAGAATCAAATTGGGTCAGAGTTTGTGAGCTTGAAGAGCGTTCGCTAAATGTCTCCCACTGCTGAACAGACAGAGGAGAGAAGTCAGCATGATCAGAAAGATGGGAGTAAAAGATCACTGAGGAGATTTAGCATAGTAGTTTGGAGGTTGCACTGGTAAGTACTATATGTGCTCTGGACAGTACTTGACTTGGAATGCACAGTAATACACAAAGTATTTCTGTTTCAGTCTCAAATTGTTGTGCAACTAAGTTTGTTGTCTGTCAACATTAATCTTTACATCCACATTTAACAATGAAGATACAGATGCACAGTCAACATGGAAGTACCTTCAGAGTTCACATTTGGCAATGAAAATCATACAAGCAAAAAATATCAGCCATTCAAATACCATAAAGATAAAATCAATGACACAATGTGTGTATTTGTAATTATAAAATCCACAGAAAGGTTCCTCAGTTTTGTAGCTGACAACTTTAACTTCTTTTGTGAATTCTGATTTCCTTACAAAATCCCAGACAAATGAACATTGAGCAGAGAATTCCAATTACACCAGTCCAGCTTGCCAGTGCAACCCCTGAGAAGTGATTCTATACTGTAAAAGAGCATTTTTACAAGTCTAAATCACTGACAAGGCAAAGAGTAAATTCAAACGTACTGTTGATTGCCAAAAGCAAGTCCATCTCTGAACAATTTTGTAAGTTATAAGCATGCTGCATCAATACATGGTTGTCAAGAGTCCCCATGCTTAGTAAGTCAAGCTACAGCAACAACTGGATCAACAAAGCACCAGAGTACATAAAATTAGTTTGTGATCCAGAAAACAGATTACAAATCACAACAGGAATGCTAAACTTGTTATATTTTGGTAAAATAACAAGTAAATGTTAACAAGTTTCAAACGCTATAACAAAAACTACAAATAAAAAAAAATTTAGTGATCAAAATTTGACAAAAATAGTGTTAGTATAGTTGTGAAAACAAATCAATATTCCTGTCCCATTTCTATAGGCATTTCTATAAGAATTAATGTAAATGATTCCAGAAGATATAGGACAAACTATATGGTGCTAGTCAACCTAATTTCACATGCTCCTCTACGCTGAACTGTATTCAGTGAATAGCCTGAACCTAGTCTAAAACAGTTACTTCAGAAATAACTATGGAAACTCCTAAGTAACTGTTTTCAATCAACTGAAAATAAATTCAGAAAAAGATTAAATAAATTAAGTGCTCTCCTGCATGATGCCCCTCTTTCTGAAGACAAGCCTTATCTCCTCATTTCAAACTTTAAGGCAAAGATTATGGGTTCATATGTGGGAGGTTTTGCTCTTTTTTTTTTTTCCCCTGTGGCTTTTATTGGTGTTGTTTTTGCTTTTTGTTTGTTTTTCTAAACACACATAACACACAACTTCATGGACGAAATCTAACAAAACCCTTTTAGTAAGGATGTAAGGTTTCCCTTCCCAACTGCTCTGTCCCACTCCCCGTATTAAACAGTTGATCTCCGTGTCACTCTGCCCCTTCATAAAGGGGTAGCACTGCAAGCACCTTGGAGCTATACAAACCTGTTGAGTGAGCCAGTTTTTACCAAATCAGAGTTCTTAATGGCCAAGTTCCACCAGCCTTTCACCTGATCTGGCCTCCTGTATGTATACAGCTGCTCATTTTCAAGAAAAGTGCATTAATATTTATTTTAGGACTATCACTACCCTTTTAAACTCGATTTGGTCAGTGGCTTCAAAGTTACTGGCGAGACTGGAAAACAGACCATTCAGTTACAGAAATATTCTCAGTTTTCTATAACTTCTGTAAAGGCATTCAGCATCTACATTACAGTTAAGATCAATGCTAAAACATTATTTCTTAGAGATGTATGCTGAATTTATCTCTTATTTTACTCCTCCAAAGCCAAACTGCAGGACATTTATTACTCATCTTCATGTTCCCTAGCTGCACACAGACAAATGAACACCAAAGCCTCCTAACTGTGCTGGGGAATATGCTATTGTGCTCCATCCTGAAATACTACCAGAAGCCAGTTACTGCTAATTCCCTGGTTAACAGAAAGTTACATATATTAAGTATCTACTGGACTGCATCTCAAACTCTGTGCAAGGTTTAAGAGCATTGATAATAAAATTAATTTGCTGGGATAAAACACTACAAATAGCTTAAACTAAAATGTTTTTCCTCTAGACTTGCAAAAATGTTTCAAAAAATACTTTCAAAAAGTTAATTATTAGAAACTGAGACTCACAGCAACCTGAACCATTACTAAAAGAACACCAAGACATTTGAAACAAGGTGTAACAGTTGTAAACTCAAAAGCAGAACTTCCTATCTGTGTAAAAGCTAACATGACCATATGACACTAGACTGTCTTCAGTGAAAATTTAGTAACCTTTTCAAATTATTTTTTTAAGCTCTCACAACTAAGTGCTCAGCCTTGAGACTTTATGGAAAAGATGTCCAAAGTAAGAGAGAAATGATGAGTGACGAGATAAGAATGTGAAGCATGTATTATCCAGAGTTAGGTAGACTTTCATGGTGCTTTTTATCCTGAAGTTGGAGATTGATGCCTTGGTTCATACTTGTGAGCTTACAGTAACTGAGGCTGGCAACTGGAGTCTAAAAATCAATTATGAGCTAGAAGGAACAGAGTAAGCAACAGTTTTGAAACTAACGAGGATGAAATTGCCTGGAAAGGCAGATAATCCAAAAAAGCCCAACTTTTTTGAGCAATTTGTTGGTGACAGTTATAAGAGGTTCAAAGAGGAAACAATTAGACTGGTGCCTCCAGTAATACCAGAAATTTTTTCATGGTATTAAAACCTTGAGGACTTTGACCTGACTCATGCTGCAAAGAAAATGCTGAGGAGCAAGAAGCATGCACGGCGATATAGCTGAAGTGTCAGAAATTCCTTTGTGTTAGAGCAAAACACTCAACATTTATTAAATGTTCAGCTCTTATTTTAGTATAGTTAGTATCTGGTAGTATATTTAGTTTGAGAACTTTTCCAAACCTTTTAAAGTTTTAGTAGATTTTCAGAAAGAAAATACCACATTATCTATCTGGACAAAGCCAGTTAAGACAAAATTTTGGCTGACAATCATCATTAACATCATTCCACTGCTGCAACTACCATATTCAATTGGCTTGAGTTGCATTGGATGCTGAAAGAATGTGTTCCACTTACTGAATGATTAGCTTATTAACTCTTTATTGCAAACGTGAGGGAATGTATCAATACAAATTTAATACAGTTGCAGACATTTACAGATTTTTAGCAACCACTGAGTATCTGCTCACCTCCCTCCTAAAACATAGCTTCCTACCAGAAATCTAAGAGTCACTACGTAATTTTCTACATTTTTTTATTTGGTAAGGACATCACTGTGAGGATAACATTCGTCCTTAAGAGGGACAGCAGGCTTTGTGAAGTCCTTTTTTCCTGAGAAAGGAAGGAAATTCCCTCTGCTCCTAACTTTAATCCCCAAAACGTGCTTCTTTTCTGGTTCATAATGACTCTCCTTTGGTTTGTCTAAACCTTTTACTACTAACCCTTCTATCCACTTGAAACCTAATGAAGAAAGAAGCCACAAAAAACTCTTTCAATAAGGGAAGATAACACTCAGCTACTGACAGAACCATCTTAGATGTTAACACAAGTTTCAGATTCTTCTTGAAAGTCTCAGGCTATTAAAAAAATAATTTAAATACTTATCTCCTTTTTCCCCCTCTTACAATAAAAATAAGCCCACATCATCTTTGTAGTATGGCTGCAGTCAGGAACTCATTAAAGTCTCTGAAGTAGTTCTCAAAATAAAACATTGGTTTATTCTAAGTACAAGGCAAAAATGTTAGAACAGAGCAACAAGAAAAACTCCAGGAATCAATCCTCTACAGGCTTTTTAAATAATGGATGCTTGTGGAAAAATAAAAATATAAAAAGTCCTATTTGGTAACTTCAGTTTCAAATTCTGCCAAAATACAGCTTTACTATATAAGACTGCTTATATAACAAATATGTATAGTAAAGGATGATAAAGCAGCAGTAGATAATAGTAAAAATTCAAAATTTAAATAAATCTAGCCAGCAGTTGGCTTCAGATTAAACTTTGGGTCTTCGCTTACAAAACAAACCCAGAGCTATGAATTCTCTACGTTGCCGGTGAGGTATTTTATATTTCAAGGTAACATCACCTCCAAAAATAATTCTCAATGTCTAAGTCCGTCAGAAATTTAATTTGAGTTTTGCAAAAGTATTGGATATAAAAGCCCTTCAGAGGTTAAGAAAAAAACCCAACCAAAACCTTGCCCTAAACTGGAAATAAAACCCCAAACCTCATTAATTCAACTTTTCCAATAAATGCTGTAATTCTGTGATTAATATAAAGCTTAAATACCATTAACAACATTAAGTAGTAGCTCATCTCACAATGAGACAAAAATCAGAAGGAATTACCTTTTTTACCATTTAACATGTAGAACCTTCCTGTGTCTACTGTCCTGCTAACTTTTTCATTATTTGCGATCAACAATCCACTTATGTTCAATTATGGATGCGTACACAATTCAGTTATCGAATGGCAATGAAATAACACTTAAATAAAAGTGCTAACCTCACTGCTCTGATTCAATTCTGGCCAGGTCTGGTTTAGGGATGGCATTGATGGAGACTTGCTTGGAGGTGCTTCTGCTGGAGAGCTGGAGTAACCTACCTCACCAGTCTGTTCCCCAACTTCTGAAATGACAGGAATCACTATAAACCAAAATTGCATTCAGTTTATTCTAAAAATAGCTGTTCATCTCATGGAAAGTGCAAAGTACCCTTTGGTTTCATCTTACCCAGGTAAATACATAGCAGCAGACAAAAAGCACTCATTCAAGTCAAATAATTTATTTAATAGGTGCTACTCTTATTTTGAGGATCTTTCTGAAAATTGGGACTTTGAAGATTACTCTGTACCATACTCTCTCCCCGTACTTTGGCTTTTAAATAACATTTTTAGGTTTTGATTACTTGCAGAAATGGGTAATTCTTTCTTAAATTATGAGACAGTAACTTCACACTACATTTATTACATCAAATGCAGCATTGAGGAGTTTCTTAGAGAATAAAATACTTTCTTAAATGAAAGGTTAAAGCAAAGCCAGTGTATCAATGCAATCAGAAACCAAAAATATGAAAACAGATTGAGAAAACCACTCCCCTTTAGATTATTTCCCAAAGAATATTTTAAGTTTTAAGCCTCTGTACTAAAACAATGGTGTTTCCATTCACCACATTTTGCAAACAGAATAAGTCTAGCAGCTGTCACATTGCAACTGTACATTGTTACTGTTATTTCAGTTTTCTCTGAGCTTTCAGCAAGTACAGTCCCTTGCAGAAACATTCCTTTAGACTTGCACACGTCATGATGCAACATGCATTTTTGTTCTGTTCAAACTGTAAGAGAATTGGGTAAGCTAAACTCAACAGCAGATGAAGCATTCTGCTCAATACAGCAAAATCCTGCTTCGTGTCTTTATTTTGCTAGATACACAATACAAGATAAAACAATGCATTGGAAGCCTCAAAAAACTGGAGCTGAGCTTATAACTGTATAACGTAAGCAACAAACAGTTAAAAGAGTGACTTGTAAGTAGCCAGATATAGTAACAAAATGTTTGTAGTCCAAAGAATTAAAACTCAAAACAAGACAAAACGCTGCACAAGAGGAAAGATAGCTTAATTGAATTACTTATTTTAAATGAGTGCTTAATAGATACGTGATTGAAGAGGCCTGCCACAAGCTGTGTGATACACTGTACCAAAGACTGATTAAAATTTAGAAAAAGGGCTGGTTCCAGGCTCCTGAAGAGCTGAACTGCAGCCTGCTCTCCTGCTACAACAGCTCAATATTATGTCTGCTGCCCTCCATTCAGAAGAAACCTGTAACAAATCCAGTGTCGAATCGAACTGGAAACACTTGAACAAACAATAGTGACCAACAGCACCTTTTAAAACCAGCAACCCATTATTGTCTCCATAGTGCTGCTGGGGACAGCAAGAGGCACAGACTAAGATGAGGAGCCAAAACACTGGTCCAGAAAGAAACTAAGTGTCCCATCTTGGGGCCAAAGGAGACTGAGGTGCTACTGACATGAAAAAAAAGCCACACACAGAAACCAGTCACTCATCAAAATTTCAAAGGTGGTGTCAACTTCCAGTAAATGGCCAGACATCAGGTTGAGACTCAATGGTCCCAAAATTGTGCCCAGCACCTAGCATCTTATACAACTGTCTTTTAGGAAAAATGGCTTTACAAATTATTCCACATAGAACTGCACCTAATATCTGCCTTCATGCAAAAAGCATCTGGCAATAAAAAAATGGCTACATCAGGCTGGTATTTACAGGTGCAATGACATCACCAAGCAGTCAAGATGATATGCTGTGGTCATTGGACACAAAATATACTAAGTTCTAAATATGCCAGTGGTAATATTTTGGGAATGCATACTGCATATTAATTGCTCTGAAGTATAATATGAATAAAAGTTTTCTAATGAATTAAAAAAAACACCCAGAATTCTCATTTGAACAGTGGTGTACTAGATAAATGAACTACTAGCATTAAGTGCAAGGTCAAAAGATAAGGCTGAAGACTGCTGTGCACAGACTACACAGCCACCTGTAATTCAAGGAACTTACAAATACCGACACGGAACATGCATAAGACACAAAGAAAACTTCAGGGGTTAAGCTAACTAAATTGTGTAAGATGCAATGCATGGCAATTCTTTTTCTTACAAAGAAACAGCATTGTTGCAGCAACCCAAACAAAAACCAAATTCACAGGGAAGCAAAACTTGCTCTGATTTTTTAAAGGGTTGGAAGCTTTTACTAACTGAGAAAAAAATGGAGTTTCAAGGAAAATATTCACATTTAATTACATAACAGGAAGTGAGACTAGTATTCTTGTTAGCTGCAGATCAAATTCTGCCAAGACAGATGCTATCAACAGTATTCAATTCATAAGTAAGTGTATAAGCACTCTGAGAAGTATTTGTACAAAACTGCCTGATTTCATGCTCCCATTTTCATTCACTGCAGTTTTCTTCTCCAGGCTGCTCCTACACAGACAGATCTTGCTTATTCTGAAGCGCTGACATTGTCCATCTACAAACAGCCCAACACAGTATTAAATCCTAAGCGGAGCTGCTACAATCCAATTCAAAATACTAAACCCATCCAAATGTATTGCAGAATTACCACATTAGTCTAAGAACTTAAGGCACCTCATTTCTCTCCAGTCAGCAGAATGATACTAGCACCTGATTTAACATTTTTTTTTTCTATTAAAATTCTGTAGAGACATAGTGCTATACCAGAAAATTTACCAACTTTATAAATGCTCTATTATACAATACATCTATGCCATGTGAGAGAAATACATATTTCCTGGTCAAGAAACCAGTGTGAGGCAAGAACATACATTAACAGGTTTGGAACACCTGCAATTGGTCACATAACAGATTCACAGGGGCTGGTGACAGAGAGGCTGCCAGCGTCTCCCTCCGTCTGAACAGACACACAGGGCACAGGGAGCCAGCCCTCTGTTACCTTCTGCCAGCCACTAGTTCAAAATTCAAAATGAAAAGACACAGCAAGTTTCAAGCAGAGAGCAGAAGCGTGGAAGATCAAGGGGAAAGTTTCTAGCAAAAGGACAGAATTAATAACAGTATCGTTAATGCTTTTGAATAAAATTTACTATCTTGCACACTGTTTTAAAAAGACATTGAAGTAATTCACCTCCTTGAACAGTTCAAAAGCATGTTATTTGCACTGAGGGTTCAGACAGCAGCAGATCATTAACATTTCAAGTTGTATCTTACAAAAAAGTGGACCCAAAAAGACACTCTGGTGCCATACCAGTTACAGTTTCTATTTCTGAGAATGCTGTCCAAAGTAAGCTTTATTGAAATACAGCTTTTATGGGAAAAAAAAAAAGAAAAAATTACAGAAATTTAAGTGGTTGATCTTTCTAGGCTGATTTACAGTCCTTAAGTTGAACTCATGTAATTTAACATGCGTATTAGTCTGCACACAGACCTATGATTTTTGATTTAGATTAAAACACTAAATATATACTGGTGACTTGTTCTGTTGTAACTACAGGATAAACGATAGCTGCATCAATAACTTTTCCTGAAGTCTTTCATTCAACATGTAAGTTGCGGTGATAAATCATGTTGGGTGCTAGAAAAGATTAACTATTTGCAGTACTGGTGCCCTCCCCCCCCAAATAAAAAACCTAGTTAACTGGATAAAATTAAAGAAGTTTGCACAAACTGTAACTCTTTGTTGTAGCTATTAATAACAGCAGCATCAAGTAGCAATCAGAACTTTTTTTTTTTTTAAGCACATCTTACACAGAATGGTAAGCTTTTAACTTTCTCTATATCAGGGTGACTTCCCTATAATAACCAGAGGGAAAAACTTTTATTTTTTTACTATTAAAAGTAGCTTGTCCTCAAATTTACAGTCTACTTTGTACTTCATGAAAATAAGTCAGTTTTATATTAACAAAGTTGCCTGTAAAATAAGAGCAACAAACATACACATATAACACTTTTTGGTTTTAAGTCCAATTTATAAAGTTTCCAGGCAACTTCAGTTAAATAATAAAAGCCTTGAAATCTACTACCAGTAAAGGCAGTAGTAGATCAAGTACAGATAGAGTTGTTGGGTTTGTTTGTTGGTGGTTTTTTGGTTTTTTTTTTTTTTTAAACAATAATGGTTTATACAATAAAGGTTTATACTTCCTACCAAGATTTTTGCTTGGCACAAAAACAGAACAGGTACGTTTTAGACGCTTGCTCGTTATTCACCCAGTTAGTTGTAGATAGTTCTTGTTAATGTCTATGTCATAGCAAAATGCCTACACACAGAGAAAACACTGCAGTTGCAGCTGAGTGGTGTTGGAAAAGTTCTCTGAGAAGCCAAGCAACTCCCACAAAATATGGTTTAATTATAAAAGCAGATGTAGTAATAGCCACAGTATATAGTTTAAGAACTCATCAATAATTGTCTGAGAAAATCTGACACATACACACACACGGTATTAAAAAAACACCTTTGAAGTATTTAGTAAAAAGAAATAAAATTCTAGGAAATCATTCTACCTGAGCACACATAGCGTAACCTGATTTTCGAAGCAAAGACTGCTTGTTAAAAAGTAATCTAAAGCAGTTTTAAAATACTCAGTTTCCTCCATCTGTTCTAAAGTAAAGGAAGATGGCCACAAACATCCTGTTTTTAAACACCACTCATATGGAACAGTAGATTGCTTTTCAGTTATGGGACTGAGTTTTTGGCACAAAAAAACTAACAAGCAGAACTCATACATTCAACAGTTTATCTGGGAGCGTCCAAAGGTAAAGGACTGTGTATACAAAGACTAGGTGCCAAAGCAGTGAGGAACAGATCTTGTCAAGTCAGGCGTATAATTAACTTAAAAAAAAATATCTGTGCTACTGATCCTGTACTTTTAAACTACAATCCTACCTCTAGCACTGAACCTGTGAATATTTCTAAGTACTTTCAAGACTTAAGAAACTCATGCCATATTTTCAGAAATGAGGGTGAACAGAAAGCATATTCACTTGAAAACAAATCTGAAGTATAGCCATACCGGGAATTTGGAATACAGTAGCTGATCATGAATAAAATCCATACTGTGACAGTTTTGTTTTTGTTAACCTTTAAAGGACATGAGGTAGTACTTCCAAGTGTAATAGTCAATATGTATATTGTTTCTAAATAATATCTCCCTGTACAGAAATACATACTTGCTCAGATTAGCCCTGACTACTGATTAAGATTTCTAAAAATTGCACATTACTTTACTCCATGTTGACTAACGTTACCTAACGTATGACTAACGTATCTGCTGATACACAGTAACAACTATACCATCATTCGAGAACAGTGAAATTTGTGTAAGCATATCTTACCCGTTGAGTCTTCCAAATCAATCAGCTTGGGCATTAAACTTTCAGGTAACTTTTCTGGTAAGTCATACCCATTCTTTCTAGCAACTACCAAATGAAATGCAGCACAGAACTCATCCAGTGTCAATGCACCATCTTTATCAAAATCTGACAGTTCCCTAAAAAGGAAAATTTAGTATAAATAAAATTTCTTACAGTTATTTCCAAAAGACATACTTCTGTAGTACTACTTGGAAGGATCAAATAATGCAGTTTATAGTTAATTTTACCTTATTAAACACTTCACAGTAGTGCTCCATGCTTTAATCTTCAAAGAAGATGAGCCTTAATTAATAATATTTCTTAGTGCTTAAAGATAATTTAAACCCAATTTTATCTCTCCAAGTTTTTAACTCGTTTAAGACAGTTCTACATAATATTACTAGCCTCACATTTTTGGCAAAGCATACTAAATAAATGACAGTGCTGAAGCAATGTGATTTATTTTAAATGGGAAAAATACCTGAATTGGAAAACATTACACTGAAAAAAAGATAAAATCTGCTAAGTCATTTAACGATAGCAATGATGCAGTACCAATTCCAGAATACAATGAAATACAAGCTTTGCACCTAGTCAGAGCTTGATGTATCATCAAGTCCCACTAAGTGGATTTAAAAATATTTGCATCTGTACATTTTATTTGAACTTGTATTTAAATAATTCCTTATCTATATTTATTCAAGTCTAATTGCATCTTTAACAGTAAAAACTTCAAATAACTCCTTACTCTGAAATGTCTGAAGTTTCTTCAAAAGCTCAAAATGCCTTGTAAATAGTTCTAGTCTAAACCCATTAAAGCCTACTAAAATATTATTGGCATAAACCTGAGTAGGACTGAACATACTAGAATACTACTGAAATTTCACTTAACACTTTTTAGTAAGTAGATTATTAGATGGCTGCCAGATAGCTGTCATCTTTCCAAATAATTATCCCGAATACAGAGACATCACACTTACCAAATATGAGAAAGTTCAAGAATAGGTAGTTTTGACTTAGTGAAAAATTCTTTAGCTGCAGATCCTGAAAAGTTACAATAACCATTTTTAATATTTAAATCAAGTTAAATCTTTAGAAGACATAGTTATGGCCAAGGAGATGAACTACTTAGCAAAGGTTTTGGGGAAAATGGCACTAATTACTACGGTTAAATGAAGGAAAGGCAAATTAATTTCAAGTCCTTTCTTGAATTACACTGGAGTTTACCAGATTATCAGTAAAACGCAGAAATTCCTTCAAAATGGTATGCAAACCTGAGTACACAACAAAGTCTTCGTAACAGAACTGCTGCAATCACAATTATATTTTTTAAAGAGCAACTTACCTGGTATAAATCCATTTAGATCAGGTTGAATGGTTTTAAACTGATTAACATAATACTGCCTTTGTTCATCAGTTATTTTCCAGGGGTCATCATAACTACTTGATTGCCTACGAATTTCATTTGTTGTTGTAGCTGATGCTACAGTTCGTACTGTTGTCTGGTCCTGAAATGAAATATTTTTCCTCAGTATTATCTACCTAAAATGCTCCTACGACTTCTCAACTTCTTGCCCTCTAAAAATAAAGCATAGTTAAATCTCGCAGTTGTTTAAAAACTGCGAGAAATCATCAGATTTTATCTACAGGATAATGACAGGGTATTTTTGCACATTGATACATATGGATAGGAATGACTGCAGGTATGCAAGCAGAAAAAAAGGTATGGCACATATGCAAAAAAGCTAAACACAAATGTTTTAAAGACATAATTATTGATACTTTTAAAATTAATAGCTTTCAGTTAATCATTCCAAACAAAGTCAACTCAGTGAAACAAGTATCTGTTGGGTAAATAACACTGAACAGACTACAGCACAGATACGTGGTAAACATCTGCAATGAAAATTATTAAAAAAAAAAAAAAAAAAAGGATTGCAACATCAATCTGAATGAAGCAAATCAAATACCAATAAAGTGTCACACCTGGACAGAAGCAGGATGCATGGCTAAAAGAGCACTGGTTGGTGGGGTATCTGCAAAACTGACCCAATTTTCTTGATGGGGTGGTGGTGAATGGCCAGACCACATGGGATCGCTAGAAGTAGATGAGCCTGAAAATAGAAGAAACATTTCCTTTTCAAAAGACAACCTTGAAGAATGAGTAAGAACTATGGATATGGAAAGCAGTCAAAAAAAAATATATCCTGAAACACATGCTCCTGTCAGGCAGATACACACTTGTAGAATGGTAAGAAATATGAAACTCAAATTGCACCAAGATGACAAAGTTCACCTCTTGGCAACTCATTCCTGCAGATTTTTACATTGGTCAGCTTTAATCTGGACTAAAAATACAGAAGTGAGCAATGAGCTTACTACAACATGTAAAATATAAATTGGGTTTTACCCATTCAATGATTTTTGAATGAGTGAGTTAATACTCCACATTTTCACTTAACTGAAATGAGCAACACTTGTACAGACATATAGCCATTTAAAAGTGGCATACAATACTAGCACTAGCACCACTATGACTTAACTTTTTTATTTTCTAGATTTTAGTTTGCCATTCAAAGAACAAAATCTTGGAAATTCCTCTTAAGAATCAGGCTTTTTGGCAAAGGTAAGTTTTTTTTTCCTGAATTATTTCTAGACTAACTTCACTCAGTTGCTTAAAAACCGGCCAAGAATAATAAGAAGTATCCATATAGAGTGCTGACATCTTCTATGTATTAACTATCTGGAACACAACTACTGAGATTCACCCTAGTGCCTTGTTATAATCTACTTCTGAAGTGCTGCTGATGTTGAATGTCTTAATACTAAAATAACAATGAACCAACTGTAGAAAAATTTGGCCACCCACTGCTTTATGTACAAAACCCTCAATTCTCTTAAAATGCAGTCGCAAATTAAAAATTTATGGAACACTGATCAGAGAGAAAACAAAACCTTTAAAACAAGTCTAGAAGAATCTCAGGACTCTTCCTACTCCTTAACTCCTAAAAGAAATGCTGAACTTCTTGAATCTGAACAGCGTTTCAGATTTACAGATTAATCAGGTTCACAACAACAACAGTTGTGAAACTGATTAACGTACTCCTGCAACTAAATGCTTTCTCTTGAAATTAACATGTTAAAGTCATACTTAGATAGGAATTTCTGCAGCATAACCTAGAAGCATATTTCTTTTTAAAAGGCAGGTCAACTTCCTGTGAGCTTCTGTAAGCCCTCCACACACTCACAAACAAGAAATACAACATTAACATCATAATTTTAATCCTGCCACTAAGATCTAAATTGAAGCAATAAACCCCAAGAAGTTATTGTCAGGATGCTGACTAAAAAATATTGCTATGAGAAATCCATTTATATATATATAGGTAATCTATTTATGAAACTGACAAATATCAACAATTTCAGATTCTTTGAGACAGATGACACTACTCATACACAATCTGCAGTAAACAGAGTGAAGGAAATCTGAGAATCAGTGAGGCAGACCAAGCACTAACATCTATAGTAGTAGTAACAGTATTAAATAGCAATTTCACATACTAACATCTAATGGTATGCAATTACTCATAAATGACCCTTTTCTTAAAAGAAAGTAATGAGAGAAATACTTAGAATTGGCTTATCTTTGCTTTTCTTCTCATACAACAGCCATAATTGTGCACAACCCATTTAACCTTCCATTATGCAGAGTAAAAATGGAGATTTCCAGTGGGAGGAAGATTTTTTGGAAGGAGAAGATAAGTCAAATGTACAAAATTGAGACATTATGTTATTTCTGAATTTCATCAAAATATGAATCAAAGGGTTGGGTTTGTTCTGTTGGGGCTTTTTTTGTGTATGTGTTGGTTTTGAGTTTTTTTGGTTTTTTAAAGTTAGCTTTACTAGGTTGAAAAGCCACTATTGATTACTCCTTTTGTTCCCAAATTTGTCATCTACTTCTGGAAAATCCTATGTGGCCCACAGCTCCTTGTGAACTTCATCCAACATTGCTGAGAATAAAGGCAGTGAGTTTGACAATACTTTTTACCTTGGGATTCTTCTTCAGTAGCTGGCCTAACTCTAAAACACTAGAAAGAAACATGCAGAAAAGCCCAGTCTGTTTCCACCTGGTCTCTTAAACACAGGGCTAGCTAACAGCTAAGATTCAGACAAGTCCTTCCCATCTCTCCTATGGATATGCCACACTCAAATTTTACTTTTGATACAATGGCTCTCCCCTTCCCTGCCCCTCAGACACTGACGTTACCACCACTTGTACGTTAACTCTGTTTTAACTCCTCCCAATAACTTTTCTTCGTACAATTCAATCTGTACCCCACTTAGCACAGCACCTCTTCCAAAGCCTTCCAAAGCTGTACTTTGACAGCAACAAAAACGCCAGTAGCACCAAACCGTTATACCTCCTGAGTCCTGTACAAGTTATTACAGGAATTATTTCCTCTCTCACTTGTTCAAATAATCCCAACAGGAATACTCTGGCTTTACTGTTCCTGTTACTCGGCAATGCAACATTTTAGGACACAGGATGGGAAAGCTGGAGAAAGATTACTAGTAACTAGTGGATACCTGGATCTACACAAATACTCACGGACTCAATCGTTGAAAGTACATCTGTTTGAATTAAAGATAGTCACTCCTCAGCTTCTCAAACTACAAGACGAGATGAGGGACACTGAGGTAGAAGGGAAGGTGCAAGAAAACTGGGTCACAGAGAAGACTCTGAACAACCAGTGTGTTTTTGTTTTATTAACCCAATTCTTAACCCAATGAAGAAACAACCACCAATCGTGTCTGTGCATTTTCACCAGTGAGAACACCATTAACAGCACTTTTGAATGGAGAGCAGGCCTAAAACCAGCTGTCAGATATGAACTAGTGGGTGAAGCCTAATGCGCTAGGTTTACTGTGAAGACTTAAACTTGAATTCCTGTGCTAGCTTGAGTATCTTATCAGCACATTCATAACTTGTGGAAAACGACCTCCGTTCCTGTGGGAGAAGAGTTACCTCCTTGCTTGCTACAAATGTAAGTGTAAAAAATGGTCTATCTAGATAACATCTGAGTAGCTTGTAATTTTCAGCAACTATACAAATGTGGGTTTATTCACAGAGAACTAAAATTTCAACTTCATTAACTAGCAAGACCTCTCCTCACCACCAATTTGTGATGAAACAAAACCAGAAGGTGAGTACAACTTTGGCAATAAAATGAAAGAAGTAGAGCTCTTCCCTCCCTGAATAATCACATGCAGGTAAGAATATTCTTTACATTGTAAAAAGGCCAGTTATCATCACTTAGTTAAGTAGTAACTAGGAAAAATAAAGGACTATTCATCCCCTGCAAGCACAGTAAATATCTTAGGACTCTAAAGATGCAAACAAACTGTTAGCCCAGTAGACATGTTCCACTTTTGTCCGTGAAGTTTTCTGGTTCTTGATTTCATGAACTGCAGCAATATCTCTCCCAACAAGGAAAAGAAAGAAGCATGGGTTAGGGCTGCAAGTTCTCATACATATATTCAGACATCAAAACAAAACTTTGATGTAATGCCAAAGAAAACTAACAGAGGTCCTATGACTGAACAGAAGACCTCAGATATTTTTTTTTTACTAGTTTGAAATCATTATTTGGATACTAACAACATAAACGCTCTGCTTTGCCTCCACTCCAAACAGACTATAAGGTAATAAATAATTTCTAGCCCCTATTCTGACATTCCATTCAAATTCATCATTTGAAATGGGGAAGGGGTTCTTTTCAAGTTTGCTACCATCAGCACACCTCTAGCAGCTGAAGCTGTAGTGCAAAATGAGCTGAAAACAGGAAAGTATAAGTTTTTTTCCCCCCCTCTCTGGTAACTATAGGAACAGGAAGCTCTCAAACAATTCAGTTTCCTACAAGGGGTTCAGTCATCCACTGTATTATTCTATGAAGATTGATCCTGATCAGAGATGCAAGCCAGAACTGGGACGTAACAACATGATTTTTGAACAGCTTTATCTTAACTGTCAAATCAAAGATACCTGGAAGACTTGAGAGACTCAAGTTTTAACAGAACTGAAACCAACATTTAAGGATGAGACCTGGACCAAGTAACTATACACTTCATTCTACACAGGTGATCAATGTCTGTCACGGAACTTTTAATCCCTGGTATTAAAGTAAAATACATGCACCCTTTGGGGTCTCTTTACAAAAAAGCTTGAAGATGGTAACAAGCCTTGCCTTCCAACTTCATGTGTATAAGCACACTGTGCTAGTCAGGACAGTACCTCAGAGTCCAGCTACTTATGAAGCATCACTAACACTATCTTAACTGAATTACTGGACAACACAGTGGCAAAGAAAAAATGTAAAATCCAAATTAATTTGCTCTGTTGAGATGAGAGCAGGTTTTCTTCCTCAAGAAATTGAGAACCACAGCTGTAAGTCATGCTTAAAACTGATAGAAACAAAATAAGGTGTAAGATTTTTAAATCAAGTCATTATTTAATACTTATTCTACAACCCAATTCAATACAGAAAGCAGTACTTAATTTTGTTCATGGTGGCAGTATGATGATGCAATGCAATGCCTTTACTATGTCAGAATCTTCCCGTTTGAACAAAAACCCCAAAAAATTAAGTTTTGATTTTTGTTCTTCTGGTCTAAGGCAGCATGCTATTTATTATTAGACTCATCCCTTTCACACTTGACATTCCAGGCTTGCAGTTGAGAACCCCATTACCCTCAAACAATGTTTCACATAATGTGAAATACAAGCAAAGAGACCTGGGTTCTTATTTTTTTTGGATCACAACTGAAATAGCAGCTATAACTTAAATCCTACTGAAATTATATCAGGTACTTGCAAATGACCTGATTTTTCAAGAACACCTTCCATTGGAATTAAGATGAGCTTGCAGTGCTGATTTTAAGAAAACTATCTGATTCTACCTAAATGTCAGCAGAATATAACTATTCTACAAAATACCATCCTTAAAAAAGTAGGCTCAAGAAAGGGAAAAAGAATGACCAGCTGTCTACAACATCTGAAATTCCAAGGAGTAATTTAATCAACTGCAGCGCAAAAAAAAAAATAAAAAAAAATCATCCACAGTGATTCACAATGACAATTTTTCTTAAACCAATATATGAAAATCCACCTTACCCCTTAGCACTGGCAGAACAATCGTTCTATAACAGTATCTCCAAATTACTTTAAACACACTATGAATGTGTTTCAGTATGGAGTATAACACTGGTGAAAATTAAGCTACTTCAGAAATATTTCCAGGCTACTACTGAAAAATGTATCCATTAGATATCACAGGGAAAGCACTGCCAAACTGAAATATCAACACTGTATTACAACTTTATTTTTAAGAAGGCAATATTGAACTCTTCAACAGTGAATAGTTTGCATGTTTTCCTAAAGCCCTTGACTTCTTAAGTTAGAAAACCTTATCAAGGTAGAAATCAGCTACCAAAATTGTAGGTCAACTCGTAAGAAAAGCGGGGGGAAGGTCACAATGCCTGGACTGAACCCTTAGAAGTAATTATGTATCTGCAACGAGCAGACTAATAATTTTAAAGTTGACTGGATCTTCCTAGCAAACAACATTCAGGACACTGGTATAAACCTCTGCATACAAACCATTTTACTTCTAAAATAAGCTTTGTTTCCTTATCCAAACAATTCTAACAACAGAATCCCTGGTCCTCCACAGATGCTTATAACTACAGAATGGTGATAAATTGAAAGGTATCGACTTTGGAATACCACATCTTAAATCAACCAACCACAGTTTAATCTGAAACTACAGCCTGTAAAATACAGCATATTATTTAACAGTTTTATCAAAACCAGAACCTGAATTAGAATTGCCCCACTGTTCCCAAGCGTATTGTCTATTAAGCATCACAAAAGAAAACAGAAAATTTTGAAATACGAGATATTAAGGGAAAGCTTTTTAAATCTGAGCACAGTGATACAACAACAGCGAGGGTCCTCATGTTAAATGAACAACAACAAAGGATGAAAAGCTTTATCAAAATAAGTGGTTCTACCTTGACAGATTGGAAATAGAGTAGCTTCAGTTATATATACTTTAAAGAAAGAAAAAAATGCTAAGAGAATTAATTGTTCTAACAATTCATCTAATCTACCAGAAACACAAGTCAAACAAACAATAAGTTATCGTTCCCTTGCTTTCCCTTGAGCTCCTCATGTTGTTGGGTATACTGACAGTTCCTGCACAGTTTCATAATGATGTCAGCTGTGTATGAGAAAACTTACCCCTGGGAAACTTTCATACTCTCTTTCCCTCCCTCCAAACTCTTCAGCATTTCCCATACCACATTAAGAAACAGATTGTGCCATATGCAAGACCACAGATTCCACAGTGCTGCTATGAACATGAACATTTGAATCTGCAAGAAAGTTTCCAGGATTGGAATACACAAAGATAAACTGCCCTAAACTCATTTAATGTACTTAAGAACGTCACAACTTTGGGTTACAGCTGAAGCATAACAGAAGACATTTATACCTGGTTGTGCTTCACTAAATGGAGCCCAAAAAGGCCCAGGTCCAGCAAGAGGCCGTTCATTATTCCCTCCGCTGGGATGGCGGTTGTGCTTCCTCCATGTATGTGGAGAGGTTGGTGGGGATTGCTGTGGTGAAACAACTGGAGATGTGGACTCCTAATAAAACAAAGGAACCTTTTAAGTCTTTTACTAAACTAATTACACAAAAGCCTGTCTAAAAACATTATTTCTAGGAACAACCATCACTGCAGTTAAAGTCTCATTTCGGAGTGTGAAAATTTTAGTACTTATTAAAATCAGGGAACAGCAGAAGTCACGTACAGTATAACAGGGACTGGATATGTTCACTCCAAACAATGTCATGTAATGTATTTTTAACTTGGAATTCTTAAGAGAACAGCAATGCCAAGTTAAATGATTTAGCTACAAAGGAAACTAGATTATAAGACTCACTTTCACTTGTGATAAAAGTTACATTTGAAACCAGGTCTCAAAAGAAAATATTACTTACTGTAGAATTTATTATCATACCTAATTTTCATCAAGTGATTCACAAGCAGTTACTTCCATATAAAAACCAAAGCAGAATTATACATTGGGGGGGGGGGGAAATCACTAGACAGCCACTTTTTTTTTTTTTAAATATGCAAGAACATAGATGTAATTTTTTCAAAGAGTGATGCCATCTAGGATATACTTCTCTGCTGTGCAAATTACAAGGTAGTTTTGCCCTGTTGTTAAGCCTCTCTTTAATCCCATATTGTACTATGGTCTCCCTGAACAGGCAGGAAAACAGAGAATCACAGAAGCAATTTCTACCTGAAATCAGTTCTCACAAGACATTTAGATTACCAGATTATTCCATTTCAAATAAAATACAAACAAAAAAATAATTTGTTGTAAAAAGTATTTATATAGTAGAAAGTTATTCCTTCCCTATATCAAGATCTTTTGAAATTACCGTTCGCCTGATCTCTCAATGTGAACTAAACCATTATCAGTGAAAACAGGTACAACAATAAAACAAAACCTGAACTCAGAGTTTCCTGGAAAAAAAAAACAAAGCTAAAAATCTAAAAATCTGTTTCAGCAGTAGAGAAAAAATAGTTTGGTACTCTATGTTAATAACTGTTAACATACTATCAAGCACCAACAGCCGGGCTGACTGTAGGCTTCCACATGATTCTCAAAACTGAACTGGTTTCCCTTGCTGAATATTCAATGGTCATTATGCTTTTAAAATCAATATTACATCTGCAAAAGTCTAAAAGCAGTAAGAAAGTGCCATAAACAAGCTTTTCTCCAAGCAAGGTACACTCTAAAACTACATGCATTCTAGCAAACGAGTTTTAGGGCCATGACAACTGGTTACTTTCTAATGTGCTGATGTAAACTTTCACCTTTTCCCCCCCCCCTCTGATTTTCATAGTTCCTGGGACACAGGACCAGCCCAATTGATTCTGCAACTGAGGCATTTTCTGAAAGTTCTGACCATTCAGTCAGATTTCCTTGAGTTCCTGGGCCACAAGATTTTGAACTTACCATTCAAAGCATTTAAATGATGCCCATATTGGCAAAGAGTATTACAAAAGTGGCTGGCAATAGCACTAACTCCAACTTTTAATTCAGGGACCAGGACTGCACAAAGTCACTGTTTTTCCACAGTACCTGCAGCAGGTCAAGGTTTTTTGTTGCAGTTACATGCCTTTCTGAAATTTGCCTGAAGCTGTTAGCACCTTGCATTCCTTGTCAAGTATTTTAGATGACAGCACATTCTTACCCTTACAGGTACATGGGGGCACGAGAAAGAGGATTCAGTCTATCCAAAGTGCCACTTGCAGGCTGGAAGCTAGAACTGAGTTGAATGGTTAGTCCGCTTAGCATAGTGCAACAGGAGCTAGGATACCCATGATGCTGCCTCACTGAAACCAATAAAAAGCTTTCTTTCCCCCCGGCTTTTATACAAGCCATCTTTTATCAGACAATATTTGAAGGATGTTTGAATTTTTAGACAAAATGCCATGAGTAAACCTAGGGAAAACTATGCTTGGTCACAGACACTATTCATTTACTCCAGTACTCTTACTCAAGTCAGTCAGATGGTCCAGAAAGACAAAGAAAACCTGAGGCAGACAATATATGACAGTCTAAAGGAAACCACTCACTACTTCTAGTAACTGCATGTGAACATTAAAACTCCTGACACATAGGCCTCATGAAGCAGCCTAGCCCTGGTGGAGCTGACAACTGACTGTTCAGAAGCTTCCATCTAACATTTGGCCTTACGCTATGCTCAAGGCATAGGAAGAAACTGCAAATATGATCCTCTTCGATTCTTTAAAAGTTTACCTTACATGTGATTCTGTAAAGCATGTAATAATAGTAATCAAATCATCTGAAGTACAAGCATAATAAATAATTAACTTTGTTCTCAATGTTCCCCAACAATGGTGTATCAGAATTCTGAACATTTACAGATTTCTCACAATTGATTTGGAGCTTCAGCTTACAGACTCCAAAATTGCTGAACATCAAAAGCATGTCACCAAATCTAATGTCAAAAAGCTTCTGGAAGACAGACAAGTCACATCTTCAGTTTTACCATCATTACAAGTCACACATTCCCCAGTTTAAACCAAATTTAGATGGCATTACTGTGGCACCATTCTTTCCTTGTGCAATCCCAATCACTTGCATATACCACTCATGGCATTAATCTAGCTTATTAGAAGCTTAGGAGACCTAAATGCCTTAACTTAAAAAAAAAGTATGTATTTATATATACACACACAAACATATATGTGCGTGTATATATATAAATAAAAAATGGCTTAGCCAAAATACTGGTGGCTTGATGCAAGTGTAAAGAAGGAAAGTGCAAGCCAGAAAAGACTGGGGAGGAGGCAGGACTGTAGAAACATTGACTCATTCAAAAGCAGTCATGGGAAAACACAATGAGTAGGGATTTACGGAAACTGCAATTTACATGTAGGTTCATTCACCCCTTATGTATAGGTTAACATCTGCTATATATCTGCCTTCACAGGGAGTAAGAAATTGTCATTTTCATATACTCATGCCCAGAAAACATGGTTTGTTGTACAAAGTTTCCACTTCAGTTTTGCATTGAGCTTCACACTTTAGGGAACAGAAGCCATAGGTTCATTAGAACCACCTCTGTTCCTCAGCTGCAACATACATTCTCATAGACTGAGAGTATACATTGCAGCTGAGGAAGCAGGGTTGCTCACTTTGACCTGTCCAACCTATTAATAAAAGAAACAAATTTTGAAAGCCTGAAATACCCAGGGTCAGATTTTTCTGAGAGTATTAGGGTACACAACCTAACCTAATTGCTCTTCAAAATGCTGACATGTAACTACAAAAGTTTGCCTAGTTTGGGTTACTGATAACTGCGATTTTGAATTTCACTGATCTTAACAGAAGTTACCCACCTAATCTCCTTGGGAACTTTGACAATTTTACTCACTATCTGCATACTGTAGTTGACATGTCATTTATTATATCAGTTGCTATTAAAATCTTATTTTGATAAACCATTTTAGCACTTTGAATGCAACTGAACATATAAAACACCAGCTTTTTTCTCCAAACAAACCTCAATAAAAATCATAGCAACTACTATGTTCTAGTTTTTACTATCTTAAGACATCTATTTTTCCTCTTTAAATTACTCCAGAAAACAGATCTAAATAAAAGCATGTTGACATAAGTAGTTAATAACTATTTAACATTTTCATGCTAAATACAACTGCCGGGAACATTCTTCTCAACAACTAATCAAAAAATAATTTTTGCCTGTTAGCTATAACCTTAAGTAATCCATCTTAATTTTTTTTTAAAAAAACCCACATTTTAAGAAGTTCTAAAAAAGCATGATTTTTGTCAAGCTGGAATTACAAAATCAAGATGCTATCAAGGACTCGGAACTTGGACTTTTGTGAATGATAAGCAGTTACCAAAAATAATGCTATAATTAAAAAAGGTGATATAACATATGGCTCTAAAAGAAGAACCTCAATGAAGATACAAACAAACTGGCATAAGGCAACACAATACTGTGCTAAAGCAACTCTGAAGGGATCTCAATCTTAAAAGGGCATTGCAAGCATACACGAGTCAAAGGAGATTATAAACCTTTTCCTGGATCTCACACCTCAGGCCAGAAGAAAGCCTCCTAAGGAGAATTCCAGAGACAATGAAGCCAGACATGGTATCCGAAGGGTAGCTCTAAGGGTGTTGTGATCCAGGTCTTGATACCACACAGCCTGCATAAGAGTCAGGGAACAGATCCATCATGAAGAAAGATTATGCTGGAGATGGTAATTGCATTGCAGAACCCATGTTTTTGTAATCAACTAGCATTCATACTGAAGAACAAAATAGTCCAAGGTTCAATGTGAACTTCTCCACATGCAATACTACAAATTTTTAGAGTGGAGGTGTGTCTGGTTCAGCCAATTACAAACTGGTTAGTCTGACCTCAACAGTTTGAACGGTTTAGACTAGATTTTGAAGAAAAGAATAATTATAAACACAGAGGTAAATGGGAAATGGATCAATCACAGCATGGGAAATTTTACTTAAGTTGGCTGGTATTATTTTTATGATTTGTCTAGACAAAGGACCCACACTGAACCTCTGCATACTTCAGTGGGGTGGCCAGACAAGGTAATTGCAACAATGTGAAGTTAATACAAGAATCTAAGGTGCAAAAGAACTGGCTGCAGAAGGATCAAGGCTCAATTGTATTAGAATAGGAACTATGGGATTGAAGGGAATTTTCTAGTAATGCTCCTGAATGACCGATTCGGGGAATAACCTGATCTGATACTATTTGTAACTGATTATGCACAATAAATAGCATGCTGACGAATTCTGACAACAAATATAAGGAGGCAGATGGATGGATTCCTTTCAGGACATAGGTAACAGTAAATTATCAGGTTTTAAAGTATAAAACAGTTTTTTGCATAGTGGAAATTAATAGTGAAGTGCACAATGAGAATCAATCAGCTGAAAACAGAAGACTGGATGCACAGGTCAACTATCAGACCACAACAATACGACAGATTTGCTTTATTCAC
The DNA here is from genome assembly GCA_035590215.1 of Microhierax caerulescens. Taxonomy (NCBI): domain Eukaryota; kingdom Metazoa; phylum Chordata; class Aves; order Falconiformes; family Falconidae; genus Microhierax; species Microhierax caerulescens. The sequence continues at coordinate 51,711,013 of JAVJGJ010000059.1, read as the reverse complement.
AGCTGCTAAGTGAGGTATATGAGATGAGATGTATCAAGCAGCAGTAGGCAAGTACCCTATGAAACAGCATTAATACTGGTGAGCTCTCATTTGGACCAAGAAATACAAATATAGTAAAATATTTTCAATAAGAATTCAAATTGGATCAAAGGCAGAGAAGGATTATGAGGATTACTGGTAACTACTTTGTGAAACAAAACTGAGACTATGGATTGTTTTGTCGAGCAAAACAAAACTAAGGGGGAATACAATGGTTTTCTAGTAAATATTGGTGGTGTTCTGCAGCTAATACTAAGGACAAAGTTGTTAAAAGAACAGGATTACCTTATCTGAGTAAAGTTAAGTGGAAACTCCCATCATATTCCCATGAATATTCCATATATTCCTACTAAGGGTCTGGAATAGCTTTCCCCAACATGGCTAGTGTGGATGAAAGGTGGTGATTTCGAGGAAGAACCCCAATGTATTTTTTTAAACTCATTATCTAATACAATGTCTTATAATAGAGGGTTAGACTCAATGGCACACAAGGTCTTTTCAAGTTCTGTACTCTGAAACAACTTACGTAATGCCTGATATTTTACCTGGAATTACCTGGTCAATCTCCAAAACAGAAGCAGACTAAAATGGACTACTGGCAAAACTTAAAGGCACACAACTCCTCACACAGTTAAAAAAAAGTGGAAATGATCAAATTTTGACTGCTACAGGTACCAAAACTTGAGCTGTCCTCTCCAAAGGCTGCACTGATATGGCAGTAAATCAATACAGAGTGCTTAATGCACAGATAAGTAGATGAGTATCTTCTGCTTTACCTTTTATTTTCACCAGGATATATAGCAAGGTTCAGCCTATATGCATTTGCCAGATGCGTATTTTCCAGCTGCTAGAAGCCTCAACATCTACCAAAACTAGCTACCCCCATTTTCTTGGAAGAGGTGACAATCCAGGTGAAAGTATCCTAAAACAGTACCTGATCAACACCTGGATCATGCCTTAAAAATGTGGAAAAAATAGTAGCTTTTTGGCTTTAACAAAAAAACCACCACAAAAACAACCACAAAACATCCAAAGGCAATATCTAACAGACTGACATTGAGAATGTTTAGTCACTTGTAAGCTACTTTCAGAAGACAGAAAGTAATTCCTAACTTAGCACTACTGCTTCTTCTAGGAAACTGTTTTCAGTATATCTGCCTTCCTCTTTAAAAAAAAAAAAATATCAAAACAAGAAGCTTCCACCTACAATGACAGCTCCAAATTCTACTATGAAGATTTCTTTCTAAAAAGCACAAGAACTCTACAGAATTTCGATTCTCAAGATCAGCCTACATTAACATTTTTAGTAGCACAGCTGCTATTACAGCTATACAAAGTACAGAGATATCTACATACACTGTGGTTAACACACCTATGTCAACAAGTGTTTGTATAGATGTCAGCAGAAATGTTCAAATCTACTTAGCCTCTATTATTTAGGAAGAACAAATTATGGTAGCAGGAAAAAAAAAAAAAGTGTGTTTTTCCCCTAATACTTTATCTCCACTAGGATGTGCAGTCAACAAGCCATCTAGTGAATGAAGACATTTTTTGTTATTTGGCTTGACTACTGAATCAGTTCTGTAGCTTCCATGACAGCTGGGTGTGACTTCAGTCACCTTCTACAAACATTAACAATATTAGAAACTTCTGGCTAGTGCTATATTTACATAATCATTAGCCATTATAAACTAAAAATGACACCATAAAAATCACTAGAGATATAAAAAAGGAACTTTGCTCACACTTACTTTAAAAGATGACCTCATTTATAGCTACTCTTTCGAAACACAACTTGACTGACATTTTCTGATGCCCCACCTCCAATTGAAACTCATGAGGGGAGCTGCCAAAATAATGCACTGAAAGAAATAGTTTTAGCTAGGACACTTCAGTAGACAATACTCTTAAGTTAAATTATTTTACGTCAATTATTTGTAATTATAAGATTAACCTATGCATGACAAATTTCACTAATATGCAAAGCTGCACTTGACTGAACCCAGTTTTTAAAGATGAAGGTATCTTATGATTTCATACAAATAATATTTCAGCCAGAGTATTTTGAGATCAATCTACTTTGAAGTGCAAGGCACATTAACAAAGCCAGTGAACAGTTTAAGAAAAAAAACCACCCAAAACCAAACACCCCCCCCAACCAAATCCCAAACTCACTAGTGGAGTATCTAACAGCTACATGACAAGCTCTAAGAGTGAAACACTCAAGCTTAACTTTGACACAAATTCCTCCAGAAAGAACAATGATCCTCAGGAAAATTACACGCTGTAACTAACTTCTCTGACTTCAGATCTTCTCATCCTCTCACTGAAAGAGGTGGCATATAACAAGAATTCAGTCTGAACCTCTTTCTAGATTGTATAAATCTGAGTGGTATCTCCAGGTAAAGACAACTGGATCAGTATCCTGATCTCTGCTGGGATAGTGTTAATTTTCTTCCTAGCAGCTGGTTGGTGCAGTGCTGTGTTTTTAGATGTCATATAAGAATTGTGTTGATAACACACTGATGTTTTCACTTGTTGCTAACTAGCACTTACTCTCAAAGAAAGACTTTTCAGTTTCCCATGCTCTGCCAGAGAGGAGGTGCACAAGAAGCTGGGATGGAACACAACCAGCCAAAAGGATATTCCATACCATAGAATGTCATGCTCAGTATATAAACTGAGGCAAGTTGGCCAGGGATTGCCAATCACTGCTTGGGGACTGGCTGGGCATTGGTCAGCGGGTGATGAGCAATTGTATTGTGCACCACTTCTTTCTCAGGTTTTATTTCTCTTCTTCTCTTTGTAATCTTCCTTTTCATCATCATCATTATTATAATATTTTATTTCAGTTATTAAACCGCTCTTATCTCAACACATGGGTTTTACCTTTTTTTCAATTCTCCTCCCCATCCCTTGAGTGGGGGGGTCAGGGGGAATAAGCAGCTGTATGGTATTTAGTTGCCAGATGGGGTCAAACTGTGACAACCAGCAATTTCTACAAAAACATGGATAAAAGTCGTCTTTTGGAAAATAGCCCCATTAGAGCATTTATGTGTTCAAGTGAGCTCAAGGGCTCACACCCCTTTCTCAGCTTATTTCTAACATGGTGTCCAAACCAGTAAGTATTAGACTGTGACAAGAACGCTGCTTGAATGGATTCACTGTACCATCAGAAATGTAGAATCAGCCACAGAAAACACAGTTTTACAATAAGGTGCAAAATCAGACAATACTTCCCTGATGTTCTAGACCATGAATGTAGCTTAATATTGCTGGACTCAATGCTGTGTTGTCTGTTACATTTGCTCCAAGTCTGCCTTCTGGGCCAGACCTCTCAAAGGACTTAAACACAGAGTTTCTTAATTCTGATGATCCCATATAGACTTGTGTCTATATGGGAAGAGAGATACCAAGCTGCTTCTATCAGCCAAGATGGAGAAAAGAAACTTGGATGCTTATACACCTTTGTGAACATGTGGCTTCTTTACCCAGAAAGCGGAGATCTCAAACACCAGATTCTTTTTGTTATTTTAAAATTACACCAGTACAGATTCCTGTATGAAACCGCATCTGTTCACTAAAACTCAACACCATGATGGAAGCATATAAAACGCTATTTCAAGCAAACTAAAACCCCATCATCAGATTGAAGAGATCTGTGATTGTTGATTTCTTCATGAAGCACTTGGGAGTTCTCGCGAACACATCTACCTAAAACTAAACAACAATAATCTATCTTCAGATCTACTGCCAGTCCTCCTTTCACTACAATCCCCATCTCCCATTTGGTAGAAAGGAAACTGCAGCCAAACATGGATTATGGATGGCCTCTGCTAATTTGCTTTTTCTTTATATTGGATCAGTCCAGACCATTCCCAGAGAGATCAATAAATGTTTATGAATGAATTCCCAGAGAGATTAAGGGATGTTTGCAAGTTCCTTACATTCTTTACAAAACAAGCCCAGAAAAGAGTATACCATGGGGAAGAACACAGGTCATTCAACAGTTATACACAGACACATACACCCAGCAAAATTTATACTCAAAAACCCTCAAAAAACAAAATTTGTACTCAGTGTTCTTACTTGTAGAAAAGACAATCAGAAAATATTTCCCCATGGAAAAAGAGCGTAAAAACTATAAAACCGAAGGAATTAAAAGGAGGTACAAAGCTGTAAGCCTTTACAGTTTTCATTTGAGATATCCTGTAGCTGAAGATGAAAAGAACCAGTGGGCAGAAGGAAATCCATTTTCTCACTATTAGAGCATAATAAAAAGCTATGTGAAAACTTCCTTAGTTCTGGTTCTCACTGTCTCTACTTAATTAAATAGCTGAACAATAAAGTGTAAGGCAGAGAAAAGCAACTGAGATTTTTTTTTAAAAAAAATTCTAAATAAAGTATTTCAGATTTAAAGGTATTGCAGCATGTTGAAGGACTAGAAATCCTGTCTTCCACGGCATTCAGTACCACTGTTCCAATGACCAGGAAGCTGATGTGAACTATCTAATAAAAAAAGGTATTAACATCATAACGATTGCTACTTGACATTTGCTGTCGTATCTTACCCACTGATTTTCTTTTCTGTCTCAATTCTTTGTCCATTACCACCAATATTTGAAACACAGATAAGACTTCATTAAAAAATATCTCCTATATGCAAGTATTTCAGCAGCATATGTGGTCTTCATGTATAATATGTATCAGTATGAATTTTTTTTTAAACAAACTATATTGGAAGCAACAAAACTTAAATGCCCTATCAAATTGACTCCTATGCAGCAAAGTAGCAATTAAAAGTCCTGTTTAATCTTTAAGTTAACTTACCTGTTGATCAGTTGATGTACGTTGCTGAACTGCATCATGGCTCACAGAGCCTTTTTTCACTTGTATCCTGCCAGGTGGAGGGGGAATCACACCTGAATATGAAGCAGGGTTATCAGCATCTGAAGAATACAAGGCTGTGTGTCTTGACTCTTGCTCATTCTTTGACACAACAAATCTGGGAAGAGGGAGGTCCTTTACTGTGGAAAAAAAAGAATAGAGCCGGCTATTTACTACACAGAAGTATGATGTTTAAAAATAAAAATGCAGTTCTATGTTGTAATTAAAATTTCACATGTGCCTCAATTACTTAAGCACTGAGACTGCTGCTATAATCAAGCCAACATCTGCCAGTTGGAAAAAAGCAAATACCCCTTCTGCATTATACTTCACGATTTCGCTACCCAGATTCTGGTTTTGGCATACAAATGGGACTTCACCTAGCTGCGTAACTGCCTTAAATGCAGTAGCAGTCAGCTAACCTGGATTTAGCTCATTTTTTCTTGGTTTTGCCAACACTTAATTATTGAAGTGCAGTTTTCAGAATTTATTTACCATTTCTAGCACATATGTAAAATTAGAATGTCTTCATACAGAATGGTTCATCAGCAAAACAAATGCTAAATTACTGCAGTATATTCAATATCACATTTTAGTGAGCTCATGTCATGTTTACAGCAGGTAATATAATCTAGTCTTACTGCAAAACCTGCAACTATTGCTTAAACACATCTGTGTGCACCTTTCTACAACAGAAGCTAAATTACCTGTTTTACTAGGATACAACTGAGAACATTCCAGTATCGCCACACTTTGTAAAAAACACCTATAAAGCAAAGTTTCTTCAAAATGCTAGGAAGTCCTTAGCTTTATATACTCTGGTTCAGAGTAATCCAATACAAAAATGAAGCCATGCAAGTCTTCAATTTTTCACTGCAAGATTTCTACCATTTTTCTGAATCCCAACCACAACTTTCTTACTGGTCCACTGTGAATGAAAATAAACTGGATTTGCTATACAGCTTTCATGTAAATTTGTTTTGCGTTGGAAAAAATATTTCCAAGCACGGCTCAAATTTAATGTCTCTTGCTGACGGCTTACATCTACTACTTTTGGTATCAAAAATGAGTCAGTGGTATTACCAATTGTATTAAAAATGAGATGAAATTGCATATTTATTACATAAAAATTAAAGATTAAATTGATTTGTATTTGAAGAGTGTCATTTGAATCTGTAGTATTCAACAACTATGAATCCATAGACATCTTTATGTATCCAGTGTTAAAGAACAACGCTCCAGTCAGAACATAAATTCTTGATTTAAGCCTCTATCATTAAGCAGAATTCAATGTGCCAAATAGCTTTCGATACAGGGAAGGAGCATGCAACACAGCTTCTTTGCCAAATTTGCAGTTACCCATTATGTGGAAACACTGTTGAAGCAATTCCTGATGCCTTCCTTATTCCTAGATGTCAATTTTCATGTTAACATTGTACCCCATGTTGTGCCAGGAAAGTTATTCACATAGCTGAACAGTGAACTACAGCCACCCAGAAAGTGAAAAAATTACTGTATATACAAGTGAAAAGTTGTATGCTTGCAAAACAAGCCAATACAGACATTAGAACATCTAACTGACAGAGGGGGTCTATGGAGTCAGTTGTTCCAACACAAGGTTCTGGCATGAGATACCTAGCACTGGTTCAACAAAATAATATAGAAGGCTCAGACCAAACACAAAATACCGCCTTCTTTAAAAACAAGACTAGATAAATATAGGCTTGTTTTGCTGTACTAAGCTTCTGCATGACCAATTGAAGTTCTGCCGTTTTTACCTACCTTCTGTCTTTTCCCTACAACAGCAGAAGAACCTTATTTCAACACTACAACATTCATTACCATTCAGAAATCCCTCAATTATAAATGCAAGAGCTGTTATGAATGGAATTAAATCTCAATAATGAATAAATTAAGACAGCACTCTGTACTGTGTATGCCCACATCCTTGTTAACATTTTCTTCCAACAAAAAAACTGTATTCCATACTTAGAAAATAAACATTACATTGAAATAAACACTGCTCATCAATTTCTCAATTTTTAGCTTCCTGAAAGGAACAACAGATTTAGAGGCTTTACTGCAATAACTAAAGCCAGTATTTTTACTACACTGCACACTGAGTAATCAAAAAAGGACTTCGTTAACTAAGAATCAACTGGATGGCACCCATGCTGGATGGATGGACTTAGTACTCAAAATTGGACTGTAATCTCCACTCAGTAACTCACATCAAGCAAGGTTCCCATCTACTTTGAGACACATGGTGAACCAGAGAGCAAACAAAACAAGAAAAGGGGAGAGAAAATATCAAGATAAGAAGTGAATAACGTTAAGAAAATCATAGATTAAAAAATGCAAAGAATGCAGAGCTCAATGGTAGATGTCCTAAAATGGAACTTTCAACTATTTTTTTATGTTTCACTTTGAAGAGAGAAAGAATATATGGTTTAGTCTGGGATGGCTCTAACAGTTCCTCTTTAAGACCTCTTGGAGATGGACTGTGGGCAGAACCCAGCTGACAAGGCTACTGAACCCCAGTTTTCAGGGGAAGGTAACCTAAGCTCAGACTCATTATAAGTCTTCAGCCTGCTGCATTTTAGCTGTTTAGTAGCTGATACAACACTTGAATCATCCTAGGAGCAGGAACTTCATTGACAGGACTGGAACCATTCCAACCAAGACAACAGACAACCAAAGCTAAAAACAGTTAGGGCAAAAATAAACATTCTGCCAATTGTACTTGCTGTATTTAGTAGACCTGGAACCAGTTACAGAAAATTATTCCTAGAAATCCAGAAACCATTACAAGTATTTCTAGTATTGTCATGACTCAGAAACGTATTCCATTATCAAAATTCCAGTGGCTGCTGATTTTTATAGTAACATCTTTTATATTTTGGAATTTATCCTGCATCTTCATGTCAATTTCCTCCTTCAAATTTCTTCCAATATTTTTTTTTTAAAAGAAACAAAAACAGAAAGGCTCCTTCCAGTTAAGGTATCTTACATTAAAATAAAGCCAAGCATATAAAAACCCTGGGAAAAGCTACATACACAGATTTTAGTCTTTGTGTTCTTCAACATGCATTTGACAAGAAATTCCACAATTGTTTTATCAAGGCCCAGTTCTATCAGATATTAAGAGCTGAAGGTCCCTTTTTCCAGCTTTCTGATTCTAGGGCATTCTGCTACAACCTGCTGAAGCTTTAGATTTGGGAACTCTCATCAGGAAAATGGTTTATAAACAGAGTGGCTTTTGAGCAGAAAGGAACTTGAATATTAGCAAGACATTGAATGAAGTCACACATTTTTCCAAAAAGCTACAAAAAACATGAAAAGTGTATATACTATTTGAACGAGCCCTGAATAAACAACTGTAAAAGTCTACACAATTATTCTTTTATTTTTGTATAGCTTTGTCAAATACTTCAGTCCTATTAGATTTTAAGTCCCCTTAACTACTGTTTAATCTATACCCTTTAGACACAAAACCCCTCCTTTCTTTTAATTTCTGGCATACATAAGTATACCATAACATGTATTCTACAGACATAAAATCTACTAGAAAAGGCACCTCAATGCAAAGCTGTGCTCCAAAGATATTAAGTTGCAAGTTGTGTACTATGCTGCAAAGGGTTACAGTGGCTTATAACCCACTACATCTTAAGTCTCTTTTCATCTTACAGAGCAACACTGACACGGATCCACTTATGGCACTCTGGCAGCTATAGTAGAGCCTCATATCAAAGCTCCTGCTGCTTTTCTGAACAATCTTCCCAAAATAAGTCTTTCACCTGTTCTTATTTCACTACCCACACCACAGCTGACCTCTGAAAAGTAAGAAAACAGGTGTTTTGGCTGATAACAGACTTAAAAGATTTTTTACAGTTTTTACTTTTACAAGTAAAAGTACTTTTTAAACTTTTACAAAGGTTTTTCACTAGAAAAATCTTAAACCCACTAATCTCTATATCTGCACTAAGAAGGGAGAAAACTGTCAAGCCAAGTGTGAAGGAATGTAACTTTAGAAAAGATGACTTTTCATATGTTACAATCAAGGCTTCATAAACAGTAACTACAAAAGCCTGCATTCTTCTTTTCCTTCCAGTTCACATTAGTTCTATTAGTACTCTATTCAGAGCACACAGCACACAGATTCTCACAGTAGTAATCTATAGAATGAACCTGCACCTACACAATAGTCAGTAGTGGTTGCTCTTTTACCTCACGATGAGCACAATACTTATTCAATAAAAGTATTTAACGTCATATTTATCACATAGTAAGAATACACTCCCTCATAGTCTCTCCACATTTAAGTTATCAACATGTATAAAAAGACATACCAAACTAATTTACAAGGTTACTCTACAAGACTCTGAGCCAAGTGCAATAATTCTGCTTAGCAACCCAATTCCCACCCGATTTGTGATTTACCTGTATTTAAGCTTTCCACTCTTAGAGGGAGACCAGACTGGGCCACAGCAACAAGTTTCAAAGCAATATAAAATTGACTTCTTCCAAAATAGCCGAGTCTTGTTGCACCACAGAGTTCCATAATCTGAAACAAAACACAGTTACTTGCATAAAAAAAACTTAGAAACACAAAGTGATCTACAGAGGTGATTTCATACATTTAAGAGCAGCATGCCTTGCATTAAGTGCTTGTTACAACTTCCTTTATACAACCTTCAGTAACAATTTCACATGCAATCTATGAGTCAGGGTATGTGATTCCTCACAAGCAGCAAAAGCACAAAGTCTAAAACTTGATTTTTTCCAAATTATCCACCTTTTCTTTCACCTAGGTTTTAGAGGTTCTACAGAGTTGATGTGAGAGAGTAACTGGAGTCACATTCCTTAAAAAAAAACCCAAAACCAAAACACAACAACAAAAAACCCAAACCCAAGAAAACATGTAATAAATATCCTATGTCACTATTAGCTATTCCATCAGTAGCTACATTGTCCATCTTCAGTAACTGCAACAGAAAGTGAACAGCATTCAACATTTTTAGTATTACATTTGTCAGATGTAATCCAGAAACACAAAATGAAGTTTTTCAACTAATTCACAGACAAAATTGAACAGTGTGTAACTGACAAAGTTAGAGAACTGGTAAATTTCTCCCTGAAGAATTTCAATGACAAGGTTAGAATTTATAGACTTAAAAAGCTAGACAATTGCAAATGATACCTTCCAGCCTTTTCCAATATAAGCTTGCTACAGCTCAACTTTTAACTTACAAAATAAACCCATAAAACATTAATTTAGAACACAAAGAATTATCCACACATATGCAATGCATGGATTTCAGCATTGAAAGAGAATGCAGAACTTCAAGTTCTCTGAACAGTGCCACTCAACAGTGCCTCAAGAAAGCAAGCTGTTGTAAAACCTGTCAGAGGGAAACGTGGGAAGCTGACAAACACATAGTCTCAAAGAAGTCCCAAGAAGATCAGCAGGTCTAGGGCTGTGCATGCAGCTCACACCCTGGTGGACAGAAGCCTGCTGCATTAGATTGCTTGGCTATGTTTGCATTATACTTCCCATACTGTCCTACGTATTTTCTCATTATAGTATTTATGCAGCATGATGCCTGGACATAAGTCAGGAGAAAACAGGGCATTTTCTAAAGTTCATTAACCAAAAGAAAATAATCCAACAGAGTTAAATACAATATATTAGTTTCAGTGGGTTAGCTGGACTACAAGAAGTGTCACAAGGAAAGAAGTGGCAGTGTAAATGAACAGGTAACAATTCAAACACACACTCTGAGGCATCAACATCTAAAAAAAATTCCCTATACTCAACCTAATGCCAAAAATAATTACACTAACTTGAAATAATTGGCAGAACTAAAGCAGTGGATATTCAAGAGACAGCTAGCAATCCAAATCAGTGTGACAGCAACAGTAATTTTGTTTTTTCTTTAAAGCACTGTGTCCTGGAAGACTGATGAACAGCCATGTACCTGACTACACCAACAGAGAAAAACCTTGTGGATCCAGTGGCCTAGCACTGACAGATGAACACCTGAGCAGGCTCCAGAAAAGCTTCTTATAAAAAGAACCAATGACACAGGCATTTGGAGCCTATGGAATCATCAGGCAGTAATGGCTTGGGGCAATTTTAAAGCCAGTGCTGTACTGGAAATTATCTTGTTTGGAGCTAGTCAGTACTGCCAATTTAAAAAAAACCCCTCCAGTTAAAACCAAATTAATAATTAAGCTACCAGAGCAGTTAAGTATTAGAAAGGAAAGACAAGCATGGATTCAAAGTAAACAGATATAAATGTAGAAAATACACCAGATGTAGTATCAAGAAAACAAAAAGGCTAAGGATACAAAAAAACGCCCAACCCAACCAACAAAAAAAGAATATTCTTCTGCTGCTGAACAAGTAGCTGTCAAAACCACCCATAGATAGCTAAAGGTGTCCTCTATTTCAAAGACAGACTATAACCCCACCACAAACATGACTGAAGGTTGGGTAAAATCATTGAATGCAAACATCTAGTGGAGAGTCCTCTGCTGACTGACAGCATGCTTGAGCATACTCAAAACAGTCTACCTATAATCTCCTTGAAGGAGGATTTAAACATGCAACAGGTAATAAGATATACTGATGGAGGGGAGGAGGGGCGGGGAGGAATAATAATTAAAAATATAGTTAAGGGATTGCTTCTCTGAGATTTATGTTTAGAGCTTTCATCTTCTTAAGGAAGACAAAGGACAAGCAATTTCATTAAACTCTTCAAGGAATGCCGAGCCATATTCAAGACAAAATTCTCTATGACTGTTTTCATCTCCTTAGATATGAAGATCCTGAGGTCAAACTAGTGCAATTAGCCTGATTAAGGCCAACAGCTCTGTGAAGCTCCAGAATTGCTGGAAGCTGTTGATACAGAAAAACCACTCAGTGCAGTAGCTGTAAATTATGAAATTGCACACTCAGTCATCATGTCGCAAAGAAGTAACAGCAGCATCACCAATATCAGGAGCTGGCGCAAATCAGACATGCAGAGGAAGCAGTATGTTGACAAAGGGCACTGTTTCAAGCACAGACTTGTAGAACTCTTACAGGTTTCAAATAAGAGGTACTTGAACTTGGAAAGGTTTGTGAACCAAAACAACTAAGAGTTGAGAACCTTTAAAAATTCCAAGTGAAGTGGAACAAATCATATCTCTACCAACTGTGGCCAAACGCACTTTCCAGAACTCAGAAAACTTCTCTGGGAGAACCTTCCAGAATACCACAATGCCCCTACCCCTATATTTTTCTGCAAAGCAAATCAAGCCCATTATCTGTAAACATTATTCATGCAGAAGTACAACAGTATTTAAACAGGGATGACTTCAGTGGTAAAACAATAAATGAAGCAACATACATGCCACCTACAAAGTAAAGATGAAAAAATATTTCAACTGTTTGGAGAGAGTTACTAAAGTACCTACTGTTCCATACCAGAGGGTGTTTAAGAGGCAAGACTTTAAGGCAACTTTTGAAGGCTGGAAGTTACAGCACACACGGTGTAGGCTGGCAGGAGTGAACGCACTTACCGGAGGACCTTTTGTATCACATCATCTGAACTAGGACATTAACACAAATCTATCCACTACAAAAAAAAAAAAAAAACAACCAAACAAAAACCTCAAGAAATCACATATTGGTAAGAAGCAAGAAAGAAGAACTGGGTTTCAGAATAAACATTTTGGTCCTGATTTTATTAACACATTCTTAATTTGAGGTATTCTAGTAGTCCTATTATCACGTGGCAGGAGTTTTCATGTTTGTATTGTTGGTGTAAGACTTAACCACAAAGAAACCCTACGCAGAATCACAGAATAGCTGGCCTTGGAAAGGTCCTTTGGAAATCATCCACTCCATGCCCCTCGTTCAATGCAGGCTCAGCTATACAGAAGGTTGCTTAGGAAAAACACTATCATGTCAACAATATTATTTTTTGTATCCCATATACAGCAATTCATTGATGAGAATTCTAAAGCTCTTTGCAAACTTCAGCATTAAACAGATCATAAAATCACGGAATCACAGAATGGTTTGGGTTGGAAGGGACCTTGAAGATCAACTAGTTCCAATCCCTGTACCATGGGCAGGGACACCTTCCACTAGATCATGACAGGATGTTTTCCAAATTAAATGTTTATTGGAATACAGCCTCAAATTGGGTACTAGAATATGCTGTCCTACAAAGCTGCTCTCCTGAAGTCATGTAATCAATCCACTCACCTCAGCTACAACAAAAATTAACCATATCTCTACAGTGTAAGGTAATCCAGGGATGTATACAGGAAGCTGAAAAAAAAAAAAGTATTTCCTAATCACTGCTACTGTAGCACAAAAAAACTGACCCTCACATATCAAAGACCTATGAAAAACTCCTTTATGCTTTTTTCTAGATTGAATACATTTCTTTCCTCACAATTCTAATCTTGTTATTCTGCAACCAATGTTGAATAGATCAACTCCTGTCAGTTCATTTATCTGAATCTGTCTCACTAATTACAGACCACAGACTGACACAGCTTTCTAACTACAGTCTCTCACCTATCAACTGGACAAAACAACACTGATCAGTTATTCATCAAGAATTTTTAACTTCTCTTCAGAAAAATCTCACTTGACAGGTAGCTTCTCAGATGCAACAGTTGTTGACATCACTGTGTAACAGGAACAAGACAGAGAACTGACAAAGATCCTTCTTTTGATGAGTTATTTTTAACCAAGTCAAGCCTCTGACCCAGTTCTCTGCAAGGCTCCCACAAATCATGACACATGGTGACACCCACGAGAAAAAAAAAAAAAAATTGGAGACAGGACAAAAAAGAGCTACTAAAATACGCAGTCTATTGCTCTTCATTCTACATTTCAGCACTAGTAGCAGTATATGACAAACATTTACACAGTCTTACACCTATCCAAAGACCGTTTGCAAAATGCATTTATGACTAATTCAAGAACTACTACATTTAATGCAATGAATGTGAAGTAGGGAATGTTCATGTGCTGAACAGCAAGTATAAATGCATGTATTGGAGGCAATGTTGTCTTATTAGGTATTTAAGAAACACAGCAGTAAGTATAGTTAATACCAAGAATTCCCAAGCACGAGGTGTATTTGGGACAGCATTGTACTTCGTTGCATAAGGAATAGTAAGGTCTTCTTTTAGTCCTACTGACTGTTCCATGAAGATGGAACTCAGTCAACGCCACAAACCTGGCTTCAGAACACAGGTATTTAAAGAAATAAAACGAATAGTATTGGAGGACTTCCAAGATGACACATGCTCTCTGACAATGAACTATTTAGTCTCCTACTGCCTGAGCCTCTCCTAATACTTCTCCACCCTTGATTTTCACACTGCACATATCCACAGTGGAAACAGACTGCTAAAATACCAACAGGAAGAAAAAGTTACTCATCAGTTTGGACAATTAATTCTCTATAGATACTTTGAACTAAACCTTCCCATTTGACAGGTCATTTCAGCTTTAAATAAACACATATTTCAATCAAATGAAATTTCAGAATTAATCATATCAGAAATAAAGAACTGGCTGTTCAAAAAATGACCCAATATTTTAAGCCTTAGAGAAATTATTCTGCCCCTGTACTCTGATCTGTTTTACAAGGGTGTCCACTGCCTGAGCAAGGGTTGGCAGATTTGGAGTCATTCTTTCACTCTGTTAATACAAAAGCAACAAAAAAGCACCAAAAATTCAAAACTCTGATTTATGACAGATACACACAATACATACATATCTTAACAAGTGAATACATTGAACACCATGAAACACAACAACAACAACAAAAGTAGAATTTTTGCCTCCTTTAGTTTTAAAACCAATTACATTTTAGGTCATTCCTGACCTCAATCCATTCCAAAAATGGTCTGCAGCATCTCCTGTTGTTCCTGGTAGCACACATGTTCATTGTGGATCAGCCGCATTTACCAAAGACACTTCCTAACATAGTAGCTCTGATTCTTCCATTTGGAATCAAAGTTTGCCACCTTGCTAACAGCTCTTGCAAAAGCTGTTATAAGCCATACCCGCAGAGCTCCACAGCTCTCTAGAGGTCAGTGGTTCCCTTCTTGATTTGGTAGCACATGTTAACTGCCATCAGTCAATCCACAAAGAGGAGGCAGACTATAAAAAAAATTCAAGATTCTGATTTAAGAGGGGCTATTTCTCTGAAGATCTAGAGCCATAGACTGTCCTACTTGACTGTAACAAACAAACTATTGCCAAACACCCTCAAAAAGAGGGCAGAATAAAGAAGCCTATTCCTTTCTGACATGTTCAATAGCACCAACAAAGGAAAATCCAGAAAGCCTGATGAACACTCACTTAGAAAGCAACTACTGTCCTCCCAAGTAAAAAGTCATAGCTGAAGACCTTGAGGCACAGTTTCTCTTTGCTTGCATTAAGATCCTCTCTACTGTTGTTCTTCTGGCAGAGTAGGTGCTCATGAGAAAGGCACCTTATAAACAGTAATAGTAAAAAAGCAGCAAGAAGAACTGGAAATAAAAAAACCACAACCACTGAAGCAGCAAAAGACAGTCTGCAAATCTACAAGAACCATTTCTAATTCTTGATGCATAAAGAGAAGTTTTTAGAAGGAAATATTCCACATAGCCGTCATTTCTTCCTATGCAATTTTACATTACTGATTAACCTAAACAGCTCCTCCCTCCTCTGCTTTCAGCTGCACAGTTCCCCATTCCTGAGCACTAACTGTTGCTCATCTATCTGATCACACACTGTCATTACTCCACACAGCCAGCCAGCAAGAAGTTCCTCTGTTAGTCACCTGCTTTCATTAAGCTGAATCAGTTTACTGTAAAACCAACAAACACCTCAGCGGCTACAAGGCACATGGGAACACGTGGCTGGTGCCAATAGCTTGTTCATTTGACTCTAAACTTCTTGTAAGGCTGCAGCCTCAAAAAGTTATGTTCTTCACCTTTAAGAGGGGCTAGAAAGGTAGAAATGAGGAAACTGAATGGAATATCACATCAAGAGCACTTGCACTCCAACTTCTTTGCCTTGCTCAAAAACCCTCCTTAGAAGGGAAAGATATATTCACGATATCAGGCTGCTAAGAATTGCTCTCAAAAAACTGCCTAAAAAAAAAAAAAAGGTGTCTCCTCTTTCCTAGTGATGCCGTGAAAAGTTCAAGCAACAGGAGATGAAGAAACACACTTTAGCAGAAACTCTCATTGCCTGTGATGATCTGGGACTCCAGGATGATACTGTAACACTCAAGTGATTGTATCTTCTGTGAAAAACAGTAGCAGCTGTAGTATCCATTTAAGCCCAAAGAAAGCATCTAGCTTCAGCAGGCACTGGAAAGATTTTACAGCAATATGTTTAGTATTTCAAATTATTACTCCAATAACAAATATTTGGAGCTCACATGGATGTTCTAACTGTGGATGCTCCTGCCATACAGCATTAAGTTGAATATTTTCCTGCAAAATTTCTACTTAAGTGCTAAATGCTGAAGAGAGCAGCATTTAGACATTTTCATTTCTTTCACACTCCCCTTATAATTTAAGTATTCCAGTGATTGATATTCCTTGTTAATAATTACTTTATTCTTTTATTTTAATATTTTCTCCACATATCACCTTTCATCACTATGCCCAAACAAATGTAAGACAGAAAAGTCTTAAAGAATGAACACAACCTTCTGGCTTTTCACTATGTAAAATGAAGATTAAGACATTTTCTGATCCCACAGTTAGTGGTCATGCTGTGGCCTGGCCAAATAGGACTGCTCAGACCTGGTCTTGTTATTCCTGAGCACTTCCACAAAAGTCTACCTGATGCTGCTGTGCCCATTACCTTATGCTGCTTTCTGATCTCAACCTTTTTCCTCTGAGCATCAATCTGACCAGTGTTAATTAGTTACTTTAGACTGCTCTCCTTCTCCCAATAAGGCCTTACCACTCTTAACAATGCATCTATCAAAGTTCAAACAAACCTTAGTTAAAAAGTTCTAAAACCTCCACTTTTAAAAGCTACACTGGAACTCAGAATACATCTGCTAACACTAGTGTCTTAAATCATTTAAGACATTTTAATTCAGAAAAAAACAAGTCATACAGACCATTGCAGTAAGAACAGACTTTCCTACAAGATTCACGACTAGTCATCTAAAGCAGAGTAAGTTCACACCTAATGTTAAATTTTACACAGCTGAGTAATCCTGGAAGTTCAAAGATGCATTTGAAACTGTCTACTTGAAACTACTCATTGAGTAGACTTGAGTCTACTCATTGCTCTATTAATACACTTCAGGAGCATTTTAATGTCAGAAGACAGTAATTCCAGAAATTCAGGTTGGACTGTCATCTTTTCCAAGCCCTTTAAGCTATCAAAACAGTTCCTATACAAAGACAGTCATGCCTAAGTTACAGTGTATTTTTTGTATACCGAGCACAGGGGATAATTTAACTCTTTAGACACCAATCCCAGCTGGAAAAACAAGCAAGTCACAAAACATGATCTTCAAGTCTGGACAATAGTTTAGAAAGAATGACACTGCTGGCTTAATAATATCCTTACAGTCTAAAGATAATATGAAGGGAAAAGAACAAGTGGAAAACACATTCTTACACTAATCATTACTCAAACGCCAGTGAGAAAAATCCGACAGTCAACATACTGCTCCTACACCAACTTCTGACTGCAAACTCATTTTAACAGAGCAAAACTCCAATTTGAAGTCTAGCAAGAAGGACTAAACGGCAATTATTTATGACCTAATAGGTGTGAAACTTGTCTGTAAGGACTAATATTTTGAAAGCTAGCAAATATAATTTAAGAGTCAGAGAGACTGCCAGCAAAGTCCTATAATTGCTCAGTATCTGCAGTAATATTTATTGAAGATTAGACTACAGTGAAGGTATGTTTGCCATTTTTCACAGACAGCGGGTGAAGTGCTCAAAGCTTCTAATACAAAAGAAACACCTTTACAGGAAAAAAATCAAATTTACAATTCATAATTTTGTACAGTTAACTTGATTCTAGAACAGCTGTATTTGCCAAAGTTCCTGATATTTCTGAATAGATTTTAGAATTCTATCCGGTCATGTCAGAATGGATATTAATCATCCCTGCTGTCATCTGACAGCACATTTAAAAAGAAAAAAAATAAACTGTTTTCAAACAAAGCTGAGCTGTGATACTTGAAATTTGCTGAGTGCTGTGCTGCCATATGGAATTATGAAGGAATTATTTACTATGTAAGTGACTAGAGATGTGGCTACACTATGAATACCAATCAATTTCAAAGGCTTAAAAACAATTACATTGAGAAATCAGCTGAAAACAAGTAAGTTTAATAGACTTAATCTACACTCCTAAAGTTTTGCCATTAACTTCCTGCCTTTCATTTCAAAAACAATGATTGTCCTCTGAATAAATGCTGCTGAGATATGAAACTACTCAAACTAACTAACTGTAAAGGGAAAACAATCTGCACCCCACTATAGTGTCTGTGAAGGTAACATCATTAAAGTAAACATTTTTACCAGAATTGTGCAGAAAACTCGAAGTACAATTCACAGGATACAAAGCAGACTAAGAGCTGTTTCTGGCACTAACAGAAAGTAGGCTGCTTATGTATCTCATCACTACAGAGAAACAAAACCTACTGCTCAGCTGTGAGGAAAGAAAAATACTCTATTACAGTAACATTTCATGAGAAAAAAATACATAATTCACAAATTGGGTATTCTTAACTGCGGACCTAGGCACTTTTTGTACTTTTAACGGATTTCTAATAACTATTTCCTACACAACTAAGACACAGCATAATACACATAATACACAGGATGTACAAACATCCTTTAAATATATAAATACTATATATAAACTACATAAGATTATAATCATAAATGGCTACAGACTCAAGTTTATGGCACTCAGGCTAACAGAATATTACAAATGAGTAAGAAAAATGCTACAGTAATACAGTTTTACACTGGAAGAATGCCTTAATAATGATCTGTTGTAAATACTGCTTCAGAAGAATTTTATTTTGTAATGCCACATAGAAAAGCTGTAAGCTTTAAAACAAAAAATATAAAACTAAAATGTATAGGTTGGATTAAATTAAGTGATTTCTTTTTAAAATTTGCGCTCATTTGCAGATTAGGTAGACAGTATTAACAGAGAAAGTCTTTTTACACAGCATACCTTACTTTCAAAGATCTGAAAGTGCTATGTATTTTAAAATATACTTCAAATCACTGAAAGGAAGGCATGGCACTTGCCATGCATAAGGAATTCTTAACACCTTACCCCACCAGTTCTGAAAAGATCATAAATTCAGCAAATTAACCAGAACAAGGTTGAGTCTTTTGCATATCTCCACCACACAGGTAATCCTAAACATGCTCTGGCTCAGCTTCCATTTCCAGCTGACATTTAGTAAACTACTGATTTGACAAACAGGTAGTCTGTGTGTAGGAAAATTCACTGAAATGCTAATTGCAACAATCAAATCACTGTGAACAAGTTTTCTTAAGATTCCTTTTTCTCTACACCCATTCTCCAACAGAGGCCAACATTTTAAGTCAAAAACCTACAATTTTGTTCTGCTATGTTCTGACCAAGGCTAATAATTCCAGTAATAATTGCACTGAACGCCAGCAAATGAGCTCTGGCATCTGAGAAAGCTATGATTCCATGTGCTCTGTTCCCCACGTTTGCCAAAAGCTATCACCCCAAGAACAAAAGAAGGCAGCATGTGCCTGCACCTTTTTTTGCACAGTGCAGACACTGTAGCTGATGAATGAGGCTTTATGCTATGAGTCTGGACTTCACAGTGAAACAGCTGCATCACAGGTATGCACTTTCTTACAGCTTTTGATGTGAAGGCAGCAAACTTGACAGAAAGTTGAGGGAGACAACCAGACACAATGATTTTTTCCATCAATGACAAGAACAATCAGAATTAATCTGTCTGTAAAGATTCCTTAGAAATAATTAAAAAAAAAGCTTGAAACTGGCTAACAAGAGCCAAAAACAGGCTTTAGACTAGGTTTTTAATGGGCTAATGCAAGCATACTGCAATTGAAGAAACTGGGCATATTTTTATGATTCATTTGTCATTTCAAAGACATTCTAACACTAAATTAGAAGTCAGGTAATGTTGCTGTACAACGCCAACACTGAAGATGACCATTCATTTTAGAAAAAGTACATGCAAATACTCCCATATTTGCTGCTTTATAGTAATGTTGGCTTTTAAAGCAAGATGGCTTTACTCAATTTCTGATAAGTATCATGTGCACAACTGATTTGTTTCTTTTCTTGTGAAGTTTCTATGATTCATAATCAAAGAAAAGAGTGCAAGTTCATAAATGTTCTATGATAAAATCACCTAAGAAAAATTCTACAAATTGAACAAATGGGACAGTTTTTCTATTAATTCCATGCACAAATAATGAACTTGACAACACATTTTTTGGCTGACTGTAGCTTTTACAAACAACTTCACCACCAGTATAGAGGCACCAAGAACTGACTTTAATAGCATACCTACCTCAGCACTTTAGGTCAGATGTGAAATATGCTTTTGAAGTTATTTCCCGAGCATCCTCACTGCTCTGGTTCACACTGTGCGGCCACTCCAGAATAGGCAACTATATTTATTTTGTATTAAGCTAACCTAGAAGATATGCTCTAGGAGTGCACCTAATGAATCCCAGCTAACATTCAGGCTACAGAACCAGGCCAGAACTTTATGAAAGATAAGCTTCTGAAATACATATAGAGGCTGGATGGCAGCTCCTCAGCATCACTTGTGGCGTGTCATACTACTTGCTAATACAAACACCGATGCACATGCAACTGGGCCATGAGCTCAGGCAGCTGAGTCAAGTGAAAAATAGCTTGACAAAACCCCCTAACTTTTGGCTGAACAAGCTCCCTAAACCAGCTCTCACTGTCTGTTCAAATGAATGTCAATGCCAGCATAAGGCAGCTCCAGCTTCTAGTGGTTTAAGCTACCATGAAACCCATGCCAAGTCACAACTGAAATAGCCAACTGCTCTAGAAAAAGGAAAGTTCTGCACTTCCCCTCAATCAGCAAACAGTTTTCCTGCCTCTTCCCTTGTGCCACCTGTGACATTCATTCAACCCCACCATTAGCCGATACGTAGTTGAAATGAACAAAAACTGTAATTAATTTTCTGCATGCATAGCCCCTAATGCCAGCATACAACAGCATCAGACAGGCACTAGCATCTTTGCAAGGAGAAGCAGCAGCAGGAGCACATGGCTAGCAGAAAACTGAGCCACCTCATTCAGTGGCAACTCACCATTAGATTGGTTCAGCTGCAGTGTGAAACCGCACCCTGAGAGCAAGTTAAAGACTCATGTAACCCTTGTGAAGTAGTTGGAGTTCTTATCCCAACACACCTGCTTTTATTCACCATTTCATGCAAATCTCCTACCTTAATGCTAATTTCAAGGATGTGCACAAAAAGGCAGAAATATGGGTTAATAAAGGCTGGTGTTCTCACATGTGCAGTTAAGGCTGTAACACCTTTGGTGTTGTATATTTGTTCTGGTAACAAAGCTGCCCTTTTGTAGATGCGTACTAAGTGGACATAGAGCTTCCCCCCCCCAGTGTTTTATTGCTTTGTGAGCATATGATTTGTATACAGCAACCATAACTGTTTCAATCTTCTATATGTTCATCTATTCCCATTTAACAGGCAGCTGACAGTGTCCCTTAGAGGCAGAAATGATGAGAATGATTAGGAACAACTAACTGCATATATTAACTTATCCTGCTGCAAGACATATCTCACACACATAACTCTTTGCAGGAAAGGTTGCATGTATATCCAGCCTTTAAATAACATTGTGGAAAACAAAAAAGTTATGGGTAAAAAAATGCAACTGCACACATTTTCTTTTCCAACAGAATCAACTCCAAATTATTCAAAGGTATCTACAAGACCTGTATTACTGCAGAGTAAAAACTTTGAGGTAGTTCCTCAGGACTACTTGGCCCCTGTGAGTTTGAAGAGCGGTAATTCTGTACTATGTTTTGCACACCTATGGAGGTAATTAGCATTCACGTGACAAGTACTACACTTGCATTCCAGGATTATATAAGAATTAGGTAACTGAATCAAGTTCTTTTCCCAGCAAGCATCAGGTATTTCAAATGAACAGGTAAGGATACAGTACGGTCAAAAGAAAATTCCATCTCCTTCACAGGGTTTCGTTATTTTGTAAGCTACAACAGCTTCATGTTTCAGTTACATAGTCACAGCTTCCGAAGCATCAAATCCAACCTCCCTTTGAAGAGCCCCCATACAATGTATTCAATGCTTGTGGCCTGTGTCAACCTGAGGTACAGCCATACTTAAAGGAGAACATAAAGTAACTAGACAACTAGATTCTTTCCCTCACAAGTACAAGGTACTTAACAGGTGACCAACAGCGATTGCACAAGATATTCATAATGGGTCAAACTGCTAAGGGCATTCTGACTTTCTTTGTATTATTTACAGTCTCATTCCTCAGGCAATCTAATATCTTGTTTGCCAGTTTAACTGCAAGGTTTTCCTTGAGATCGCTACAATGATAAGCCAGGTCTGTTCCTTGAGTTAATTTATTTAGAACCCATGGAATGAAGCCAGAGTAGATTCTCTTCTTCAGATGCAACTACTTTGCAAGAAAATATCTGACCTCCAACACAACAGATAAAGATATAATCCGTGGCCACTTGCATTCAAAATTCCAAGTGCTTCCAAGTCTTTCCAAAGTTCTTGCACTAAATCCTTGCATAAACCAAATTCTCTAGCACTAGCCTACTTTATCTATACACTGATCAAGACCAGTCTTATGGAAAATAGATTCTAAATACAACAAATTGTACACATCCACTTTCCCGGGTTGATTTTTCTGAAATTGTTCGGCCACACACAGAAAGAAGCAGCGGGTGGGCCCTTGAGATACCTCACTTATTGACACTGAGCATGAGACTCTCTTACCATTAAGGCCAGTCATCAAATAAGAGACTTCTAGTTTTACCAGTAAAAGGCATTTCTTACACAGCTCTCTTCCACTTTTTTTTCCATCTTGAACTCATTGTAACCAACCAAGTTGCTTTTAGGAACTTAAAACACATCAGCAGTAACCCTAGTTAAGCATAAGCATTCTGCTGAAATCTGGTACTAAACTGCAGAATGCTGAAATTTGTGTATTATATCTCCAGCTACAGCGACTTTAATGCTTTGTTAAAAGGGCTGCTTATCTCACTAGGCTGAGGATGAAACTGCATAAAGGGCAGCATGGCTTTTCGGATAGTTTTACCCACAGCAGCTCAAAACACTACCTAAACTTTAAAGCACTGAACAATGACAGAGGAACTGCAGAAGCAGCAAATTATTACAAATAGCTGTTCATAAGAACGGTTCACTGAGAATACTTCCCGCAAATAATTACACAAGGCACATCGCAGCTGACTTTCCCTTTTCTATGTGGGGGTAGCTCTGCAATACTGCTACACCTTAAAAACATAACCCAGCGAAGGAATTAAGCACTGAAACTGTGCACGTACATGTTGCAAGTGCGGGCCCGTGTCATTCTTTACACTGCATTTTTTGCTGTTAGAAATGTTTTGATGACTACAGGTAAGTTAATACCTGCTGGGAACCGATGTCCAAAAAAGACTGCCTGGCTTAGGTAGGTGGATCAGCGTGGGCAGCACCCAGCAAGCCGAACACAGCTTTCCCTCCGCGTTGCTCTCCAGCAGCAGGCTGCGGGATGAATCTCCCCCGCACCCCCAAAACGCTTCGGGGTTCTCATGCTTTGGATGGCCTCTGCCGACACGACACCAAAAAGCCACTTTCCCACCAGCTGCCGGACACTTCCAGCGGAGGTCACGGACACGCCGCTCCCCGCCCCGCAGCCCTTCCCCCGGGTTTGCCTTTCCTTTCAACTTTTCCAGCCGAACGACCGGCCTTCCCTGCCCCCTCTCCGGAGGGGAAGGGAGGGGGTTATTATGTCAGTCCGGCTCGGAGGGTGTGTCTCTTTTTTTTTTTCCATTTTTTTCCCCTCCCTTTTCTGGCAAAGAGGTGGCTGAAACCACCAGGCTTTGCAATCAAAGATTATTTTTTTTTTCCACGCCTTGAGGCTTTGTTTAAGGTTAAATGACAGTGATGTGTGGCACTAATCATGAAATAATGCCAAAACATCTCGGTTGTAATTTTCTGCAGCTTTTATTTGTAGTAGACATAATAGTCTAGATTCAACAAAAGGATTACTAATGATCACCTAATATATACTGCACAAGTACAGACAATGGCTTTGTTTGCTATGAAAGCTGACTGTTCCACAGGAATAGTGCTAGATTTTGCTTAGTGAGGCCCTTGTCAAGCTGTAGTAACTACCTTCAGGAAAGTAATTATTCCACTTTTCTGAAATGCAGTAAAGAACAGAATTTGGACCTTAAACCTACTTCTTTAATGATCCCTGTTCCTCTGGTAACCTATAATGAGGACTATCAGTAATGAGTGGAGGCATATTTGGTTTAAACTTAGAGGAAATAAAAACATTTGCCTAAAATCACTTTAATCAGTAGTTTGAGGGGCTGTATTGGTGAGATTTACTGTGCTGTGAAATGCAGACCTTTTGGTTGATAATGATTGTCCCAGTTATTCAAGGGCCCACGATCACTGCTTCATCTCTCTGTCCCTGATGGCCCTCAGCTGGGACCCCTAGCCCATGCCCTGGGCCCCATTTTGGTTCAGCCAGGCCCCAAGGTGCCTGTGCCCAGCCCTGTCTCTGGCCCTGCCTCTGTGGGGAGCTGGGCTCCTGGACAGTGGGCTGTGTTGGTGGCTGCCAGCTCTGTCCACTGCACTCAGGCCCTGAGGGGCGCTCCTGTCAGGGAGGGCACAGCAAGCCCTGGGTTCACCACTTCGCAGCTCAAGGGAGGCCTCGGCCTGCACAGTGCCATGACAGTTGCCCTTTCCTCCTCCACACACAGTCATGACTCACTGATGCTCTGCAAAGCTACTCCACCCTTAGGCTGGAATACTTTTGGTAGGAACGTTTCACAAGCAGTTTTGCTTAACAGTCTCTTTAATCAGATGGATACCTTAATTTTTATTGATTTTTCTGATATTCCCCTGCTTGACTGCCCTCACAATGAAAAATTTCTCCTTCTATGCAGTCTGAGCCTCCCTTATTTCAATTAATCCCCATAGGTACTAGATGGCTGCTGTTAGGTCTGTCACAGGCCATCTTCTTTCCAAGCTGAACAAGATCCAGTCCCTCAGCCCCTCCACACAGGGCAAGTGCTCCATTCCTATTCATCCTGGTGGCTCTCCCAGACTCATTCAGACTGAACACTGTCCCAAGCAACCTAACTAATCTGACCTCAGAGATGGCCCTGCTTTGAGCAGGAGCTTAGACTAGAGACATCCTGAGGTCCCTTCCAGCCTAAATTGTTGTAACTAAATAATAATAATAACAACATCAACAACAACAGTAATAGATCATGGGTGTAACATCATCATAATAACATTATTATTGTTGTTACTGTTATTGTTGTCACTGTTACTATGGTTGTTGTTATATTACACCCATGATCCTTTATTTAAGGACTGAGATTTAACTTAATTTATAATTCATATAGTAATTCAAATTTATAATTCATACTGTATGGAAGAGAATCCGAATTCATGATGATGGCCATGTCATTACAAAAGCATTTTGATACACCCTCATATACTGTGAATATTCACTATGAAGTACTGCAACAGCAGTAAATATAATACTGAAAAAAGTGTAGTTTTCTGCTATGGTCCATTCTAGCTCCAGAACATGAGTTGTTTCCCTGTAAGAGAGAAAAAGGAAAACAAATTTTGAGATATCAAGTGAGTGTCAAAGAAGTGATAAATATGATGACCTAAAAAACTTCCCATCTGATTCTGTTAACAGTAATTTTAAAGAAGTAATGTGGAAAAGAAAATAATAAATAAATAAATAAATAAATAAAAAACCAAAACAAAAAACCCAACCAAACCAAACAACCAGCAAACTAATCTAAAAAATTCCCAGCAAGTTTATATATGCCTTTCCTTACTCCCTGTTGATCTCATTTTACTGTATCCAAAAAACAGTTAACATTGAGAAACTAATGAAACAATAAATGGTCTTTCAAAACAGTCTGAAAAGTATTAGAGATTACACCATATTTATTAGAGATTACATCATATCTTTTTTTCTCATTTTGCTGGCTGTTTTAATGTGTTTCTACCTGTTACTTGTAACAGGATTTATTCATATTGTACTGAGCTTGCAAGGTATCAAGGCTGAGGTTTGTCAGGCTTGAGGTTTGTCTGAATTTATTTTGACTTGCCTGTAACTTTGTTTTACTTGGCTTAGTTTTGACAGCAATTTTTTCTAATTGATCAACTGTCTATATATTATTATTATTATTATTATTATTATTATTATTATTATTATTATTATTATTATTATTATGATCTTTATGTGGTAGAACTACAGTTTCATATAGATAGCAGTAACAAGCAGTTCTAGGCAGAATGAAATATTTAAAACTCTAACACAATGACATAGTGTAGGGAAATAGAGGCTTAGTATGGTAGCAGAGACTTTGAGAAGTGGAGACATAATGCAGCACAGGGGAGCACAGGCATGGGCTGGTGAGACATGGGGCACAGGCTCAGCACTGGAGACCCTACACTAGAAACAACTCAGTAATGTTCAAAAGACTATAGACACAGAGCTGCACAAAACTGACTTTAGGGATAAAGAAGAGAACAAAGAAATAGTCACTGATATATGTAAAATGCACCATAAATAGTAAAATTGAGTGTATCCTGGAGCTGTTGTACAGTGAAGAAATAGAAAGCTGTAAATGCATGTTAGTGCCCATATCTAAATGACCCTAAATGTGAGAAAGGGAAAGGGAAAGGGAAAGAAAGATGAAAGGAGGAATAAATCATCAACATGAAGATACTATTCCTCCCTGCAAAGGATTCCAGATGCTGACAACTGGCTGTAACAGTCCACGACCACCAAATTTAGAGTGAAACTGTTGGCCCAGAGGAGCAGTAGAAAGGCAAGCATAACAGCAGGAAAAAGAGTAGAACAAAGAGTGAAAGTTGCAGCTGGTGTAGTCCAGCTGATGACCTCAATTTTGCTCAGGAAGTTGTTGAGGTGTAAGGCAGTAGTACATAAACTATGTCCATGTAAGACAAGAATAGTAAAAACGCTGAAGACATGTTATTAAGTAGATATAAATAATAGCATAAAGCTCTGTTGTGGTTTAACCCCAGCCAGCAAGCAAGCCCCACGCAGCCACTCGCTCTCTCCCCCCTCACCCAGAGGGATGGGGAGGAGATTCGGAAAGGGATGTAACATTTGAGGACTGAGATAAGATCAATTTAATAGGTAAAACAAAAGCCGTGCAAACTAGCAAAGCAAAACCAGGAATTCATTCCCCACTTCCCACGGGCAGGCAGGTGTTCAGCCATCCCCAGGACAGCCGGGC
>JAVJGJ010000059.1:51666745-51682716 GCA_035590215.1 Microhierax caerulescens | reverse complement strand
CCCTGCTACAGCCCTGCCACCGCCATGCTCCACCCATACCACCGCCCGGCTACAGCCATGCCACCGCCGTGCCACAGCCATGCCACCGCCATGCCACTGCCATACCACCGCCATGCTACAGCCATGCCACCGCCATGCTACAGCCATACCACCGCCATGCTACAAGCCATGCCACCGCCATGCCACAGCCATACCACTGCCATGCTACAGCCATGTCACCGCCGTGCCACAGCCATGCCACCACCGTGGCACCACCGTGGCACCGCTCGGAGGCCTCTCAGGCGGCGCTACTGGGACACAGGCTGCCCAGTCTCATTTCCAGCTCCTATCCCATAAAGCTGCCTTTCTCGCTTTGTGCTAGGTCAATGACTGAGCAGAAAGAACAAGAAGATGACATTTAGCAAATTAATTTCTAATTACCAAGATATACCTGTGGGAAAAGCACCTCTGCCTCGGAGAGCCCCTGTATACAGTTTGTGTGTTTGGCTGTGGGATCCCCCCGTCCGTCCGTCCGTCCCCCCCCACACAGTCCCCCCCCGGCAAACTTCCAGTCAGAGGAGGGATATGCTGTCCAGAACGTCACCTGTGCCCATCAGGCCACTTAGCATCTTACTGAGATAAAAAAAAAATAATATCTTTTTCAGTGCATTCTCAATGAGGATTTATTTTATTTGGCTGGAGAATATGCTGTTTGCTACGGGATGAACTGAGGAAAACAGTATTGCTGCATGCTTCAAAAGTATATTAACTTATCTGTATTTGCACTTTTCAGTGCAACTGACCCAAACAATGAAAACGTATTTCTATTTTTACTTCTTTTGGTTTGGAAAGATCAGTAACACTGCATTTCCCAGGGCTAATATAAGATACACAAAGAAGTTTTAGGGCAAAATACCCACCAACATGTGTCATTAGTGAAACACTTTTGATGTAGTAGATTCAGCCTTTGGTACATGAAAAAAAATGATTTATCTCTCTTGAATTACAATTTAAACAGAGCAAGAAGGGGAACTTTTCTTGGCTTTTTAGATATTGTACCTTTTATTCTCTTTTTAATATATCATCTTAGCATTCAAAGCTCTGAATAGCTAAGTTAAGCTACTCTCCAGATGGTGTCTAATTTTACTGTATTTTCTTTTTCATGAAGCAACATTAGATGACATACATTGATCTCAAAGCAGTCATCCTTTAAAGAGATCAGAGTCAGAGAAAATCATAATTGTCATAAGAAGACCAAGTCTAATGACCCAGGTGGAAGGAAGTGCAAGGTTATTTTGCTGCCCATAACAACTCATAGAATCTGAGCCAAATTATACATCAGTAAAACATTATTTTTTTTTTAGAAAATGAATACTTTTATGACTTGATATGTGACCAGAAGTATGTATGTCCATTACTGCTCGAAAAAAAAATAATGTATGTTTTATTCATTTAAGGGAAATTCCTGTTAAAACACTGCTCAGGTTCCAATATCTTCTGTCAGCTGTGAAATTACTATTAGTTTCTAAAAACTGTTGTTACACGTGTGAGACTAATTTCTACAAATAAACAAGGCTCATACACATATGCAGGGTCTACATCAAGTGTCGTGGGAGTGCCATGTCTAGGGTCTGCCTGTTTTTGATGGGCCTCTGAATCTCCCAGTTCTTTTTACAGTTAGTGGGTCTCGTGTACTACCTTGTTTGCATGAAAGTAAGTTAGATGCTCAGATTTTACTTTTTTTATTAAAACACCTTCAAATAACTTTCAACCTTATAAAGTATGTATTTGGGTCCACTTTCCATCTTGCACCTCATTCCCCAAGTTTAGAAAAATGGCCCTGAGGTTATTTCTCATTGCCTTTCTAAATTCTTCTGCATACATAATGCTGTGGAGCAGGTTTTACAATCTCTGTCAATATACTTTACTTGCAGCTCATCAGGATTTACAGGAACTTGTTCTATCCTGATTCTTTAGTAGAAAGACAAGTAGATTAAGGCTAGAAATAAACAGGAGATGTTTAAAACAACCTGGTCTCTGAGACTTTAGAGCTGTTTTATTGTTACTGACCGATCTTTTTTTTAAAAAAAGATACCTTTGGAGGTAGGGTACTTTATTCCCAGACAGAAGAATGTTTTGAGAATGTTGTTAACAGAAATTAAAAGAGTTCCTGTTCTGCTTTTCTAACAGTATCCTTATTTCCTTTGTACAGAAGCTACATCTTAATGCAAATATAGCTGCTTTACAGATCTTTGTACCCATACTTTTGGAAATTTCTGCATGTATGCTCTGTGTGTTGCAACCTCTTTCCAATCTTGGTGTTTACATTCTTGCCATTTGGAAGAACATCAGTTTTATCACATGTTCGGATTTCACCTGCTGCTGATTTTACCTTCTACAAAATGGCATCCACATTTCAAAGAACCTACTCTCTCTTCTACCAGTCCTGCTGGGTTTGTTTTTCCATCAAAAGGGTGCCCCACACTTAAGGCAATGAGATCTTCCATGGTGAATGAAAAAGTCCTTTCCACACAGAGCCACGTAGCAGACAGTAACAACAAAGGAAGTATCTTTTTTCCTTCTGTACAAGAAGGGCACCTTTGCAAGCAGCGTTCAGCAAGCAAACGGTGGATCTAAAACAATGTTGTTACTCATGACAATGTGGTCATTCTGGTCCTTCCTGCACCCCTGTGCAGACACATCCTGTAAGGGAAAATAATAACTTCTTTCTCAGCAGCCTCCCTAGTGTGTTGTGTCACCACTGAAATATGTATGGGTCCTGGCTGGAGACATCTACTATCTGTGGAGTATTTAATAATATTTCTCTGTGCAGATTCCCTCAGTGGAGAATGGGTAATACCTTTTCTGTATCATTCACCATTGTGACTGCTCAGTTTTCCCCAGTCTCTCCTTTAAGCTTTTAATTTGCATAAACTATCATGGTCCCTGTAAAAGTTGCACATATTTTAATAATTGCCCCCTTTTCTCTTTTACCCAAATACGTTGACTGAAAAGGTAAGCAGTCAAATGAAAGCCTCTAAAGGAAAACTTTTTCAATTAAAACAGTCAAAGTGGAGGGTACAGGAAAGGAGAAGCCTTTACTCCTCTATGATTTTGGCAGATTTCTGTATGAAATTTCATCTCTGCATCTCAAAAGGTGGGGGGCACCTACCCATACTCCAGAACAACTACATGTGTCTGGTAGGTTCCAGAGCAGAATTCCTTTAGAGAATGGATTGAAGGGAGAGTGACTTTTCATATTTATTTTAGCACCTCAAAAGCCTGTGCAGCTGGTCAAATCACACCTCTTTTTAGATTTTAAAAGTATCCTTTTTCTTCCAAAGGAGAGAATGTCTCCTGCTTGCATGATATTATCAAATAAGTTTCTTCCTATAGAAATTAAATTAAAACTCCTTTTAAAGCCTTTCAACATTTAACTATAAATCCATCTGGTCTTCCTGCTGTATTTATTTACAGATTATTCATGACAGTCTCTATTTACTCTTTTATAAATAAAATCTCTGTAATTTTGTAGATTTAGGAGGGGTAAGATAGTTTAACTTTTCTTTGTACTTTTTGGCACTAATATATGTAATTCTTAATAAAATTGTTTATATATATAGATAACAGCTGCCTTGAAGTATGATGCGATTATATTCAAATTACTTTTTCTTAATGATTTGGTTTGGGTTACCTTTGTAGTCTCTCAATACCTCTCTCTGTTTTGAAGCCCAAAAGTTTACATTATTGAATCCCCAGCTAGTCTGAAAACAGTTTTATACCTCTTTCACTACCTTTATTTACTTAGCTCCCATCTCCCTGGATTCTTGGGTGGTTTCTCATTCTTCTCATACCTTTTACTCTTTCCTCTTACTCCCTGAATGTGGAAATGCACTGTAACTTGCTGATGAAAGAGGATGTTATCCCTTCCTAATGGATCATTATTTCACTGAATAGTGATCTCCATCTGGGAAGGTTGTTAATGGCTACTTCAGGAAACTTCTGGCACATTACTGAATTTGTCAGAATTTGGTTATGAGGTGGGAAGAAGTGCTGAAAGCAAAATTTCACATTTCTTTTTCCTGTATTGCACACATACTCACCCCTCCTTCCTTTTCCTGTTCTCTGCTTTTACCTGTATATGGAAATGTATCTTTCCTTTTCCATGTCACTTCTTTTTTTCCTTAAC
The DNA here is from genome assembly GCA_035590215.1 of Microhierax caerulescens. Lineage (NCBI taxonomy): Eukaryota > Metazoa > Chordata > Aves > Falconiformes > Falconidae > Microhierax > Microhierax caerulescens. The sequence goes on along the minus strand of JAVJGJ010000059.1, from coordinate 51,678,548 downwards.
AATTTTCAGTTATTATTAGTTACTCAAGGATTATAATTTCCCCTTTGAACCTTTCTTTCTACATATTTCTTCCTCACACTAGCAATACAATCCTCCACAGTATTGATAGTTTTGGGATGCGTACTCCAACTTGCCTTTTCCTTGTGCTTTGGTACCTTCTCTGTTCTGGATTCACCAGTTTGTTGTTTCACAGTGTGATTCAGCCTTTTGGTCATAACTTGACTCAGCCTGTTCTTTTAGCTGTTTTCCATTAAGATCAGTTTCCCAAGGATTTTAATCCCTTTCTTTTTGTCCATAGTGACGTGAGCTACTCTTGATATGTTAAGATAAATAAAATGTAAAACTCCCTCTGTGTCTTATATTTGTTTAAGATAGCAATAATCTAGTTTATGTCTTTTTCTTAAAGTTCTCTAGATCAAAAACACCCCAGTGTGCTTTCAAATCTGCTTCTTTTGTTGAAAACAACATTGTTATGACATTTCTCTGATGTTTGAGTCAGGTATAGGAGGGATATAAAAAATGCTATATGCTCCATCTGTGGTGGCTGTAGGAGTCTTAATAATTAAATGTCTCTCTACATATGGCTTTGCTTTAATATGTTCTACAGACTCACTTCTTCATGTCTAATTTTTATGTTAATTTTTTCTGTCCCCTATCTTTTTTTTTTTTCTTTCTTACAAACATCTTGGCTTATTTTGAAGATTACCAATTACATCTCTTTACCCACATTTATTGTCAGGGATTAGCAAGAGAAGCTGAGAGCAGAGCATGATGACAAGACAGGCAGTAGCCATCTCTGCCAACAAAAGCCCCATCCCGCCTCCAGGCAGGGCACTGGGCAGGGCTTGGGAGGTCTGGACCAGCAGCCCATGACCAGGCACAGGCAGTGCTGCAATGCAGTGGGGCTGTAGCTCTGGCCAGACCCCACGGCAGAGCCTCAGATGAAGACAGCTCCCATGGGATGAGGTCAGCCCTGGCCCTGACTGCCCCTCTGGCAGCCAGCTCACAGCTGGTCCTGACCCCCACAGCCAAATGCTCACTTACCTTTGGGTTATTGACCTCACCTTCATGTCCCCAACTTAGATAAATTGTAAAAGCTAGAATAATTCCATTATGTTGAGAAGTATAACTCTGCATTTACATTGGTGCACTTGGGAGCAGAAGCTGATCTTGAAATATTGCCATTCCTATTCACAGAAACCCCATTTTTGGAGTTCAACAGTAAGATATATACAACATACACAGAACTGAAACTTCTGTTTGCACTAAGAGAATCAAGATGTCAGAGAAAAAAGATGTAGTTTTCTTGTTAGTGTATAAATAATTCCTGAAGCAAAGCTCTTAACATCATAACTTCCTGCTAAACTTGACTCAGCAAATGCTAATGACAGTCCTGTAATGTAAAATCAATAAATGTTATTTGAACTAGATCTATTATTTGAGCAGAGTGAAAATATACTTAATTAACACACATTCAAATGTTCTAAAGAAATTACATTTCTTTATTTTTGAAACATCATGTTCTGTTCCAGTCATTTTAGAGGGACTGTACCTGGCAGAATTGGGGCTAAGCCTATATAGTGCTATGGCTCTCGGAATTTAACTGGAATCATTGCCAAGTACTTTATTTCTCCCTGCTCCTTCTAGAAAAAGTTTCAGATCTTAACAGTTCTTTAAATGAATCATAAAATGAACATACTAGAAATGGGCAGGATGGAATTAATATATGTGCATAAATACATTTGAAACTTTTGTTGTCCATGCATTTTTTCATGTAACCGTTTACTTGTCCGTGCCCTTATGTGGGCTTTCCAGCAAAGTCCTTTGCCAGGACTTGTGTTTGTGACAGAGGAGAGAGAATATTCTTGAGTGCATGAAGTGTGTAACTTTCTTACTGGAGGGTGAAATAAAAGGTGCTCTTTGCATCATTAGTCTTCCCATGTGCCTTTTCTTACAGGCTAAGAGCCGTTTGGCTCTCTTACAGAGAAAATAATTTCATTAGCAAGGGATCAGAATGTATAGTTGTCCCACTGATGGAAAAGTTGTGTCCTGAATTGGTATCTCTTCTGTATTCCCCAACAGATCAAACAATGGTTGTGATAAACGGCAATGCTGATTCTTTGCAGGAGAAATCCAAGCGCTGTTGTTACCTGGCTAAGGTGGCAGTCTTTATCACCTAGCTTGAGCGGGTGCTAGAAAGTATCTCATCCTCCTCTTCCTCTCTTGTCCCAGAGAGAGATGTACTAGTAGGTTTGCTTATGGCCAGCTTTGGGAAAAGTCTGGGTAGTGCTTGTTTTTATAGGTGTCTTATAAATGGCTGAGAGACAGAGAGGACAAGCCCTGGGCATGATCCCTGCAGAGGATCTTGTACGGATAGAAGCAATAGCACCGGGCAGCAAAGCAGGGCTTGCTGGGGGCATACAGCAGGCTCATGCTTGCTTCCCCAGATCTCCAGTTGCAGCTGACTGCTGAGTGAGAGCAGGAACTTCTTGTACCACTTCCTGGTTCATCCCAATGAGAATTGTTCCAACCCTGGCAAAAAGCCTGGGGTGAGGGTAGCCAAGAGTGGGCCAAATGTGCTCCGTAATTCAACCCTTTCTCTTGTTTATATTTGATCATCATGTTTCACTCATTTAGATGACTGAAGACTTAGGAATAACAGTTGAGAAAAAGAAACCCAAAAATAGTTTCTTGAGTCATTTAGATGACTGAAGACTTAGGAATAACAGTAGAGAAAAAGAAACCCAAAAATAGTTTATTGAGATTTTTTGGGGCAGGTTATTTATTCGTATAGTTTGATTTTATTATCTTGGAAGGGAGAGAGAGAATATGAAAGAAAACCAGATGCAGGAGCTACCTTTGACATACAACCTTTTTATCAATAAAGGTTTTCCTGACATTGTCTGTGTACTACAAGAGCCACTTATATATTATTAGATATCCAAATACACTAAACAGACATGATGCACTCAAAGTGGCAGACCCTTATTTTTTTTTGAATGAGGCATAGTGAAAAAGGAGGCAGGAAGCTGTAAGAACAATAGGTTTGGTCCCATTTTCCTCTCCTCTTTATTCAGAGATTTTGAAGGAAGTGAAACGGCTCTGTTTCCTCACATCTGACCTGTGAGAAAAATAGCCTGTGCAGTCAGTTTTTACCTTGGGAACACATATGAATTCTATTTCCCAGTAACGAAATAAAGGTAAAGGATGTGTATTCCTTAGAAAGTAAGTGAATGAAAAAATGCCTTCATTTCTTCCAGTATAATAGTCTTTCCATCTTCTGCTTGCCTCTGTGATGGAAATATTCTGATCTTTAGCAACCAATTAATTGACATACCAAGTCTGATGACTATTTGCTATTTTGAGGAGCTGTTAATACTGAGGATAATTTGTGTGCTTGCTTAGAGAATCTTTGTTTAATTGATAAAATGGGGCCAACAATACAGTCCTGGTACTTTAGTTTGTACATGTCTCAGCCTACAGCTGTGATCAAAGAAATATTAATTATTCCATGTGTCTTTAGCTATCTAAAAGTTGCCATCTCTGACCTACTTATTGAAGCTTGACCTACTGATCAGCTGCCTCTGTTTTAGACTGTTAAGTTTCCCTGCGCCCAGAGGACTTCTGTCAGCTGCCCTCTTCTGGCTCCAGCTACGTGACTCTTTAAAATAACTGAGAATAAATTCCCCTCGCATTTTTGATTTCCATTTTAAGACCCCACCTCTCCTGAATATACTACTGAGGAAGATGGCTGTATTTCCTCTGTACCTTATCCCAAGTACTGTACCTGTGCCCACATGTGCCTTTTCCCTCTGATGGACAGGCATACCTTGTTTATGTAGCTGGGAAGTTCCTCAGCCTACAATGACTTTTCTTAGTCTATGAGGCCGATGATTATCTAAAAAAAAAAAAAAAATAATACCCCCATTTCTGTTTCCTGTTAGCACTGTAATTACAGTTATTATGGTTTTTAGAGCAGAAATACATATATAAATTCAGGAATCATCAGCCCCACACCCACCACATTGTTTCTGCCAGATTTTTAGACCATCAGAAGCATGCTTTCCTGTCATCTAATACTATTTTATAAGCTTCCATTCAATTTAAAATGGAGATGAACTTTCAAAATGGAGTAATATGCTGTTTCCTGATAGCAGAAGGAAGTTGAAGCTGGTCTAAACTTACGTAAGGAAGACTTGGATTCAGAGGAAGTGCATTGGGAAGTTTCTGTAGAAATCTACAAAGAAAGCACTCATCTGTGTGCAAGACAGCTTTTGTGCTTACTTCAGTAAACATGAGAGATGTGAGGTTTATTTGTGCTATTCGTGTGACAGAGAGAAAAAATATTTGCTTCAAAATATAATGTCACAATGCTTGAGAAGCAAATATTATTTATATACATGTAACACAATTACATAGGATAACAATTAACCAAACAAGAAGATGGTTATACTTAATTTTCTTAACTATATCTTTAAATCTCAGCTTCTCCAGCACATCAGAAATGCTTGACCAAAATTTCCTTGACGAAAAATAAAAAAAGGTAAGACTTATCCCAATAAGTTTGGGATTCACACTTACAATTAACTTTGCAGATGAAAAACACATAAAAATTCATAAAACCTGGGTGTTAGATGAAGGAGAAAACTGGCACATCATTTGTAATCAAACCATGTGGTGTGTTTAAAAGCCTACATTAATCTGGTGTTCTTGTAGTTCTTCCCTGGTAGATATTTGTCTACTTTTTGAAATCAGCATACAGTTTGACCTTCTAAACTGTGACAGAAATTCCTCTTAGGCTATTGGGTCAATAGGTGAGACCATTAGCAGTGCTTTATGGGAAGCTGTGTTGGAGTCTGTTGTTCTGTGTTGCAGCTTCAAACAGCATGAAATCAAATTATTTAGGATCAAAAGACTTGTGGCTGCAGTGCCAGTGAAATTAATAAAGTTCAGTTATGAATTTGAAACTCATTTGGATTTCAGAGCTGGCGTTGCATCCTGAAACCAGAAAAGAATTCTTAGAAGGCAGTTTATATATAAATTTGATCCTAAAAATACACTTCCCCATATGCAGGGACCAACAAAGTGCTCATGTACTTGACTTCAAAATACAGTATCAGTTCAGTGTAATTGCAAAGATTATCAGATTCAAATGATCCAGTGTGTACCTTAAGCCCAGTTTTTGAGCTAGGGACCTGGAAAGTAGACTACGAAAATTACCGTTTTATCCCTAAAAATGCTTATAAGAGGATTATTGCATTTAATTATTATTAGCCATCATTAATCCAGTGATAAAGAAAGTTTTCTTATGTTTTTTACCCAACTATAAACTTCTGTGAACCATACTTGCATGGCCAGCAGGTGGTCTTGACATTTCACTTAAAAAAAATAATAATAATGTAATTATTTTTGCCGTGACAAGATTTCATATGTTAAGTAAATACATTCTGACAAATGTTAATCTACAGTTCCACTTCAATAAGATCTCCTTCAGGAAAAAAAAAATTATGTACTTCTGTCATGAGTCATTATAAATGCCTGAGCTTTAGGAAGGAAATTTATATGAAGCTAATAAATAAAGATATTACACCTAGAGCTGTATTTGATGTGGATGTGAATAGTAATTCTATGTTAATATAACTGTCATCTCTGCTACCATTATTTGACATCTTTATGCAAAGCCAGTATTTTTGGTTTTCTGAAAAAGTCCCCAAAATGTCAATATGTGTATGTGTAGAGGGAAAGGGGGAAGAGGAGGTGATTTTGTTTTCATGATGCATACCAAACAAGAGGGCAGAGGGACTAGATGATTCAGCCGTTACCATGATATCTGGAGATCAGGAGATATACTGCTGTTTCCTTGGGGTTTTTTATACCAGGAATCTGAGACAGTAATTAGTCTTCATGTTCCTCTCTCTTAGATATTCAGCTGTTATAGCAAAGAACACTGTAAAACACATTAAATACCATCAGCTATTTATATATTTCTTCTTCTCTTTGTAAACTGCAGAGGTTTACTTTTGGGTTAGGTGGAAGGCAAGTAATTTTGGTGATTTACATCAAGATTTTAAGTACTCCTCTTTTCTAGTCGACTGTAGTAAAGACTTGCATGCTTAATTTAGGAAGAAGCAGCATTACATTGTTTGAGGCACCTAGTGGATGATGACAAGAAGGGTATGATGCCCTGAGTCCATTTCTGAAATGAGTCCTCTCTCCTGGATAGACACAGGTGAGTAACAGCATAAGGGAATCATGCCATTTACCTCAATGGAATTGCTCATTCATCTGCCAAGACTGTCAGCAGTCACTGTGTTTGCAGTCTCTCTTGTTGTGAGGCTGGTCCATCATGTTTGCTTTTACATTAAAAGAAACACGTTACCAAATTAATTTTTCAACTCACTGAGAGAGAAAAAAGAGAAAATGGGGGTTTTGTTGTTCTGTTTTGGTTTTGGTTTGGGCTTTTTTTGTTGTTACGGGAAAAGTAAAGCTAAGAGCCCATACAATTAATATTTTAAAACATGTATTTACAGGAAAATTCTTGGAAAGTTTTCCAGAACATCACTATGCTTTTCATTTTGATAAAATAATTTTCTCCCTTGAAACAACTGCTGACTTAACACAGAAAGAGCAGCCAAGCAAAGCTAACGATTGGACCAAAAATGATGGAGATCCTTTGGATACGGAGTTCGTAAGAGGATAGAGTGCTGTTTTCCTGGTTGATTGGCTTGTCTCAAACAATGCAGTTGTTCTGACTATCTGTAACATCATCCATGCTCTCTGAATATTTCAGACTTCTATAATGGCATTGACTTGCTGCAGTTTTTAATTTCTCATTGCAGCCAAGGACTCAGTCTTGTTCTAGGAAAAGATATCTTATTTTTTCTGTGGTGTTACAAAGTCCACAGGAACAAGAAATGTAGTAGATCCTCTACTACCTGAAATCTTTAAATTATGTGAATACATATTTTTTAAAGACCTGTTTTAGCCTGGGCTGAAGTGGCTTTACAACTTTTTGTTGAGACACAACCTTACAATGTGTTGCATAATACGGCACACCCACGGTGAGAAGTGACGGCACAGATTTGTGATGGGGTTGGGCTAAAACAAGACACATACACACATATCTGGTTGAACCACAGCACTGTAGTTTCTGTCCAGCTTTGGAGACAGTGAGGACAATCTTTGGCACTTTGTGCAGGTGTAAGCTTCTGGTGTTAAAGCAAAGGGATGGGACACAGGCACGTGTGGCAGGAACTCATGTCTCTACTAAATCAACAAGTCAAGAATGTGTTGAAAGAACAAAGACCTGGACTATGTAAGAAGACAGATTAAGACGCTCTCTTCCAGCAGTGAAATCTGCAAATCACAGTGGCAGTTCTAATGTTTTTTAGCTGGTAGATCTCAACAGAAAACTGTGTGTATACACATGCATTGCATACGTCTCTCTATTCACAAGCACACATGATGCAACAAAAATTCAGAACAGTACTGTACAAAACAAGAGCAGCACAGGTTACCAAGATACACTAGCAAAGTGAGAGTATTTAGTTAATATATGCTGGAAAACATAAAAAGTGGCCATTACCTAGCAAATGACCTTGTAACTTTCATTGGCCTGTGCTACTACAAACCTGTCTCTGGAGAAACCGGTTGTAACAGATATGTTTACAGCATGTTTACTGTAAACATTAAATACTTTTACAAAACTAATTTCTCATGGGGTGGGGAGACAGGTTCCACTCAGAATCAATAAACAGCCAAAAGGTAGGATGAGACAAAGAGGTAGAGCTGATGGTCAACTTACATGAGGGAAAGAGGTTACTAGTGGGTTCTTAGTACCATCTCTGTTTGGTCCTGTGTTGTTCAAAGCTGTTGTTGATGACATGGGAAAAGAGGTGACAAAGTTTGTGTGATCTTATTTCAAATCACATAGCAAAACCGCCAATGATACTGAAAAATACTTGGGGAAAAATAATCCTAATCACCTGTAACAGAATAATTAATTACTAGCACTTTGGAAACAGTTCCTGAAAGCACGGTAGATAGTGCTCAGCAGTTTTCAAAAAGGCTACTAAAAAGTTGGAATTGAGTGAGAACAAAACAAAAAACATCATTATGTCTTTGTGTGTACTGTACCCACGTGCTGAGTAATGCTGACAGTTCTACTAATTCATCCCGGAAGAGAACATGGGATTACGGGAGAAATTATAAAGAACAACAAGAAGGATCAGGAACAGGGAAGAGCATTCATCTTACACGAGATTAAATAAAACTAGGCCTTTTCAGCCTGAAAATAAGCTAAGTGATAGGGGAGCTACAGGCATGGATGTGATGGAGAAAGGAGAAAATGGAGTAATTACTTGCTGCCATATAAGTGCCAGGAGTGAGGAGAGAAACCAGGGAGGGCATCAACTGATAGTTTTCATTGGTTGTGCTGTTTTCCAAATGCCTGCTCTTGGTCACTGCTGGAGGCAAAATGCTGGGATAAATTGATTGTTTGAGCAGATCCAGTATGTCTACTGTGGTGTTCTCAAGCTATGTTTTTTAAATCTTGCACTACATTATTCCTCTGCTTGGCTGCCTTCATATAAAACTGTGCGTCTAGGGGGACAGTAACAGTGCAGTAAGATACCAAGGAAGGTCAAATTAGAATAGCGTGTTTTAAGGCAGAATCTCATGACTTTTGGGGAGCACTCTTAGTAAACGCAGCTAAAATGATTAATGAATTATGAATCCGATAATGACTCTAGCCAGTGATATGAAATATGTATGAGCAATATTCCCATGTCTGTCCTATGAACTTGTAAAGGACAATTTTGAACTTCTTTTTTTTTAAAAAAAGTATCATTTTGTGGAACCAGAACAACTGAAAATCACCATCTCCATTGTTCTTACTTTCCCTGCCTCCTGCTGCTGCCTCTGTAAGGACATAACCAGTCACTTAGTCCTGATGCTCCCCAGCTCATTTTCACACTTTGGCAGCATCAGTGTTCCCTTGTCACAGTAAAAGATGGGTTTGATGACTTATTTACCTAGAATTATTTTAACATTACATGACGGGAAGGGCCATAGAAGAAATAGTAATGAAAGCATACCAAGTTTCAATAAACTCCTGATGTTTTCCTGGGGACCAATACTTGGGTACATCATACTTTATTTTCAAAAGACATAATTTATTTAAAAAAATTGTACTTCCTCAAAAAAAGTGTTAAAACAAAGGAAGGAATTACAGATTTTTGTTCAGCTTTCTTAGATGGCTAATTGATCTACTGCTTATAAATTAGGGGCTATTATTCAAAACAGACTTAGAAAATAATTTCTAACATATTTTATCATAATATCTTTGGTCTAAAAAGTCCTAAGCTATTACTTCATCAAATATAAATTCTCCATAATAATAGTCACATTATGCAAAAGCCTACAATATTTGTGCAAATGTAATGGTGTTTTGATGATTAAGAAATCTAGATTATGTGCATGATACAACTGAAAGCATGTTGTTAACAATACAACCAGAAAATAAGCACTTTTATTCTACACTGCTAAATAACTGGAATATTTGCCATATTTGCTAACATACTAATTAGATTCTCTTCTAAAAGGTTTATCTCACATTCTCCTTTAAAATCTATCCTTTTTATGATAGTATTTAGCATTGTGTTGGCCAACAAGATGAAGATCCTAGGAAAAGCAGTATGCTTTAATATAAGCACATACACCATCATATGCACAGAGCATGAATGCTCTTCAGATACTACATATTCCTGAGAATTCTCCACTGTCTTTTGATGCAATTCAGACAGATTTAAATTTCATTAATTTCATTATTGACAGGAATGTACTGAAAAACCGTGCTGGCCCTTTCAATCTAACTTGTTTTCCTAACTGTCAAGGTTTATTTTTGAAAAGAGCACCCCTTACTGATGTCAAATACAGCTAATCTGTTCAGGAAAGTGTTTTGATATGCTATCACCTGCTGAATATATAGCTCCTTGAGGAGAAAGCAGCATGGGGTCTTTTTTTACTAAAAAGATTCTGTTACTGATAAATAATATTATTCTAAGGAAAAGTTAATCTTCTAATAAAAGCATCAATGTAAAAAAAAAATCCCTTGGAAAAGCAAAGGGCTTGGACTCCAGTTACACATCCCTGGAGTGATAAAAATATGATCTTGGCATAATTTCCACTGTGCAAATCAATTTATCTAGCTGCAGGTTCTGCCAAATGAGCCCTAGCAGAGCTTGCTGTAGTGGTTTGAGGTGCCATTATCTATTTATTCATCCTTGCACCAGGGATGGGAGAATGTAGTAAGGGACCAGATCTAACTGGCACAGTTCACAGTCTGAGAAAGTCTCTCAGCCTCACCTTCAGAAGCTAATGCATGAAAATGTGAATTGCAAGGGCTGGAAATAGTTTCTCATACCAACTCTGCTTTAGGGCAAGTCAGGCCTCATAAGGAGGTGGGAGAGACAGCTGGGAATGGCAATGCCCTCAGCTGTGCCAGCGAGAATTTTCTGGAGCCATTTGGCGTGAGCCTTGCCTCTCTGACTAGCAGGTTGGCGGCTGCCTGGTTGCTTTGTAGGAGGAAGTAACGCTGCTCTCAGTTTTAGTGCCGGTGTCCTTTAGAGAAGATGTAAACATTTCTGTGAGGTAAAGAGGAAGCAAGAGAGACAAGCGCAGTAGCAAATACCAGGAAGGATCCAAGATGGAACAAATTAAATCGCATTCTCTCTGCAGTGCAAGGATGTGGCACCAAATGAAGTATTAGATAAACTGCAACGTGACTTTATTGAAAGTAAATGTTAACCTAGCTCGTTCACTTTTTGTGGAAATACAACGGGTTTTCCAGGAGAAAACATATGTGGGGGGCATATGAGAAGGTGTGGTGTCACCCGGGAAAGCCAGCGGAGGCAGAGAGCATGAGGCGCGGCACGGTGAGGGAAAGCGACCGAGGCAACACAGTGTCTCGTTGAGAGGTGGCCTGCTGGAGCAGAGGGAGCTACTGAAGGGCCGCCCGTGGAAGGCATTTTCCCGAACAAACTGGGGAACGCCTCTGCCACGAAAAGAACGAGGTGTGCCGCTGCAATCCGTACATGGCGCGAAGTTGGGAGCCGCCGAGGCGGAGGAGCGGCGCCCTCGCCGCGGGCAGCACGGCTCGGTCCTTCGGCTTGGGGGCGGGCGCAGGGCCACAGGGAGAGCCGGGCCTGGCGCCAGACGCGCGGCGTCCGCCGGCCGCTGCCGCGGGATGCCGGCGGGGCAGGGCCACTCCGGCTGCAGACACCAACGGCAGAGCCCAAAATGGCCGGGGGCGCCGCACCGGGGCGGCCGCTCGCCGGTGGGGCGGCGCCGATGCGGGGCGAGGTTGGAGCCGCGGCTGAAGCCTTTGCCGCAGTCACCGCACCGGTGTGGCTTCTCCCCGCCGCGTTCCGGCTGCCGCGACGGCTGCCGGCACTGCCGCCCGCACTCGGAGCATCGCCGCGGCTTCACCGGGCTCTGCGACCGGTTTCGTATCCCGCATTCGGCGCAACCGCCCCGGGGCACCGGCGCTGCCCCGCTGCCCTTCTTGCCCCCATTCCCTTTACCGGCAACGGGGGCTTCGCCCCCCTGCCCCTGGCTCTGCCGCTGCTCCGCGTCCTCCAGCGCCGGCTCCTCGCCATCCCGCGGTGCCGAATCCTCCTCGGTCCCGCTCCCGGTCCCGGTGCCTGCGCCACGGCAAGAAACCGTGAGTTCCTCTGGCACAACACCCCCAAAAAATTCATTTTAAGGCCCCCCTCCCCCCCTGCCCCCCAACACGGGCAACGTG
>JAVJGJ010000059.1:51644074-51657534 GCA_035590215.1 Microhierax caerulescens | reverse complement strand
ACGAAAAAAGGAATAAAATTCAAAAGGAAAACAAAACCCCAAGTGATGCACACACAATTGCTGGCCATCTGCTGACCGATGCCCAGCCAGTCTCCAGGCAGCAATGGGCAGGTCCCGGCCAACTTCCCCCAGTTTATATACAAAGCATAATGTTCTATGGTATGAGATACCGCTTTGGCTAGTTCAGGTCAGCTCTCCTGGCTGTGTTCCCCTCCACCCCAATTTCTTGTGCCCTTCTAGCCTTTGCTGGCAGGGCCTAAGAAACTGAAAAGTCCTTGACTTGGTATAAAGATTACTCAGCAACAACTGAAAACATCAGTGTGTTATCAATGTTATTCTCATACTAAATCCAAAACACAGCGTTGTATCAGCTACTGAAAAGAAAATTAACTCTATCCTAGATGAAAGCAGGACAGAAGCTTTGGTAATAGAAGACATGTTATTGCCAGATCTTTATTAGTCAAGAGGCTTTGGTCTGTCTCTGCAGCTAGTGTTCTAAAAAGCTTCCTTTATGTAGTTGTATTTTGGAGCACAGTATTATTTCCTTGGAAATCTGCTTTCAGTTTTTGGGGAAAAAAAAGACCCAAAAAAAGGCAATAGCAGTTGAAGACACTCACCACCGTTCAGGAGGAGTTCAGCCCTATGTAGCAGTTGACACAGAAGTCAAGATGCAAGCATGGAAATAATTGCATTATAGGTACCTTCAGTGGCATTGGAGTACTTAAATTCAAGTATATGACACCTGCAAGGTACTCCAGTAGCTCCGAGTCCACATGTATCCAAGGTTTGACTGGAAAACTTTTCTGGGAACCTAAAATCAGGGAAGACTCCTTATACCCAGAGGCACTGCCACCTTGTCTGTACAGAACACCAAAGTGCCTGTCCTAGACTTGTGTCCACAGGGGATCAGCACACACTCATGCCTAAACTCCCCCAGGAACTGTGCTGGGAAGCACGGACACTGAGTAGTCCTCAGCCCTGTACAGAAATGTCTGTAATTTTCTTCTTAAGAGTCAAATAAGAGACCTTTTGTTATCTTGGCACATGGCTCTGGTGGGCACAGGTTGCTGCTACGCCCTGCGTACTTAGCCCCTGCATGGCACATGGTGTGCTGAAAAACACATCAGCAGATGAAGAGAAATCACTGTGCAAAAAAACGTGCCTTGGGCTCCTTGGGCAGTTGGTCTGTGCTTCTGTGTTAGCAATACCAAGGCTGAATGATTTGCTCAGAGCCAAGAGTGGGATTCCCTAACCTGTGTCATACTTTCTGTTGTGGAAAACAATGCCACTCTGTGTGCTTACATTCGTATGGTATTACACTCAAGCAAGCCCAGCCAGCTGGCCCGGTAGCAGGGAACTACTGCAGTGGGACTTCCCAGAATAGTTTTCTTCTCTATAAACACATTTGGCAGTTTATAGAATCACAGGATATCTCAAGTTGGAAGGGACCCCTGAGTCTGTGGCACACATCAGCTAGGTTACCTCTCAGATACCTTGCACAGTGAGAAAAAGCTCCCAATCACTCTTGGGACCCCACTCATAGATGTGCACCCTAGCAAGGGTCTTGACAGATTTGTTAATGACCACGTCTTGTTTTGAAAGTGTAACAATATGCAGCCCAGAAAACTAACAGTTAAAAAATGGCAATACCACAGTCCCACTGTCATCACTAAATTTAGGCCTGTACCCAACATGCTTCTCTTACATTTTTAAAACAGCCAAAGGCAGCAGGCTTTGCATTTGGATGCAAAAGTCAAACCTTCCCCTCTGCGGTCTGCAGCCCGAGAGCCAGTAGGATGTGGCGGTGGGTGACAGCCAGGGGTGAAACACGCCCTGGACTTCTGCAGAAAGGAAAACGAAACCGATTCACAGTCAGCAGAAGGAAGAGGAAGTAAACGGTATAAACAGTGCAAAGAAAATGATAGCGTGAATTTTTGTTTTGTTGCAATCCAGACTGCTACTGATCCTGCAAGCACAGATTTTAAAATTGCTATGTTGGTGAACTCCATTTTAAACAAAAATAAGAAACATCACTGAAACTGTCTAGAAAAATCCTGACTTGAGCCATACCTTGCAAGCTGCATATGTTGCTATCAAGTCTTATGACACTCCTTTAAATTTAAGAAACAAAACTAGTAATCTTTTCAGTATTAGCTATAGACGATGGCAATAATCTTGGCCAGTTAATGATGTCTTGAGGGTAAAAGGCAGACAGTTGGCATTTTATCTATTTATAATAATTTTCAAAATGGCAGTGCCATCCCTTCACTCCCACTCTACCTCTCCTACACACACTCAGCATTTCATGAGTCAGGCTGTGAAAATATCAGGCGGCTGGTGTAAAGATAAGGTTTTGTTAAGTTCTTCCTTAAAAAGTGCTTGAGGTGTTTTTTCTTTGCTCTCCTTTTTTCTGTCTGCAAATGGGTCACATTTCCAAGCCACTGTCTGCAATACAAGGGCAAGGTTTTTATTAAATCTAAAAATTGAAGCTATTCTATGGTTAAGGTGAGGCCACAAGAGAAATATTTTTTTTTCATCAGATTTCTAATAATGTTTCTGCATCTCATAAGACCTTTATTTTTGCAAATGTTTAAGGGTCAATGGGGCAGTTCACACGCAATCAAGCCATATATGTGGCTGTGGCTATAGCAGCAAGGGGGAAATCAACATGAAAATCACAGGTCTTATCACTGCACTCACTATTTATGCACACTCCCATCCCCAACACGGGTAGTTTGTGTGTCATTCAGACATAACGTCATGATCTTCTGGCTTCATGACCATAGTAGGTAGTGATACCACACCACTGACCATATGGTACCAAGGCCACAGCTTGGACATACAATCATATTCTAGATACATTTGTCTCATGAGAGAGGTTTATATTACCATTTTAGCCCATTAACATTACTGTTTAAAAAAGAAACCTGGCCTGAGATGTGTTTCAAGTTTAAAGGTTCACTGGGGTAGTACAGGTGTGAAGGCTGCTGGGTGACCTGGTGCCCCAGCTGCAGGACAGCAGCAGTCCTGGGGGAGAAGCCCAGCCTGAAACCCCTGCGTGAGCCCAAGGTCCTGCTGGGGGCTCAGCCCAGTCCTGCTCAGGGTTGTGAGATGGGGCTCTGCTCCGGGGACACTGCTGTCTGGGAAACCCCCACATAGCTCCTCCTCATCTGGCCGTCTGCAGCATGGGGGTGGGCACGCTGCCTCCACCTCCCACCGCTCTGGAGATGGGGCTTTTTTGGGGGACTATCCAAAAGGGTGACTATCTCTGCCCTTGTTGTCTCTCTGTAACAGCAGCAGTCCATTTTACAGGTCTTGTTTTAGTTTGTATCTCTAGGGTAAATGTTTAAATTGAACAGAATTACATCCCTCCTTGCTCTCTCCAATCCCCTAAAGCCCAAGCAGCATAACCCTAGCTGTTACACTGCAAAGTATCCCTATCTTTGTGTAACGGGTAGACAAAATAACCTTTTGGGAGGCCTCAGCCAAGAAATCCTAGAAAAAGCTCTTGTCAAGGTGTCTCATCACAAAACCCATCCCTGCAGTTTTCCAGGTGTCACCAAGGCTTTTTTGTGGAAACTTTCTGAAGTATTGTTTCATGTAACATGCATGTTACACACCACTAACCTAGCCCTTGACTGGAACATCTGCTTTACTGGTTGAATGGTGCAAATGGTAGTATCATCAAAACCTGTATTTAGTAGCTTTCCAAATAATTTTTTCTCTTATCAGTTTGTTTCCCACAAATACAGCAAAAAGTTTTTTAAGAAATCCATACAAGACATTGTTTTACACTAGGGGTGGTGGTGAGGTGAGAGAGACAGAGATGGAGAAAGATGGTGCAGGGCTCTTTCTGGGTCTCAGTAAGAAAAGCCCAACCACAAATAGAGTAATAAAATAGCCATTTTAATAAGATAGAATAAAGAGAGGCACATATATAGTAAGTAATTATTATGTTCCTTCAGACGCTGGGCACCCCATGTTTGCAGAGCATCAGACACACACCAGGCAGATTTTCCTATGGCAGACCCCCTCAAGGACAGGTTCCTCCTTTTTGGTCCTTTGAGCTATTAAATGATTTCCTTACAAGAAAACAACTCTGTTCCTAAAGGATGTCTGCATGAAAACTTCTCACTGTACTTTCAGATAAGGGCGAGGTCAGGCGGGAGCTACCCACAGGCTCCTCTGTTGTCAGGAGGTGACAGGGCTTGTCCCATGGCCACGGCCCCCCCCCCCCCGTGCCGCACTACGCCGGCTGCAGGCCATGCTGGACATGTGGCACGGCACAGCACAGGCCTGGAACCCCCCAGGTTCACTGTGATGTGGGTGACCAATTCCTCGATGCACAGCAGTCTCCTGGTCAGGATTGCTACACAGATAGTTTCAAATTTGTAGTTTATTCCTTCTAACAAGCTGCTAAGCTGCTCCTTGGCTCACCTCCGAAATGAAGTCATTTAACATACCAGAGGTAACAAGAGGAGAAAGTCCTTTCTGTTGTTGTTTTCAAGTAGAGTAACTGGTCTTTCAGAAAACTTGGGTTTTTCACATGTTGGAGTGCAGCTTGAGAATGGTCCCAAATTTGGAATTTTGCCAAATGTATATTTTCTATTATGGAAGAACTGTATCACTATCATGTAGGGCTAGGATATTAATAGGTACTTGATCCTGCTGAGTGTCGTCCTGTTCCTGTGCCTTCCTTTTCTTACAAAGACTCTGTCTTTTCTGATTTTCAAAGCTGCCAGGCACTCTAATGTCAGCCCACATTATACCGACCCACACACTTCTTTTCCTCCCTGTTGTGTCTAAACTGTTGATTCACTGCCCGAGAAGCAGGCTGAGGGAACTGTGGTTATGGTCAGGGAGGAAGTCTGTAGCAGTGGCAGCGAGACAACTGAGTTTTATTTTGTAACATTCACTTGCTTTATTCCAAAAGACATACTCTCTCCTACAGTTTCTTGCCTTTGCTCTTTGCAGAAGTTCCATTTCCTACATTGTGGAGCAAATGAAGCAAGGAGCCTCATTAATTCCCCGTCTTGCTACCTTTTCTTATCACTGTTCTTACCATATGACAAGATCCAAAAAACCCCAAAAAAGAACAGCATTTAATTAAAGGTTGTCTTCCATTGCACATAGACAAGGAACTGAATTAAGGTAGCATGGAAGGTGTCATTTATAATTCGAGTGTTTAACCTCTGTCTAGAGCACATTATGTAAGTGCTGTATGTACAAGCACATATACATATTGATAAGTGTTATCTCTGTATGGATGAGCATTTATACACACAAGTTCTCTGTGAGGAAGGTGGATAAGCAGTGTCTCACTCTGGATCCATGTACGACTTGTTCCTGGTAGCGTGCTCTCTGCTTCCCCTGTGGAAAGGCTCGTGCTCAGTTGCTTTGGCAAGGTCATGGTGGTGCAAATGCAGATGGCAGAAGGACCACAGCAACCTGAAAAATGCTGTTTGTCATCCAAACTTGAAAGGAGCGCCATGGAAGGCAGGCAGAACGCTTGTCACCACTCCCTTCCAGACTTGCAAAGGCTTGCTACGAGGCAGAGGTAGCAACTAAGCTCCTCCAAAACAGGTCAGTTATCTTTTGCAATAGCAAGTATTAATCAAGCTAAATATGTAACTTCTCACAACCTGCACACACAAGTCCAGTTTGCTCTCTCGTATCATCTTTACTGCTGAACTGAGTCATGGCAAAAAGCAGTGAAACCTCTTCAGAAGAATGATTTGGGTATGTTTATAAACTTGGTAAACTTACACATGTGTTTTATCCTTTTCTCTGTGGATACACAATGGATTTTAGAAGCAAGTGTAATGTTTAAACACATCCTGTCTGATCCATTGGCACTAATTACATCTTACTGAGCATCACTAATTGACAGCTGTTTGTTCCTAAATCCTTTTTAGAGCTTTCCTTTCTTAACATTTCCTCTTAGCACAGTACTAGGTCTCAGATAGTGCGGGTCCAGCATGAATAATATATAAAATAGATGCAAGCTGTGTTTTCCCTCCAGTCCTCAAGACTGCCTGTGAGCAGGGTTACAGGACAAGATGCTAAAGACAATTATGTTTTCCAGCTCTCTGGTTGATGTTGCTTGTAGGAGTGAAGCTGCTGCACTCCCATTCTTTTTCTACTTCCATTTTACATAACTTCCACAGTTCTGTGGCCATCCTTCATCTTTCCATTTTTTTTCTACTTATTATAGCCTGGCAATCTTGTGGAAGCAAGAAAATTGTCTCTGCAACTTCTTTCTCCTTGCAGAACAAAGCATTCGTTTGCCGTAGCTTTGCACCTCACAAAGATGGCAAAATGATGTACAATTACTACTAGATCAGAAAGGGTGTTTGTGCTCAGTTTGCACAACAGCAGGTGATAACGCCAAGTGCGAACGGCTGTACAATTAGGCCCAGTGTTTCCAAGTATATACAGAACTAGAAAGGGTAAGTTTTGCTGGAAGTTTTCCAGCAGAAAGTATTTGATCTTGCAGCTTGTACTTTGATGTCTGTGGAATATGTCTCAATCAGAGCTGTAGGATTGGGCTCAGGATATTCAAAGCGATTTGAATCTTTCAAGATCATGTCTTTTTTCCATTTCCAAACCCAATGGTTTCAAATCATCACATTCCACTGTAGCTGAAGTGATTTATATGTCTTAGAAGTGCTGCAAAATGCAGTCTTCTAACCTGGAACTCTCCCTGCAAGGCACTAATTCTCCCCAATGATGTCAAATCACTTCACACACTGTAAAAAGGGCTATGTGATTAACACCCTTAAAAACTCCCTATGCTTGGCAAAGATTTACATTTAAATCCTAGGCTTGTAGAAAGCCAGGCTGATACAAACCACAAGATGTATTCTTTTGTACATTCGAATGTGAGAGGTATTTCCCAAGCTTTTTGCTCTATCATTCAGCTAAATGGGTCAGAGTCTGTAAAATTACTCTCTGCCTCTTAACTTCAGCAAGTTCTAGTAAAAAAGCCAAGAAAAATGGTGGGATTTTTTTTGGCATAAAATGCAAATTCTGCCACTATTTTATTGTACTTCCCTAAACTATATACCATCTATGTTTCTCACTACCCTTTCTTCTCTCCTTTTTCCTCTCCACAGGCTGTACAGAATTGCCTGTTCAGCACAAGGTATTGTTTATATAGACAACAGGGTGGCTCTGAGACCATACAGGGCAGATCCAAAGCTGCATTCAGGGATTAGAGTAAATCCGCTGGATTTCTCCCTCCTCCTCCCTTTCTATGATCTGGTGAAATGAGGGGACATAGAGTAAGAGCATGTGAGGCTGGATCAGTAGGTGTTGGTGTGCTGGCTGGAAGCAAATGGACTTTCCAGATTTGTTGCCAATGGATACAAAGGTATTTGCACAGGTGGAGTAAGAACGGTCCAGTGTGAAATTCCCGTTTTTCTTTTTCTTAGAACAGGCGTTCGTTCTGGAAAGAAAAGGGCAGAGTTTACTGCCTTCCCTAACCAGCTGCATGCACAAAATCTGTTCCCTCTTATGCACATAAACACCACCTTTGCTCCAGCATGAGCTAGATCTGCCTGGAGATGGACTCCTCCAGATAGTCTCAAATCCTTGTCTCTTCCTCATATTCCTTTTGCTCTATTGCACTTTTGTTTCCCCATACAGCTGGAGTCCCCGCTGGTATATTTAACATCACAACTATGGTGAGCTCTAATTGTTGATGCTGGGTCAGTGACTTCAGCCTCTGAATCCTTCTTTCCTTTTCTCCCAGCATCCGAATACAATGTCCTCCTTGAGACTAAGTCTCTTGAATTTGGGTCAGCAGAGTTTTATCACTGAGCTAGTAATGTCCACAGAGACCTACTACTCCTTGGTATTAGCCCTTCTGAATGTAAGTGCCAAAATCTGTGTTTGCCTTATCCCATCAAACTGTGAGTAAATTCTGCTGTCAGCCCATAGCTGCCCCATCACTATAGTCAATACTGTTCAAGGGTACAAAGGAAGGGCAACATCAGCTACATACAAGACTTGTGGTGCAAAGAGCAAAGCTTTTTTGATAAAAGGATCCCTTCCTGAGTATGACGCTAGGGGATTTCAGCACCAGCCCTGAGGGTGAACAAGCTGAACCACATAGTTCTTTTGTAGCCCATAGAATTACTGATGTGTTAGTAGGGTAAATCAGCTGCCAGCTCCCCCAGAGAACTAGGTTTGCCCAAATACCTTGTTTTCTTTGTGAAGTTTGATGTTGGGTTTTTTTTAAAATTATTTATTTCTTTATTATATTTTCTTTCTTTCTTCTGTTGTGAGAGCAAAGGGCTTCAAGCTGAACAATACCTGCATGCTTATTTCAAGACAGGCAGTCTCATGGGCCAGCAAGCAGTGAGTCTATAGGATGAACTGAGTTATAACAACAGGAGCAAGAACTTTGTACTGGTCCGCCTTTAAAAAGGACAGTCAGCTGTGGGACCTGTGAAGCATCTACCTTGATGCCTCTGAGTTTAATGGAAATCTAGGCTACAGGTTTTATTTTTAATGAGAAGCTTTTAGTCTGCACCTGTGTTTCTATGCACACATATGAAATCTTGAAAAGTAAATGGAAATGAAACATTAATTGGTCTTCAAAGCTTGTCACTGTTATTTTTTTTTGTGCCTGCTATTTTGCTACTATAAAGCAACCAGAAGCCCCTAGAAGTATCACACTGGGCTCCTTCACACCCCAGTTCCTCTCAACAAAGAATAAGTTACAAGAAGCCAGAAGTTAGGAATTGCAATGTGCTCCTGCCAAACAGCAGGGTCTGGCTGTCCCAGACAGTCTATGTGACATCAGGACAGGATGGCCTCTGCCCTTCCCTGTTCCAGAGGAGCTAGCTCAAGTCTGACCACGGCAGATCAGTTTTGTGGCCTGAGCGAAGCAGGATGAAAGCTAGCAGGCTGGGGAGTTTGGATCCCTGTTTCCCAGTGCTGGCACTGGCCCCAGCTCTTCCTGTGACAGCTTCATGACTTGTTTTTCCGGTATGTAAGATGAGGGTAGTAGTATTTACTTACTTGACAAGGTGAAATGATGATTAATTGGTCTTTGTTTTTGCAGTCTGATGTACAGAGTGCAATTAGTTGCAATTCGTGCCCACATCCCCCGGGGCAGGCCATCTTCGGGCTGCCCTGGGCACTGTGAGCGTGAACGCCAGCAGAAGGAGCTGCTTTCAACTCTTCCTGAACCAGGGAGGTGCCTGGATTTTCCCTTCCTCAGTCCCACACAAAGGTGGTTGCTTGTCTTTTAGCTGAAGGCTTAGTGCAGGTGTGGGTGTTTTAACATCACCTTGTTAACCGTTCCCCACATTCTGGGCTGACCCTGTGCACGGTGATGAAAATCCAGTGGGCATGAGCTGGCAGCTGCAGGTGGCAAATTGCATTTACAGATTGCCCAGGAATATCATGCTTGTCCTTCAGTGAGAGCAATGCCTCCAAGAAGACAAATTTCAATCGTACTGTAGCAATATCCTTTGAATATAGTGAAACATAACACAAAAAGATTGTGATGACAACAGTATAAATCAGCACAGCAGTTAATGAGAAAACCCTACAGGCCATTCAAGCGTACACTCCCAGTAACTGGTCTTCGTTCTGTAACTTCATTATTTTCCTGTTTCACTGCAAAGGATTTACAGGTCTGGACATTAAATCTATTTGACTATTGTAACAGAGTAGTAAACAACACTGCAATCTAAATCTAAACTCAATACCTGACAGAAGTACTCTTGCTCATTACAGATGAGGGAACTTAGGGGGAAAAAAAAGATCAGCTTGTCCAAGAAACTTCAGCTATTCTTGGTGTTTCCAAAGACTGAACATCACCTTCACTCTCTCTTGCTCATTTGGTCATGTGCCTGGGGCTATCCTCCATAAATCCTCTATGGATTCACTAGGATTGCTAGAGCTCATAGCACTCCTACAGGTTTCAATGCCAGCTTCTCTTTTCTGTAGTGCAGAGGTCTATACTATAGAAAAGAGGGAAGAAGCCTCAGTGACCTACCCCAGAGCCACAGCCTCACTTGGAGAAATCAAGGAATGATGGAAAAAGACCCCTCAATTTTTTTTCTAGTTCCTTCTTCCTGACTGGTAGTGGATTTTTTTGCTGCTGGAAATTAACTATATATTAAAATTTCATTATCAAAATTTATACTGAGTTCATGCATGTTTCCTGGCATGACAGTCTGTGATACATGATTCTACTTTTCCTTTGGGTGTTGAAAAAAAGACTTCTACTTCTTACAACAAGAGAGACCTTTCAGCCTGCAACAGGAACAGTGAGGAGGTTGTCTGACAATGACAGCTGTGCCAAGTGGAGATGCTGTTGGCATCTATGTACCACCTTTGTGTAAAGTTAGTTATCATCTTTACCCATCTCCATCCTGCCCACAACATGCTGACTATTTCCTGTGGCAGAAGTGTACTGAATTGTTACCTAATGGAGTCTGCTTCTGAAAATCACCAGTCTCAGATGTTCAAAGCAGGCAGCCAGGCCCAGAGTAACAAATCCCTCACATTAATGCTATTTTTCTATGGTGAAGAAAGTACATTGGGTGTTCTCTTACCTTCTTTTTGAGCTTTCAGATTGTTCTGAGAGCTTTTTTTCACCTTTTCTCTGAAATTGTCCAAGGTGGACTCTGTTACTTCGATGCTGTACCCAGCAGTAGGAGCTTTGAGAGAGACCTCACTCAAGGTGCAACACTCACTGCCTGGACGGTGCATCTGTGCAAGCAACCCAGGAGGACCTGTGTACCTGAGAGGGAGGTAAAGCCAAACATAAGTTATGGCATGAATAAGCATGGGAAAGATGGTGCTGGGAAAATCTCCTGGGATCTTGCTGAGCTGAGTGCTGGCGGCTGGCCACACCGGACCCCCTTCTGAGAAGCTGTCTCCAGCTTGCTGGTTTCTGCCTTGTTCAAGGAAGCAAGATTTTGTAAATAATTTGTAAACAAGTGGAGCTGTGGCAAAGATACCTGCTACTCTTTCTGACAGAAAATGACTGCAGAACCTTGAATTTTGGCTAAGCGTTAAAACACAAAAAGAAGAGGATCAGTAATTTAAATATACAAGGTGTATCTGGTTCTCTTCAGGCATCCTGCAAGGCTAATTTTCTTTTCCTGCTTACCCCCTACCTGAGGCACCCATTGTCTGTAATGCAGGATTCACTTGGGAACGTAATTTCTTTTGGAAGACACCTTTCCTTGGTATTTCTGATTATTTTATTTTCCCTTGTAACTTTCAGGAAATATTAATCATTTCTGAGTTTGATGTGAATTGGGCCAAAACTGAAAAAAAACCCAACTAATTATCCCTGAGCTGGGAATGCAGCCTTTTCAGATAGCTTTATCTAACTAGAACACTCCTGAATTAATGTATGCATTTTTGTATAATTTCAGGGTAGCATTCTGAGGTTCTTAGAAGTTGATTTGTAAATGCATACGACTGTTGACTTTTCAGTGTAAGGCTTGATTTCATTTGTGGATTTCAAGGCATTTTACAAAGGACAGCCATATCATGGTCCTTATCCTCATGAATATGAGATTTTAAACTAAAGCGAGAGGATGATTTGCTCAGCATCACACCATAAACACGTGGAGTTGCTGGGAAGCAAAGGCAGATCTCCTGGAAGGAAAGTCAATATGCACAAAAAATAGCCAGCAGTCCCCATCTCTGTATCTCAGCATGAACTAACAGTTTAATTGGCTATGCGCATGATTTTGAGTCACTAATACAGGGTCTGTTGGAACTGAAGCTATTTCTGAGTGACCTCTCTCAAAGCTTGCAATTTCATTTGTTCAGGGGTTTTATTACTGTATTTACAGCTTCCCATTTGTCTTGTTTTGTTGGCCTGTAGAACAGAATGTACTATTCTGCAGACCTGAGTCTATCCAAAGAGTGACAGACTACCGGCAGATAAAACTGGAAAAATATGAAATAACTCTGCTACCTTTGGCATCTACCGACTCAAGTCAGATTAGTAGAGAGAGAAAGGTAAAAGTACTGGCAAATTTCTTCTCTCAGCTGGAGGGAAGTGAGCAAAAGTTTCAGAGGCAGAAGTACAGTCTTTGATGGGGAATTTTGACTGATAATATAATAGACAAAGCTGGGACAAGAAAGATGGGGAAGGAAAATCTCCATTGATTTAAATTAAACTGCCACAGCTCTAACACAGTAGGTTTTGTCTGCATTTAATAGTAATGAAAAAGGTTTGGAAGTAAAACAACTAGTTGAAAAAAAATAATTTAAAACCAATTAGTTAGTAGAGATCTGTGAACGACATCGAGGCTAATAAAAGATTTTCTGAGTTTAATTTCTCATTTCTTTGCATTATTTTCATACAGCTGCAAATTGTATTTTCCCCCTTTGTTACAACACTTCTTGTTCAACGCAATTTTTAAAAACCTTGCAGGTAATGTTTTGGTGAACAGCAGGACTTGAAAACAGAACCAGAAATTCTCTGAAAACCCAGATAGTCTTATTTCCTTTTTAAATGGGAAACTGCGGGTGACTGCATGCTTCTGAAAGCAAACGACTGGGGCCCAGATTCTCAATCTGGGCTTTAGAGGCCTTGTGACATTTAGTTTGCCATTTTTTTCTTTCCTGTGCCATTAATTCATTATGAACTCCTTAGCAGCAGCAGTCACACCCTGCCCCACCCCACCCCACCTCACCTCATGTTTGGGGGTCCATGTAGCACAACACCAGGAGCAGTGGTGCCCTAGGATCTCTCAGCTGCCTGGTGTCCACCTCCAGTGGGCACAAGCAGAGCCAAGGAAATGGGCTCCCTGCTGGCTCCGGGGTCTTTGCAGGGCTGAGATACACTGCAGGCTCTTCTTTGGCATTCACCCATTTTTTATCAGGCACTGGACTTGTGACTGCTGTCGCTGGTGGCTTGTCACAATTTGACCCATATGCTGGAACACAGAATTTGGTGGACACCAATAGCAGGGTAGCGATTCGCTACCTGGTGCTATCTAATCATACCGGTCCACGTCTCCCATGAGTCTGGGCAAAAAAAAAAACCAAAACAACCAAAAGCTTACAAAGACCTGTAAGCTATTCTATGACAGATTTCAAGCCTGGAATATGCCCTTCTGCAAAATACACTTACCCCTTGCTATACTTAGGACACTCTCAGAATGATCGGTCTGGATTAGCTCTTAAAAGAAAATTAAATTCCCAGCAGCAGCAGCCGTACCAGGGTTGTCATCAGCAGGACCCAGACTCGGTGCATGCTGAGGGGAACAGCTGGTGCCGAGATGTGAACAGCCAGCCATTGTCCTTGCACCTGGCCGGTACCGGCTGCCGCAGCCTGAGATGATAAACAGGGCAGCCACCGAGGCGACTGGTGTATTTTTCTGGAGAGGCATAAATTAAGTGATAATTGTGACAGAAGTGTATGATGTGTAAGAATGATGTATAAAAGAGATGTGATGAACATGATCTTCCAT
>JAVJGJ010000059.1:51597016-51638547 GCA_035590215.1 Microhierax caerulescens | reverse complement strand
AACAAAATTAAAACAAAAACAAAAACAAAATACCCCCCCCCCCAAAACAAAGAGAAAAACACCCCCCGAGTTCTTTTGTTACCTTATTCTGCATATTACTACTGTTCAAGGATGACTTGTTTAAGACTGCACATTTCAACTACCTAACAGTAAAGAATGAAAAGCTTCTTGCTACAAGCTAAAAAGAAAGTCTTTACCATGCTCCTTGAAGAGCTCATTTTCACATTACTCAGGCTTCATTATGCTGAATCAATATTCGTTTAGTCACTGGGGTTATTGACATATTTTAAAATAAAAGTATACCCTTCAGCTACTGCACTCATTACGGGTAATTTGTCTTGTCAGGGAGCAGGGAATATTATCCCAGTCTTTCAGGGGCTGACAGCCCATGGAAATACCTCCCCTTGGTTACAACTGTAAATAATTTTAAGGTAAAATATTGAAAAATCAATGACTGTTTCCTGCAATCTGTCACAAACAAATCAATCATAATCTGCACAGCCAGAGAGTATGATTTGAAGGAGATGAGAGCAGATGTAATTCTTGGCTGGAATCTCTCATTTCAAAATCACTTCACATAATGGTGTCATCATTTAAACACTTAGCAGTCACTGCAACTGCCACTCATAACATCTAGTTGGACAAAACCGCAAGGAAGAGGAGGAGAAATGCCACTGCTGTTATATAAACAAACACTTTATTTAAATGGTTGCAACATTAGCAAATTTCACAGATATTAACAGCCAGGCTCCTCTCTCCACAGAAGTCCAAGATGCCTTTCTTTCTCAATAGAAGATTGTCTATAAATCAGTCTCTCAAAATGCAAAGCGTTTAAAAAAAATAAACAACAAACCCACCAGGTTTCACTAAAGGTGAGCAGTAATACCTGGTACTAATACTATTTCTAAAAATATTTCAATTTCATTCACTCCAAATTGCTCATTACAGAATTATGCAACAAATTCTCAAGAGATTAAGAAAGGAGAATTGTCTGAGGTACCTTTGTCTTTTTAAGAGCAATAAGGATTTCAATGCTTCTTTGTCCTCTACATATTACATTTCACATCTAATTTTCATTAAGCACGCCCCGAGTCAACTTTAGTGTAGATAGCCACTGCAGAGTACAGGGGAAAGAAAGTCATAACCTACATAAATTCACTGATAATATATTTTCATCTTGTACTCAAAGAAATTAACTGTTGTATGTGGAATTACATTTGTATAAAGGATCAATTTATACATAAAGAATTAACTACTGTGCAGTCAAAATGCCATAAACTGATCTTTGTCAGTGGGAATAATTTGTGTAAAACTAATCTATTTTTATAGAGCAACGCTAATGCTTGCACCGAAATTATTTCCTCATTTGTCCCACCACCTCACCCCAGACTGCACTTCCACCCTGACGCTACAGGGTTCGAGAGCTTTCTGTGCAGATCAGCCAAGACAAAAAAGCAGCAGCCAGGCTGAAACTGTTGTGCAACTGCAACCGTGGGCCTAAGCCTGCATTCCTTGCACAAACAAAATTTGCAAAATGCTCATGGAGTGTTTCACTCTGGAGTCTATAATTTGAGCTCTTAATCTTTAATGTGCAAAGCCCGTTATCACATATTCATTTTAATCACGTTAACCTTACCAACTCATATTTCTGAATGTTTATCTCACAACTGTGAGACTAAGGGAAAAAAAATGCAATCAAAAAGATGACATTATTTTCTCCTCCCTTGCAAAAAAAAAAAAATTAAAAAAATCCCTTAATACTGTTTTTAAAAGTGAAAGAACAGGGCGTATTGTACATCTAAGTAAACCTCTACAAGGTTTGCCTTCCTTTAAAGCAGGCTTTAAGTCTCTTTATCTTCTACATGGAGAACACACACCTCTAACTCTTTATTGATACACATCAAAACCACTATTGTTTGCAGCAGCTGGACAAATTCTCTTTCTTAGCAAAATAAACTATTAAAAAACAGAAACTGAAGTCTTAGCCCTGAAGAAACAGTTACTGCCTCAGAGGCTAAGTAAGTGCAGGAAAACTGCAAACAGCAGCCACGAAGTGAATCAGCTTATCCTGGGGAAAGGCCACTCCATTGTGATAGGAGCGGGAGGAGGCAGAGGGTAGAGTAGCTCCTAGAAATGAGTTGCAGTACCTCACTTTTTCCCTGGATGAGATCTATAATGAAGCTATCCGACAGAGAGACAGCCTCAGGCTCATCAGCCTTTTCAAATCTCCTCCCTGGCCAACCCGACGCTCACGGAGGGAAGACCCTGCTTACCACATTAAGCCTTTGCAGGAGGGGGAAGCGGTGTGCCGTACTGAACGCGTCGGCATCTTCCCCCAGTGCCATTCCCCTGAGCCAGGTTGTTATTTCTCGTGACAATCACCTAATTAGGTGGGTCAAGAATCACAGAAGATGAAAGAGATCCATTTTTCCTACATGCCAGTTCTCCTGTTTGTAAAAACGCAGGCAAGGACTCTTCCCCTCCATTGTAAGGCACTTAATAAACGTTAATAATAATTAAGTCAGTCACATCACCCAGACAACACTGTCAGATCTTTTCTTGCAATATTTGAGAACCATTAGGCTCAGGAGGGAGCTCCCACAAGTTTGGCACAGAAAAAGACTCGCAAATTCCGTCCTCGGGATGCAAGAGGTCACGGAGGGCTGCGCCACAGCAGACATTTTGCAACCGCTCCCTGACAAGGGGAGCCCTGAGAAGAAAGAGCAGCACATGCTGCGGCACCACAGACGCGTACGGAGGGTTCGCGGGTCAGCACGAGGAGCGCCGTTTGCTGCTGGACAAAGCATTAAGGCGCTCTAACAGCTGAGAGGACTGTGAAGGCTTTCTGGTGAAGAAGTTGAACTAGCTTCAGTTTCTTGGATGAAAAGGTATTTGTCTTCATTCCCTCTTTCTCAAGACAAAAGAACTTCGGGTTATGGAAAGAGCTGACAAAAGAAAAGACGCTTCAAAAAAGCTAGTAACATTTCCTCCGGTACTCACCTTCTCAGTTTACTGTTCTCACTCATAACCTTAATTTAAGCCACTAGTATATGTTCATTTATTTAATACCTCTCCACCTGATCACTGAACAATGAAGAAGTGCAGTATTACATCATGCGATATTACTGATATTACACCGCTATCAATACTCTACCTAATGAAGTTTTTAAAGTCTTCATGTTTGGGCGTTACAGAAGGAAGAAGAATCCTGCTTTGAAATAGCTCCTGCCTTCCAGCTCTGTGCTTCCCTTCTTCAGCATCGCTTAGGCCAGCCTCGCTGAGCTCATCTGGAGAGGGGCAAAAAAAAGAAAGAAAAAAAGAGCATACTTACTGCAATACTTGTCACCTGCACCATACGCCAATTTCTTAACAGAAACAGGGGTAAAGCTGCCGTTTCTGGAAACATGGAATTCTGCATTTTGTTAGAGACAGAACCCAGGAACACAAAGGGAAGTGCCACTACTGTAATGCCTCACTTTGTGAATCAAAACATACCCGAAACAAATTACTTACCATTAACTCTGAATAGGACTCCATATGGTTAACAAGAGCTGCAAGCCCAGAAGCATTCCTCCTATACTCAAGCAGAGACAGGACAGGACGGACTGCTGGACTCATTTTCCCCATCGTGGGCCTCTTTGCTTCTGCTCTTGGGTGCATTCTAAAAGGCAAAAAGAGCACAGACTGAGAACAGGGAAATGGAATGAAGAGGTAGGTTTTGTCGCTAATTTAGACAACATGTTTCTCTTACAAACAAGGATCACAGACTGAGCAATGTGAGGGTTTCTTCACCCACTGATCTAGCGCATCTGTTAAATCCCACAGACGCTCCGTTAGCACCACATCCCACTGGATGGTGGTCAACTCTGCATTTTCTAAGAGACGTGCCACAAACAGGCACCTATGGAAATTAAAGATCTGTGAAATATGGAAACTGAATGGCATTTACCTAAGGAATAATAGTATATTACAGAATAATATAGAATAATGAGTAATAGCATTACAACTTGCTTCTGCTCAGAAGCACAAAAGTCTAACAAATTATATGGACACCAACTGGAATCTGAACGTTTCAGATAAAAGCAGAGGGTTCCAGTTCGGTAAACAGCAGCACAGAGGTCACATGAACAAATCTAGGTCACAGGATGTGCCAGAAACTGAACGAAGAAACAAGCCCAGGGTTCGAGGCTCTTTAGTCCTTTTCCCTACTACCAAGTCTTCCCATCACCTTCTTAGCCAGTATAAAAGCCTCTCGGACATTTTGCAGCCTCCTTTCCGACAACTATCTGGATGACCTCGGTTTAAGTTTTACTTAGGGCCACAGTAGCACAGTCTATACCACAGAGAATAGTAGCTGAATTTTAACTGAAGCAAAATATTAAATACTGAAATAAACTTAAGAAAAAGCAAAGAGAGAGAAAAAAAAAAATCTTTAAAAATAACTTTTCAAACCTAGGCTCTACAGAGCTGTCCTCTTCCCAAGAGTCATTCACGGAACCTGATGCCTACAGAAGCTGGGAGAGGGTAAGGTCCTCCCTAGACACCAACCAGGAAGCCAGCACAAAGTAATTCTTGCACCGTCAATATCATAAAGAAGTTGTAGGCACCTTTTTATAATGACAGAGTATTCTTAATAAAAGCTTCAAGCAGGTTTTATAGCTGCATATTATCCAATGAAACCAGTAATAAACAGCACTGTAGCATTATTTAGTGCAACTCCAATACGCCAAGAGTCGCAACCTCAGTTTTATTTATCACACAGGCTAAAATGTTACTTCTTGGCTTTACAGTAGCAGCCAAGCCTGCAGCTATTTTCTCCCAGCACACTGCCATCTGGATATTGATACTTTGCTACGGGATATGAAAGCAGAGCATAGTTACTTAATACAGCTTAATTGAAAACAGAGGACCTATGTATTATACAGTGCATTACCCTACACAGAATTAATTCTGAAGGGCATGAAAAGTTCTGTAGATGTCAGCAGAGAATATTTCAGATGTAAATGCTGGGTTCTTTATCTGTGATAGCAATGCTGTGAAATACTGTGTAAAAGGTGTGCTTATGAAAGGAAAAGCTAGTTTTTGCTCTGTTTGGCGGGAGGGGGGGTGAGGGAGGAGCTCAGGAAGATGCATCTCCTTTGGGAAGAGTAGGAGAGTGATCAGTCATGAGTTTATTAGTATAGTAAACTCTTTGTTACGATGATCCACATTCACCTTGAAAGGTCTGACTGGCTTGCTTTTTTCCTTAAACAATGATTTATGGGGGTGGGGGGGAAGATAATGATTCTGGCTCTACAAACACATTCACTTTAACCTGCAGAAAACAGCTTCAAGAATCATTCACATCTGCATTATCCGCATTAAGGAACAGAAACTAAAAGGCTCTAATGTTAACAAAAATCACAAATTATGAACTGTTAAAAAAAAAAAAATAATCTTTGGGTGTAAGACTAGAAAGGCTACCTGGCTTTACATTTCTCCTCAGAGGTAATGCCGATCCCTGGCGAATACCGGCCATAAGGACTGCAAATATGTGTAAGTAGATAAAACACAAACCCTTTTGAACACAACACTGCTATTTAACATCACCCACCTCCAACACTCACACTGGAGGCCAGATTCCAGCTACGGGAGCTCCCAGCAAGCTACAGCACCTGCAGTCGAAAAGGAGTTTGCCACCGTATGGAAAGACACAGGCACGGGCACGTGCACGTCCCACAACGTGACACGGGGAGCCACGGCCACCCGTCCCGCCGGGGTGTTCCTCTCTCACAGCAAGGAGCCAACTAACAGTAGATGTAACTTGCTTTAAGTGGAAAACTTGTTTAGCCATGAAAAGCAGCAGGTTTTCTTTTTTTATCTTAAAGTCAACTTTTTTGAGAGTATTTTTTTTTTTTTTTTTTTTTTTTTTTTTTTTGCATATGCCCGTGGAACTGTAAGCAAAATAAACCCTAAAGACATTCTTAACTTAGCCCATATCATGCCAACAAATTCAAGCAAATCATGCCATTTAAGTTAATGACAGGAAACTTCAAGGAAACTGAAATATGGTTTCAGGTTCTCCCATGATACTGTCAAGATCTTTGGAGTTACATGTTCAATACAATAACTACACGCTTAAAAGGCTTACCAGCTGCACTTCTGTGCATGGTTTTATTCAACATACTAAACAGGTTTGCTGATGCAATTTAAAAAAATGACCAAGACTGAAAATCAGGTTTCCTCTAGCAGACAAGAAGTGAGGTTTTTTTCATAGAAAGGCTTGCTGAGAAAAACAAAAGACTGCCTAAGCTACCTAATACCCAATTGCCAGAGAAGAGTTATTCTAGGTGTTTGCAAGTTGTCACTTCGGTGTCAGACCATGAACACAGAGAGTGCTAACAAGTAGAGTCTTGGGCGAAGTAAGTGCAGGTAGAAGAGACAAGAAAGAAGTTAAGGGTGTCTTGCAGAGCTCCTCCCGAGATCGTTCACCTAGGCTAAGAGCCACAAAATACCGGCCCTTCCACTGCGAGTACTGACCCTGTAAGTCCCCACACTTCACCATAGGGCAGCCAGCAGCAGCACGCACACAAGCATCTGCAGGAAAACACCCCGAAGTTTTACCGCCGGTGCTTCAGCCAAGATTTTAGACGCACTGTTTTAGCTGTTGCTCAGCTAATAATATATTCATTTAACATAGAAAAACACAAGCTCCTCCTTCCTCTTTGCACACTAATTAGTCTTACTTCCATGGTAGTGCAAAGGTGAGAGAAGGCAATTTTTTTCTCTTCACACTTGACTAAAAAGATAAACATTCACATATTTATTTTGCTCTGTTACTAGTGTGAGTTGTTAATACTTTTAAACACACTGTATAAAACATCTCTTAGCAGATGTTTCCAGCAGTGATTTCCACCACCGGCTGAGTCTTAGTATTTTGTTCGTGCTTTGAACAGAGCAAAGTATCTGGCTGGGGTATTTTTAATTTGTTTGTTTAAAAAAAAAAGAGGATTCCCTTTAACATCCCATACAGATCTCTTGGTAATATATCCACAAATTGAAGTGGAGAAACAAATTATTCAGTAAGCGTCTAAGGTCAGGTATTCTGATAAAGAAATATCACAAAGGTTTTGAGAAAACAGCCTCCTTCTCATCTACCCCTGTAAAAAGAAAAAGAAAAAAAAAAAAGTTGAAATGATCTTCTAATGCATCTCCCTTCATAATTCATGCCGAAAGATGACATTTTCTCAGGATCTTAATTAAGATAATGATGAACACCTGTGTCGGCATTCTTTGGCAAGACAGCATTATCCATCATAATCTTTTAAGTACTCTCAAAAAACCCCAACAAAATCATATGACGGAACCAATCTGTTGCCTCTCCCCTTGCACTAAGTTTTACATTTCAGACACACACACAAGAACGATTAGATCTTTAAAGACGGCAATAAAAGCAGGATCGTTAGTTTTTAAAGTTTCAACAGAAAGTAGCTATTAAAGTAATTAAATTAAGGTGTATCATATCCAAGACACCCAAGTTTAACTCCATCCACTACAAGCCACCTGCAACCAAACCACTTATAGTTAGAGCCTACTACCAACGGCTGTACTTCTAAAATACAGTTTGCTGTTATTTTCAAGATCACCCTGCCTCTTCCTCCCCCTCCCGGAAAGAAAATATTCACAGCTGATCCTTATTATACATTCATGCACAGAATTATTAAGCTATTTGACACTGTACCGCATATATTTGCACACCCTAAATGAAATTATGCAAATAAAACCAGTGTAGAAAAACAAACACGCAAGTTCAAATATTGCTACATTTTGGGTCACCACATTTTGTGCTGTCATCTTAAATCCAAGTTCCTCTCACATCAAAAACCCTACTGGAATCTGGCTACTAGAGTAAACAAAGACCATTTTAAACAGCTTTGCAGGACCAGCTCATCAGGCTGAAGGCTATAAAAATAGTGACTTTAATTATTTATTTATACAAGCTGAATTTAAATTCACAAGCCTTAATTTAAATTAAATGAAGAACGCAGAGCCAGCCTGTGAATCCTGCCCATCATTAAGTAAGAAGTGAATGGTAAATGTTTCTTCTGTTGCATTAACAATTTAGCTTCCAAGAAATTGTGACAAAAACATATAAAGCACAGAATTTTAGTATCAGCTCACATTTATATCATTTCACTGGCAGCTGCAAAGCAGGCAAACACAGATTCTCATCCATACTTTTGAAAGTACGCACCTTTGGTGAAAATGAAGAGAAGCAGCAATGCATCCTCAAGCCCCACATCTGTTAGCGAACTGATAGGACCACATAAACAAGAGTCTTGAAACAAACTCCTTATTTCCCTTTGATGAAAAAGGGCTGAAAAGTCCTGCAAAGCAGATTGGTCTTAGGCTTTCACATTTCAACATGCTTCTACCGGAGGAAAAAGTTGCTGTGACTTGTCATTCAGCAGAGCTATCAATGTGCAAATAAAGCAGAAAATAGAGACATCCTTAAGAAAGGAGCCTCAAATTTGATACAAAGCAAAGGTGACAACCACACCAATAGAACTGTAAACTAAATGTTTCAATATCTGGAAGAATTATCTACAGTTCTTTTAAAAACTGCAAAGGATATAACAGTGGCATAATGTAGTGAGAACGTCGGTTTGATAGACACTTACAAACCCGATGGCAGAGGAGTCCTATCGCTGCCATTTATTAATCAGCTCCAGTATTATGTTGCAAGGCATGAAAGTATGCATGAACTTACCCCGCTTTCCAAAATGTACGCCTACAGAAGCAAGATTAGCAGAACATCAGAAATCAAGAGGGTAATTTTACATGACATTAACCTTACCTCCTCCTCAAAGAAAGTCAGATGCCATGGGAAGATAGACGGTTAAAATTTCTGCTTCTCCCTACAAAGAAACGTGCAAGGAAAAGCGGTTACTCATGCCGCTCACATATAAAATGAATGTTAAACGTATAAAACTTTACCAGATGATATCTCACTCCTCCAACAAGGGCTATTGTCAGAGGATTATGACAGAAGTGCTTTTGAGTGGGGGGAGAAGAAAAAAAAAAAAAAAAGAAAGAAAAAAAGAAACGCGGCGCTTTGGAGCGATAGCGAAAATTAACCCAGGGACCCGTATCGGTGACACCCGCCGCTGAAAACTGATGAAAGTGCACACCTGTGTGGAGTGAGCGTGTACGGCTGCGGGCCGGCCGCTCCCCGGGCAGCGCCCCGACCGAGCCCACGGCCCCGCCACTGCGCAGCGTAAACCACGGACCCGTCGGCGGAGAGCCGGGGGCGGCGGGCAGCGCCCGCCCGCTGCGGCCGAGTCCCGGCGCCTTCGGTGCTTAGTTGAAACCCCCGACTTTATTTCGGCACAATTAAAAATGGAGTCCTGCCTCTCGGTCCGCGTTACTTGTCGCTTCACAGCAGCTGGGTTTGCCGGGGCGGTGTACTCACTTTTCATCAACCATTTTATGCCGCCTTCGGTTGGCCGGTCGGTTTTTGGTTCAGAGCGGTTTTGGCAAGGTGTTCCTTACAGAAACTTGCATTGCTCTCCGTGTTGGGAGATAGTCTCGCTGCTAAGTGGTATTTCAGGCTAAATCTGAAGTTGGGCAAGGGTTTTATTACACCTTTTGCTAAGCCAGAGAACCCCCACGCCTTGGCTCTGCTGCTGGATTTGCGAACTGTGGCACGGGGTCCCAGCGCTTGACTTTTTTCCCCTCCCGAGTTGGACGGCAGCTTTTTACTCTCCATGCTTTGGAAAAAGTGGGAGGGCAGCTACAACTGCTTTTATACTTTGTGGCAGTAGTTTTGCCTGGCTGCTGTTCGCCAAAGGTAGTTCCAGGAATTGTACTTTGGTTTTCAAGATGTCTGATTCCCATGTATTATTTAATGGAAACTTTTCCTTAGCAATATTAGCTATTAATTACAAGTCACTTCAGCTCACAAGGTCTGTGCCAGGCTGCTTTTACAAGAACACTACTTACTCCAGAGAATCATGGAGAATGCTTAGAATTTCCTTTTGGGTTGGTTTCCTCTTTTTTTTTTTTTTTCCTTTTTTTTTTTCTATTTGTTCTGAGTGATTGAACAAGGAGGAAGAAGGAAGATTAGCAAGGGTTAGTGAATTTCTAGAGTCCTTTTATCATGACTTCAGTGTGGTGATATGCGACATCCACTTTGCAGGCAGTGTCCTGGTATGTGACTGTTGGGTTTTGTTAAGTTTTTGAGGTGGGGAGAAACAACGTTCCCGCATTTTTTCACACAAGCCCAAGTGAAAGCAGAGATGCATTTCTGGTGTGGCTGTTTTGCATGGGAATAATGAAGTGTTGTTCCTTGTGCAGATGCTACTAAAGGTGATGCCAGTGAGCACTGGAAGCAGCGCAGCTTGCTAGCTGGACAGGTTGTCAGTGTTCAGCTCAAAGACCCCGTGTTCTGGGTACCTTAGATAGCCTTCCTCAGTGCTGGCCAGCTTCCTTGGAAGTTGAGGCTGCTTTTCCGGGAGCTAACCTGAGATGCTCCTTTATTGTCTCTCTCCCTGCTTCCAAATGACTTCAGTGGTCAGAAACATCCTTGACTCTTTTGTCAAATCCCCCCCACCCCACCCAACAGAGGTACAGCATTGCCTTCCACGTCTTGCTGTAAGTGCCTGGCCAGCACACCTGATCTTTGCCTTGACAGGTTCAGTGCATCTAGTCCTGTCTTTCATTTCAGGTAATCATAAAGGCTGGAGGAGTAGATGTGGTTGCTAGCTTTATTTTACATCAGTTACTGCCCATCAGATGGTCTGGAGCTGGAAGTTTTGTAAATTGTATTCTCACTGATAAATCCAATGCTTTCAACAGTTTTGGTTCGGGAGATGAAAGGAGAAACTGCTCCTGTCATGCTGCTGAGCAGGGAATCCAGCTCTTATGTGCAAGGAAAAGATTAGATGTTGATAATGGATCCCCCAAGTCTTCAAAACAGATGAATCTGAAATGAAGCGATGCAGTGCAGCCAGGGCCTTGGAGGCAGGTATCCCATTACTAGGCTCAAGGCATTTGTAAGAGGCCATGCACTTACAGTTACTTGATCGCTAAGCAGTTTATGGAGGACACAGCCTGCTGCAATGACTTGTGAGGTTAATAGAGTTCTGCTGTACGCAGTCAACTCTCGATTATTCATGGGAGACTATCTGGGCTGCGGATTAAGTGTGCTGGGTGCAGGGAACCTCTTTGCTGTGCTGCTTTTGGACCATGCAGCTGCATGCTGCGACTCGTGCTGCCCAGGCCCACCGGTCCTGTGGGTCCCTGGTCCCTGGGCTCGCTCCTCTCTCCTGTGTTGTCACTGTATGCTGTTCTAAAATAATTTGTGTCTGGTGTTATTGCTCTCCTACTCTCCATCTTTACCCTGGAAAAGTGGTAGATGTTCATAATGGCATAACCTGTTTTCTTTCATTAATGTGACAAGACAGAAGTATGGAGAGATGAAAGCAGCAGATACAATAATTGCAGAATTAAGATTGTCTGTGCAAACTTTGGCTTTGCATCATGATGTCAGTGTGAGACACTAATTACGCAGTCCCATCAGGACCCTGATTCACTCAGGGAAGGGATGGTGGTTCAGATATGTTTTTTTGAAGTCTTCACAGTTCATTATGTGGTCCACATATTGTTTCTGCCCCCCATCCACATGGCGTAATGAAACAGAATTTTTGATTTCCTCTGGGCTTCTCTGTGCAGCTCTGACTAGCAGTGCCATGTAATACAGAGCTGTTGTTATAGCACCCCTTTGCAGTGGAAAGATGTTGTTCCCTTTTACATTTCAACAGATTTACCTTCAATCCCTGCACAATTTTCCCTCAAAGTGTCAGTCAATTTTTGGCATGATGACTGAAAAACATAGGGTGATTTTTCCCTTGCCCCAAGAAGGCATCTCTTTATGCTTTTTTTGGTGGTGGTTTAATTCTTACGTGTTCACAGCTCAAACTGCAATTGAAGGGTTCTAGACACTTAGAGTGGAGAGCGTAACCACTGACCAGATGTGATGTTTTTTCTGCCTTGCACTGTAACTTTTCAGCAGGTATTGGGGTGATGCCCACAAGGAGGATTCACATTCTTTAGCTGCGCCTTCCTTTCCTGTCTCTTCCATCAGACCAAGCAGGAATTCTATACATGATAAATTAGTCTTTCCTGACTAAATTGCATCCATTTTCTGCATTGAATGAGGCACACATCGTGGGGTGGGATGGGGTGGGTGGACTAATTTAACGGTATTGCAGTGCACAGGGAAACTGATATGCAGTGTCACAGCAAGCCTCATTTCTTAGATTCCCTGTCTTCAGAGTGACTGAATGATATTCCTAATAATTTTTCAGTTTTCCAGCTAATTTTCTGGGTTACTTTTCCTAACCAAACTGCATAATCTGAGCTGTCATAATGTAAAATTATACCAGCAGCTCCATGGGATTCTGCACTTACTGACTCCAGCCTAGTGGTTTACCAGCGTTCCCAATGGCAGTAGTTGGTTACCTTCATCTGTGAGGGGTGTGAGGGGACAAGGCATTTTCTGAATACTTTGCCCTGAGCAGTGGAAGAGGAAAATCCACAGGGTTTACTTCAGTTCTCAGGGCTCCGAGTGGCAAATTCCTTCTCAGTTTCTGCCTCGCTGAGCTTGGGCACTTTTACACCATCAGCTCCAGCTGTTTTATCCCTTCTTCCTAGAAGCTTCTCGCTCTGGTCTCCACATATAGTTGCTTCTTACCCTAAAATTCTTTCTTCCATCCATTTTCTTTGCTTTGTTTCCATTCTTGGTCTCATTGTCCAGTAGACTGAAGTCCTCTTCCTCCTCCTAATGGTCAGTATGTTAGCATCTTGCTGCTTCATCCCCTTGTCCTTGTCACTCTTGTCCCTCCAGTGTTGGTGTTATGAGAAGATGAGAGAAGAGAAGCTGGCTCTCCTTATCTGTGGTTTTCCCCTTTAACATGGGATTCATTATAGCCAAATAAATTAAAGAAAAATATGGCATAGCTGTCTCTAAATTACTGTCTTACAGTGTATTGGCCACTTGTTTTAAGACCATACTTCGTCCCCTTGGGCATAGGTGGGTGCTTAAACTGC
Source organism: Microhierax caerulescens (assembly GCA_035590215.1). Taxonomy (NCBI): domain Eukaryota; kingdom Metazoa; phylum Chordata; class Aves; order Falconiformes; family Falconidae; genus Microhierax; species Microhierax caerulescens. Next base: position 51,625,458 of record JAVJGJ010000059.1, on the reverse strand, counting down.
AAAAGTGGCAGAGCTGGTGAGTCAGTGAGTTGTCAGAGATCGGATTTGTACAGGATCTATGGGCTTGAGAGTCCTTCAGGAGTAAAATAGCTCTGGGGGAGCTGGTGGAGATGGTTGCTGTAGGTTTATATTTATGTATTTTTTATATATATATTCATATTTATATATATAAAGCACCTGTCACCATATTGATAAACATTCTTTTGATAAACCACACTGAAGCATGGTTTTCCAGGGGTGGAGTTCCTGCCATAGCAGCCGAGGGGTTGTGCGAGCAGTGCCCACCGCACTGGGCTATTTCTGAACTTGTCTGTAGTTACCAGGGTTTAAAATGGCCAGCTGTGCTTTTGCCCACTCTTCACCTGGGTTTCTCAAATATGTAAGACTGATTTATTTTCAAATAAAAATGCTAATGTAGGACCAATGTATGAAGAAGAAAATCAGTCAGTGCAACAGTGACTAATGTATTGAAAGCTGTGACTGGCCAACAATTAAGATTTGGAAAAAACCCAAGCAGATTATACTCTGGAGGTGGGATAGTTAAAGAGGGCCAGAAAAATCGTCAGTGCAATATTTAATTTAAAAACGTATTTTTAGAGCATGAATTGCTGTGGTATTTAAGCAAGGATTAATAATTGCTGTCAAATGTTTCCTGCTGCATATAACATCCAGTTCCAGTCTGGCATTTTAGTGATGTTCAGTATTGGCACCTTCTTTTTACTTAGCTTGAGGGAGTCCCATTGATACCAGTGAGACCACCTGGAAAATTAAGCTTCTATTCTGTTACAGTGACTACCAAATGTAATACTTATTAATTTTCTAAAGGAAAACCATTTTGCTTCATAATTCTGTTGAGTTCTTCTAACTGCAGAAATCAATTGAATGCAAATTTCACTGTCTCTATCAATGCAAATAGGGTTCAAAAGGATTTTCGTGTTAGTTTGATGATTTTTAAAACTATCTAATTCCATGCTTTTGTAGCAAATGCAATTCATGTTCTGAAAATCTTTGCAAATGGCATGTCTATAGTATTATTCAATAATATAAATACTATCCTTTCATGCAGGCAAGTACACACCCGTTTAATATTTTTTTTAACAGTTATTTGCTATCAGAATGTTTTTGGTGTCCTGAAGGCATTCTGTGGTCATGTGGTTAGTCATTTGCTCAAGTGTAGCACTTGCATGAGTAAGGGTTAGGCTTGACGTTTATTAGGTTTCATGTGAGGAAATACAGTTTTTGAACTGGTTGCTTTACTTTGTCTGTACTCATCCTGTACCTTCCTCCCAGTGATCTAACAAGGAGTGACAGAATGATTTCTAGTCCTTGGGAGACATTTGTAATCTTTCTTCAGCCTTGCTTACAGCCTTGCATATTGAGACATCCTTTGATGTTGAAGTACCGTGTTGACTGGCAGACGTCCATCCTTCTCTGCTTTTCTTCCTGCAGCATACGTGAGGGGAAAAAATAGTAGTAAACCTTGCATCCAGCTCAGGGTAAAATGCTCCAGCTAATCTTCAAGGTGTCTAAATTACAACAGCATTAGTTTGGGCATGGGCTTTCTTTAAACAGTTTTGATAGGAATTCAGATAGTTTCAAAGAGGCTTCTTGAAGGAGTAATCTAGTCACTGGAGTGGGTAATTCTGTTTTGAAAGCTTGTGGGATTTTGATTGGAGTGCTGGAATTTCCTGGTAGACTTTAATGACATTTATCTTGAAAGCATTTGCTTTATCTCTTTTCTCTCTCTCTGTCCTCCAATGGTAGAGTCTATCTGTTCTCCTCCCAGGGCTTGAGAGGGATATTGCTGTTGTTCATGTCTTGAATGCCTGCTGGTAGAGGAGGTAGCTTCAGTCAGAGCCTGGCTATCGACTGTGCCTGGCACTCCCCATCGCCGCTTCTGGGCTACCGATACCCATTCTGGGAGCAGTGTAAGTTGAGGTCTCTGTGAACTGCACAGATGCCAGAGATGGCACACGGGCAGGGCTGGGAGCCAGCACAGCATCGTGAGGGAGATGTCTATTTGAACAGACAGCTCCACAGTCAGGAGCTGCTATCTTGCAGAGATGCTGAGTACTGCAGCTAGGGTGACTGCATCTCTCGTTTCCCACTGAGCTTCTACCAGCTCCTTTAGCCTTTAGCAGGGGAAATAAAAATACTGTCTGTCATATTGAAACTTGGGAAGGATAGACCAGTGACACAGACATCCCTAGACTCCAAACTAAAAGAGATGCTGGTACCACTTGGTTCAGCCTTTTCTCCTTTTTCTCTTCCCTTGTGCTTTTGGACTGGGTCTGGTGGCTAGATGGCTCTTCATCTGGGCAAGTCCAGCCTGCGGTGTTTACATCTGTGCAGGGTATTAGGGCATCTACTGCTTGTCACAGTTACCTCTTTATTCCCAGCGTGAGCTGGAACTTGCTGCTGAAAACTTGCAGGGCAGGGGCATTAGAGTCTGCTTTAGTTGCCAGGATGTCTATTTCTTGAGGCACCAGGGTTACTTTTTTGTAACATATCAGGGTATTAAAAGCTATTGGAAAGCTACTGGGAGAGAATTTAATTGTGGAAATGCTTTTCTGTGAGGATGACTCATGTGCAGACAAAGCAACAGCTAGTGTTCAAAACACGTTAGTGCCCACCGGTATTGAGATAGTCACTAATTTCTACATCACCATGGTAGAGGTCACCAGAAAAATCCATCCTATGCTGAGGAGTGCAAGGACTCTTCCTGGCCCCGCATGATTGCTTGTGGTGTGGAGGACCAGTTGCTGCCTGACGTGGTTAAGTCGACTCAGAATTTGCACGGGAGTATCAGGAGTGCATTGGCATTAGTTGGCTTCATGCTGATACAGGTGGGGCTCAGGCCTGTTCTCCTTTGTATGGTGAACTGGTGAAATTTTCAGCTGGATTGAGGGTATCACAGCACAAGCCAGGACAAGATTTCTCCTATGCAGAGAGGGTCTGTACATCCTAAGCGAAAGCCAGAGCTAGTAATTGAGTTGTTCTCTGTGTTTGGATGGCAGGTATTAAATGAAAAGAAGCTGGCTAAATAATAACTGTACAGATTATAGTGACTTCTGCAGGACTGTGTGAATTCTCATGATGGGTTTCAGCGGCGTAGGCAGTTGGTCCAGCCTGGAGCACAGATGGCTGTGTAAGCAAACCACAAAACTATTGTGCACATGTAGGCACCTGTCCTTCTTAGTTTGTGCTGGTTTACTTTTGACTTTCTGACTGACTTTGGTAAGGTGATGGCTGAGCTGGGAGTGGGTGGTTGAATAAGAGCCACAGGTAACTGACTTTGTATCGCATGCTAATTGCTGGTTTCATAAACAGGTGTGAGCTCTGACTGTGCTGCAAGTTAGAAGGTGGTAATGTGGCAGGTGTGAGTTAAGCCTTCATGATTTCCCTGGTATGTTCCCACTGTTGTATAGTTACTAGGCCTTTCTGGTCTTCTGGTGTTTTGTTTTTTTTTTGTGAAGAGACTCTCTTGGAGGCCAACTGTGAAGTCAGCAAAAGTGGAGTGCACGGAGATGGTTCTAGCACCTACTGAAGCCCTCCAGGAGTCCCATCATCTGAATTCCCAGGTGAACTCAGGATGTAGCAGCTCCAAATTACCTGAAATCTTTTCTAGAGGAAGGTGATGACTTCATCTGACTACTCACCTAATAGTGACATCTTGCGCATGGGGTAAGCAAGCCAGGGAGAGCTGGACTGCTTACGGCTTTGTTCTCAAGTCCCTTCTGAGTGTGAATACTGACTGCAGCTACTTGGTCCTGGGGTGGGATTGAGCTCCAGATCAGCATCTAAGTGTCAGTAGGTAGGTGCTTACATGTGGAAAGCTATCAGCTAGGCTTCCATTGCGATGAGGCATTGTCTGGAGTCAGTGGCTCTCAGAGGGTGATTCAGGTGGGTCTGCACTGGGTGCCCTACCAGCCTGAGCTCTGTTGTTCACTGAAGATGGACTGCCAGCCTTGGCTTCCCTTTCCAAGAATGTAAAAGGGGGTCTCATGACGCAGAAGAAAGCCTCTGTTTTAGGTGGCTTACTGGTCTAGTTGCTGTCTTGTTTTTTCCCCTCCCTTCTGGAGAATGGCTGGAAACTTTCATCTTGATCAGTCTGCAAAGATTGCTTAAGAAGCTCTGGAGAGACATCCATCATTGTCAAGTGAGTGTTATCAATATAAGTCACGAGTGGAGCTGTTTTGAAAGACTTCTCTTACTGTTGGCTGCTGTTTGTTGTTGCTGCACTGAAGATCCAAGCCTGCCTTTTGGGTCCACTAGTGAAACGTTTTTTTCCCATTGCATTCTTCCTGCTGCATTCAGGCTCCTGAGGAAGGTGGCTGATCATTTCTGTATTGCCATATTATTTGTACTGTTTAACCAGTTATGCATATGGCAATACCGTTTTGTCATGTCTTGGTAATCTTTCAAATATTAGATTGTATTCCAAGGTTCACCAAAGCAAACACATTGGACAATAATACAAGTTTTCTGTTCAGTCTGTTTTGTTGTTGTGGTGGTTTATTTTCTACAGCTGCATTACAGTATTAGCACAATAATATTGTATGACTTCAATTAAAATAAAGCTATGCTGATGGCAGAGGAAATTCAGAAGATTCATGCAGATGGTTGGTAGGGAGTAGTCTTCCACAGAAATGACTCAGCTCTGGTTGAAACTGGCAGAGTCAACAATTCTGAGCTGTGTAGTGTTGTGAAGAGAGCATTGTTCATGGCAAAGCCGTGGTAGAAGTTCAAGTGCTTAATTTGCAAAGTATGTGTCCCACAGGTACCTTTCTGGACTAGGCAATGCATTGGCAAGTGCCCTTGGCGTAGTTTGAGATGCTAGAGTAACAGTAGACTAAAATCAAGCCATGGTAAGGGTCTTGCAGCCAATGCAGTGCCAAAACCTTACCTTTTCTTTGATAATTTCTTTTTCTGGATCCATAGCAACCTACTGTCACCTGCAGTTGTTTTAAGATGATAGTAGGGCTGCCTTTTCCAACAGCTGCCATGCTTCTCTCTCCTCTGCCCCCAGCCTCACATGTTTAACACCTCCCTTGAGCTTTACCAGTGTTTGCAAGTTTGTGTGGTGAGCTGAAACCTACGCTGATGAGTACAGGAAATAATTATCTGTTTCTGTCCACTGACTGAAAAACTGGTGCTTAACACAATGGATAATGTGGGAACGTGGCAGGGGAAGAAAAAATTTTGCTTTAGGCTTCTACATTGAGGGCTTGGAACAAATGAGAGCAGTCATGAAACTGAAGCCATGGAGTCATTGCTTTTGGCTTGCTGGGTGCATCTTTGGTTTTATGATGGGTGTGTAAACAGAAGTAAACAACATTCTCCTCCATTTACTTCACCCCAGAGGGAACTTCCTCAGGCAGCTGTTGTTCTGCTGCGTTCATTTGGGTCATGAAACGGGAAGGGTAGTCTTCAAAGACCCTCTTTCTTTTTTATTAAAAGGTAGAAACTGGTTAATGTTGTTGTTTTGTCTAAGGAAATTCATCTCAACTGTCTGCTTATATTCCTGGCTTTTATTGGTGTTTATAAACCTGAATGCAAAAACTGAGAAAAAGCCGAACACCCAAACCAGCTTCCTTGCAGTCTTCTGTCATGTTCTCGTTTTTGAAAGAATGGTTTAATTTTATGGTAGTCCATCAGACTTAGAACATAATCTTGTTTAAACAAGGAGCTCTCTTTGCTTAAATGAATATTTGCTTGGAATATTGTATGTTATTTCTGTTTTAGAGGACATGTGCTGCACCTTGCAACTTTTTTTCAGAATTGCTGATCAAAATTGCTACAGTGGAATATGAGAAGACGTGGAAACATAACTTTTGGAAAGAAGTAGCGTGCAATTGTAGTTGCAACCTGGCAGCCTGTCTGTTACAGCACTCACTTGGTCTAAATGTTGAAGCTGTTCTGCCACATAAAACCGCATGCTGCCTGGTTTTGTTCTGTTAGTCTGTGAAAACCATCTTGAAACTGAGAGGTAAAATAGAGGTACTTTTATGATCATTTAGGCATTCTTTTAGAAGGGTCTGCTGGGAGCATAGGTGCTGCTGTGATACCTGATAATCTTTCATTTTTCCTGAAGTTCAGTTTCAAGACTTTGGAAACCAGAAATCCATTGCGCTATTAGCCACTTGGAAGGATATTATATTTAGGTGACAAACCAGCTTGGGGCTGCAGGTGTGGATGGGTACTTTGGCCATGTGAATTTCTATTTACTCCCCTTTATTTTCTTTCTTGACAGTAATCATTGTACTGTTACCATGAAGACATTAAGGTGATGATTCTAGCTCTGACTTTGTGAAGAATAATCTCAAAATGCATTTCTAATTAATGGGAAATAGAAGGGCTTGATAACAAGAATTTTTAAGTTTTGTAATTCTGTAATAAGTGTTTTGTCTTGTTTGTAAAATGATGATTAAATAACCCAGAGCACTTCCAAGGGTCTGAATTGATGGGAAGAGCTCTTCACATTTGCTAATGTGGCTCCCATATTAAGTGATCTGAATGTGGTCTCTTTTGCTCTTAAGGCATATATGTTGCCATGACCTGCGTGAGTTGCACAAAAAATAGCTTTGTTTTCCATTTCTCATTTATTCTTTATGTAGGAACATGTGGCATGATTATGTTTGGCAGGAGACAGGAATGGAGAGAAGTCTGCAAGGGATATTCAGTCCTGCACAGTCTATCTGGTATGGATAGACCTGCTGGAATTTGAAATATTGGGCGGAATCAAATGTTGGCATGAGGTTTTTGTGTGCTTTTCATGTAGTGGAGTTTTCTGCTGTGTTAAATACAAAGATACTTGACCTGGTTTTGGCTGGGATAGAATTAATTTTCTTTTCAGTAGCTGGTACAATGCTGGTTTGGATTTAGTATGAGGGTAATGTTGATAACATACTGATGTTTTCAGTTGTTGCTGGGTAATCTTTATACCAAGTCAAGGACTTCTCAGTTTCTCGGGCCCTGCCAGTGAGAAGGCTGGAGGGGCATAAGAAATGGGGCAGGACACAGCCAGGACAGCTGGCCCGAACTAGCCAAAGGGATATTCCATACCATGGGACATCATGCTCCGTATATAATTGGGGAGGAGTTGGCTGGGGCCTACTGATGGCTGCTCGGGAACTGGCTGGCCGTCAGTCAGCAGGTGGTGAGCAGTTGCGTTGTGCTTTACTTGCAGTTTTTTTCCTTTTGGGTTTTATTCCTCTCTCCTTCTTATTACAATTGTTGTTGTTGTTATTATTATTTTATATTTTATTTCAATTATTAAATTGTTCTTATCTCAATCTATGAGTTCTACCTTTTCCTGATTCTCCTGCCCACCCCGCGGTGGGGGCAGTGGGCAGCTGCGTGGTGCCTTGCTGCCGGCTGGGGTTAAAGCACGACAACACTACAGAAGTGGCAGAAGTTTCTAGTGAGACAACTTGCATTAGCCTTGATGGGCTCTTCAGTTTCTGTTGTGGAAATACTGCAGCAGTTTTTTAAGGCCTTCTCCACATCGGCAGACTTCGCTGATGACAAACCTGTGTCAGTGAAAGCCAGTTGGCTTGGGATTAACCTTCCTGTGGGCATGGCCATGTGGCAGAGACACCTGTGGGTTTTCTAGAGTATTTCCTATGCTACTACAATGACACTAGTGAAATGTCAGGTGACTAGGGACCAGCTTCTCCTCTTTAGCAACGATGTTTTGCAAAACAATCCCAGTGACACCATTCAATGATTCAGTGGAGCCTTGCATGGGGGAAGGCTCTTGTTCGCTCTGCTGCTTTCTTCCAGCTGCCCTAGACCTGCTTTTGCTATGGTGATTGTGTGACCAGCCAATTCGCACCGAGTAGGTAGAAGATCAGATGAGGGAATGTCTGAAAACTTTGTAGTCATCTAGTTCATTTGAGCGCTGAAAAAGGCGTCTCTGTCCAAAACTTGAAGCTTTTTCTTGCTCATAGTTAACACTGTGTGGGATGTTCCCCAGGTAATCTAATGTCTATAAATTCTTGAGGAGAGGCTGGAGAAAATCCCATTCCCCAGTCCTTCCATTGACCAACCAGGAAAAAGGGGAAAAATCTGTGGAAAGTCACCTTTACAAAAGCCTTGAGACACCCAGTACATGATTAGTATCAATTGTGGACAAGCTCTGTGGAATACACAGGCTGTGGTATTTTTTTTCTGTATTTCAGCCACTTATTTATCAATTTCATTTTTTTTTTCCACATAATTAAGAGGCTGTAAACTTCTCAGGGGGCTAGAGATCAGATGGTTTTGCATCCAAAACAAAAAACATGTTCAAAAGTTAATCAAGGAAACACTACTTATTCAGTTGGTTAACTATGCCAGTGTGGAGGAACAAGTGTAGAGTCTTTGTTCTAAAGTGGAGATCTCTAGACTTGTCTGTATAGTAACTTTCTCGGCTGTCAGCTATAATTATACCTGTGACTGCTAGAACATTTACACTCTGAAACACAGGGGGAGCATAAGTGGATTTTTGGCATGTTCTTTCTTCCTGCCTCCTGGCAGTGGTGGAAAGGAATATGTACCAAAATAGATGAATACAGGAAATGCGTAAGTGAGAACTGTTCGTATCGGTACCTCTGGTATCTTGCTGCACATCTGACTTCTGATGGTTTGCCTTCAATGGTTTCAGTTTAACTGTCTTCTCTGAGATAAATTGGATAAGGATGCTGTAATTGCAGACTATACTTTCAGACCCTAAATATGATGAAAGAATAATTGACAATAAAAAACCCACAACTTTGTAGAGATGCTTGGTGTGGCACTGGAATCGAAATCTGGGAGAATGGGTGGGGGAACTCTCTGAATTGGTAAACTGACAGATTTTTTTTCAGAGCAGATAAGTTGTTTGCTCTTGGCCAGCAATGTTAAACATGTGAAAAACATGGAGAGAAATTAGTCATTGGTAGCCAGTGAAATTAATGCTTCTTAAAAACATCTCATAAACCTGCATGTTCTTAGTGGGCTTTCAGAGACAACTAGTAAGAATATAGGTGTCACATGTATAAAAGGGGCTTCCCAAGAGTCTCTAGGGAAAGCTTCTCTTACCTCTGTTCTCCCCAGTTTGGTAATTTGCTTTTAATGACTGAACAAGTCCATATTTTGAAATGAAATAGGCTTTTTTTTTTGCTTTAAGAGAAAGTTTTTGGGAATGTGCTTTGCTTGCCATTTGTAGGCCAGTCCCTGAAGGAAAAGTATTGCAGAAAATTCTCCTTGCAACTGTGCTGCTTCTGGCATTAGAAACGGAGGCAGAGAAATGAGGTGAAGGATGTGGCATTTTCCAGGGAATGGCTCAGGAAAATCTTCTCATGCTCTTTGTGCCCGGCTCTTCTGGATGAGTAAGTCTTAAGAGCTACTGTAATCTTGAATTTACTGAAGATAACCTTGAAGATTTTGTTCAGTGGTTTGTTTATAGCCTTTTAACAAAAACTTGTTGGGAAGAGGCAAAACCACTAGTATGGAAAAGATCTGTTGTTGTAAAGCATCTGGTCTGTGTATTAGTGCTGTAGGACAGGTGGTGATGGGTAGTGTGTCTGTTACTGAGAGTCTAAGTAAATGTAGCAGTGTAAGACCTATCATCCTACCACAAATGGTGTTGTATTATGTGTGCTAGTAGTGACAAGAATGGGATTAAAAGCAATGCAATTGAGTGGTGTGTTATTCTGTGCTTATAAGATAGAAATTTGAAGTTTTAAGGAAAAAAAAAAAAACCTGGATCATGGCAGTCTCTCTCCACAAGGCTTGGCATACTTGTTTTGCAAGTCCTGGACCCTTGGCTGAGACTGGGGAACTGCAGGGGACCATTTGCTCTGTTTCATGTGGGGTGAGGTGGGACTTGACCATGGAGGACTCTGAAGAAGTCTGCTAGTATTTGGATACAGCAGTTCAGAGGTTAAAAGGCAGCCTGCCAGCCCTGTTGGAGCAGTGTTTTTTGGTGAAGTGGAGGAAGTAGGATGTCAGAAATACAGAGGAGAAATATTTGTAATACTTGAGTAAGCATCTAAAAACTTCATGATTAGAAACTCTTAAGATCCAATAGAAACTGCAGCTGAAAATTTCCTGTCCTTTCTGTGCCTCCCAGCTGCAACTGAGCAGCCAGAAACAGGAGTCGTATGTGCTCCGTGGTACTTTAGTGAGGAAGGGGAAGACATTATTGGTCCATAAATGCAGAATACTTTTTGTAGAGCATATTTGTGTAGAAGTTGGTGTTTCAGGGAGAGAATTGAAATAAACTGTTCTTTGCTCAAGGATATAGCAAAGGCTGCTACTTTGCTGATAAAAAGACCATGTGGCATTTGGGTTTTTTAACCTGTGTTGCAAAACTAGTTTGTGAAATTTAGCTATCCAGAAGGTTGGCGATGGTGGTATAGTCTACGTTTGCCTCAGCAATGTAATGAGAGCCCTTCTTTCTGTAATGGGAACATAAGCTGTTTGCCTTGCTTTTCAAAGGCCTCTGCTTACTTCTTTTCTCCCTAGCTGTTGTCTCTTGCTCAGTCCCAAAGAAAAGATCAACTCCTGCCTCTCTCTGTGATTGCAAAGCCAGGCTTTATAGCCTACTTGTTTTTCAAACAAACATCTCTGTGTATTCCCCACATGTTGCCTCTCAGGCTTCAAAGGAACCCTCCGGAAACATCCACAAAGCTTTCTCCTTACTTCTTAAGGCCTTGCAACAGTATCCGCAAACCCCTGAGGAGGGCTGATGCTTCTGAGGTGCTTTGCCTTTGGATATTAAACAAACTGTAATGTCATTTTGTTTCTTTATTCCTTCATTTCCGTATCTCCTTTCATGTACTTAACTTGTTTTGGCAAAGACTGCTTTTTGCCTTGACCCAGAGCTCTAGTGCTTGTGGGCCCTTCGATAATATGGATCATGAGTAATAATAGCTCGCGTGCCTATTTGGCACGGTATTTAAAGAAGTGTTGCAATAAGTGGGCCGTTAAGTTATTAATGTATCCATTTTATCTTCCACAGAAGCCCCTTGTGCTACTCCACTGATCTGTAGCTTTGGAAGGCCAGTGGACCTGGAGAAGGATGACTACCAGAAGGTTATATGCAACAACGAGCATTGTCCATACAGCAATTGGATGCACCTTCAATGCTTCTATGAGTGGGAAAGCAGTATTCTCGTCCAGTTCAATTGCATTGGCAGAGCCAGGAGCTGGAACGAAAAGCAGTGTCGCCAAAACATGTGGACAAAGAAGGGATATGACCTGGCTTTTCGCTTTTGCTCCTGTCGGTGTGGGCAGGGTCATTTGAAGAAGGACACTGACTGGTACCAGGTGAAGCGGATGCAGGATGATAAGAAGAAAAAATCAGTGTTGGAGAAGAGTATGGGAAGGTCAATGGCAGAGTCAGCAGAGGAGGCCAAAAAAGGCAGGCTGGCCAACAAGCCACAGAAAGGCTTGAGTAATGACCTCCAGCGAAGGCACTCGATGGACAGGCAGAACTCACAGGAGAAGGGTGTCATGGGTGGCAGCTATGCCGTGCGTTCACCTTGTGTCTCTCCTGGCCAGTCTCCACCCACTGGCTACTCTATTCTTGCCCCCACACATTTCAGCGGCCCTCGTTCCTCGCGATACTTAGGAGAGTTTCTGAAGAACGCCATTCACCTGGAGCCCCATAAGAAGAACATGGCTAGTGGAGGCATGTTCAGGAACGCGCATTTTGATTATGGGGCAGCTGGCTTGCAAGCACATAGGTCAGGACACTTCGATGCCCCTGTGCAGTTTTTGAGAAGGCTTGATCTATCTGAGCTGCTTACTCACATCCCCAGGCATAAATTGAATACTTTCCATGTGCGGATGGAAGACGATGCCCAGGTGGGCCAAGGGGAGGACCTTCGGAAGTTCATCCTTGCTGCTCTTAGTGCCAGCCACAGGAACGTTGTAAACTGTGCGCTATGCCATAGGGCGCTGCCAGTGTTTGAACAGTTTCCGCTGGTGGACGGGACCCTGTTCCTTAGCCCATCGAGACACGATGAGATTGAATATGATGTTCCCTGTCACCTTCAAGGTACAGGTTGTCTGTCAGTCATGCTAGGTTTCATTAAATGATGGAACTGCCTTCTGTGCCCTGTCCCTCCCATTATAGATTTTCATCCTAATTCTGCATTTTTAAGCAGTTCTGTAAAGCTTGAAGTCACGTCCAAATTGATCATGTGGAGCAGATTGAAACACTTACAAGGAATTACAAAAAGCAAATGCCATGTAGGAAGATCCATGCCTTGTGTTTGGGTTTACAACTAAGAGATTTCTCATCTGGTTTCTAGGTAGACCATGGCAAGGTTTTCCAGCCAATCTGTTCTGCAGTACACATGTGCTGATTGATCTGTTGCAAGCTTTACTCCAAGATATGCATCGATCTTTTAAATAACTTTTTAAATTCAAGAATGCTGTACTGCAGCATGGGTGCAAGTTATATTTGTACTACAGGTGAGGTGAGATACCTCTTGCCTGCTTTCAGACTAGAGAATATCAGGTTTGTTTCACAGCAAACTATTTATTTATTTTTATATGGAAAGGGCTGTAGTCTGGCCTATGTTAACACCAGCCCGAGAGGTTGGATGTAGTAAAAGTAAGCTTTTAATATAGTAGGTTGAAGCAGCAGTGGTGTAGCAAGGGTGTTTTAGACTTATTTCCAAACTCCCACCTGTTTGACTGCATCCTGATCATGACCCAGCTCTGAGCTGAGTTCAGACCAAGGCATATATTGCTTTTCTCCTCCTAGAGAAATAAATGGATGTGGGCTAGGATGAGCTTCAGCTTTTTCTGAAAGCTGTGCCCCAAACTGAGTGATTGGGGTGATGCATGGCAAAACATGCCTGTCCTGCAGCCTGTTGGCAGCCAGTGTGGCTAATTCAAGTCTGAGAAAGTATTTCTAATTTGGTGCTCAAAAACATAGAATTATATGTTGAAAAGTGTGTTGGGAAAGCATTAACAAGAGGTATTTTGACATTTAAGTTTACCTCCTTTCAATAAAATTTGTTATATCCCATGCATGGTCATAATATGTGTTATGTAACATTCCTTTGCTCAACAAACTTTGTATTTATTTTTTTTCTTTTCCTTAAATCATGGCACTAAGTCACTAAACTGTATTCATGCTAACACTATTGTTTCTGTCTTGCCTAATGTACTTTAAGGAGAAAAAGTGATAGGCAAATATACAAGTGAAAAAAGCTCCAAGATAAACAGAATATACCTATGTGAGAGAACAATGCTTATTTGCTTTGGTGGGGAGGCACAGTGCACTTGTGATTTTATCGGTACTAATAGCTGGTTTAGTAATAGTGAAACTCATCACTTGTTAATGTTTGCCACTAAGAATGAAACTGTGATTTTATTTTTTTTTTAATTAATTGTTCCTTACCCATTGGATGATATATCTGAAAAACTTGCTCAGACAAGATACCATGAATAATTAATTGTTAAAATTTTTACCTCCTTGTCCTGGGTAAAATGGTTTGTTATCAGAAGTACCCTTTGAAATGAAATTAAGCTTACACGATGCTGTTCCAAGGTGTTATTTTCTCTTCAGAACAGAAAATTACTTCTTTTATTTCAGGCATGTTTAAGATATCAGATGCCTCGTTTCCTGTATAACAAGGATCCTGAAAAATAAGTAGTGGGAGAGTGCAGTATTTTAATGTGTGGGAACAGTGCAGAACTTCTGCAGATGGGGAAAATTATTTTATCTTCATGCACAACACAGAACTTCCGTACGTGTTTTGAATGTCTCCAATCTTGAGTGTTCCCTTTAGGAACAGAGTTTATTGTATTTGCACTTTAGTCTCATCACATCACATCTTCTAGGGCCAGACACGCCAATGTGGAATAACTTAATTTTTACCAGCTCATATTAGCAAATTTATCTTGAATATATATTTTAAGAAGAATCTTATTTTTCTCATTTTTCTGAAAGAGTTTGCTTAAAAACCAAAACAAGTTAAACCCCCAACCGTTGATTTTGGAAGTGTCCAGTATGGACTAATCACAAATAGTTAATATTTTATTAACTGTCTTCTAGAAGAGTTACAAGATGTGTGTGTTGATTAGATTAGAGGTTGTGATGTTTCAGTACTTTGACACTAAAGAGCACAAACTGAAATCAGAAATAAATGCATATTATATGCAGTCCTGTTTTGTAGCTGGTCTGTAACTGCACTACTGCTTAGCTTTGTCTTGCATAGCAGTGAAAAGTATGATATATTACAGAATTAGTACTCTGTGTCAGCCCACTTCTAATAGCTGACAAACTACAAATCAATTCACTCACTACAAATGGGGCGTAATCTAGATGCCAGATCTTTGTAATTTGCGTAGGGCTTTTTATTTTGTGTGAAATTTGCATCTTGGATTTTGCATTGTTGAGTTTAGTCACATTTATGTGAAGAAAATATTTCATTTTCAAGTCTGAGCCGCTTGATTTTTATGGAAGTCAATATAACTCAGGCTTTGAAAGTCTTTGTGCATACAGAGCCTAAGGTTATGATAGAGCTTGATATATTTGTAGTTCTGAATGGCATGTTAAAGCCCGGGTATGTGTAATATAAAATGTTTTTAAACGTACTGTTAATGAACTGTTGGGAAAAAGTACATGAAAGAAAATTGCTCTTCTGGCTGTTGCTTGTTTCCATGAGGAATATTAGGTTCTTAGTTCCCTCTTTGCTGGAAGATTTTGGCAAGTTATTAAATGAATCTGTACCTGGGTTGCTAATAAACTTCAACACTTCTCCACTTCTTCTGTCAGGTGGGGATGAAGCTAGGGCACAATCCTGGTTTTGGAAACACTGCAGCTGCTCATACAGCTTAACCTGGCATCTCTTCATGGAGCTTCAGCATCTCCTTTTACAAAATAATTTGCTAAAGTCTGCCAGCAAATCAAGGAAGGGAGAGTGGGCAGGATGATGACTAATTCCTAAGTTTTGCATCCATGGAAAATAGCTTCAGTCAAGCCCTATGTATTTCCCATAGAGAAACATTTTTTTACTTTATCACTCACCTTTTTTAAAACCAAACAAAAATAATTATAAGGTGTGATTTTTATCACTAAAGGGCAGATAACGCATTGCAGGAAATGTCTTTTTTAATCTTCTGTTCTAGTCTCCTTAAGAAATGTCTTTCCTGTCCACAGGAAGGCTTATGCACCTCTATGCTGTTTGTGTAGACTGCTTAGAAGGGGTTCACAAAATTATCTGCATTAAGTGCAAGTCCCGATGGGATGGAAGCTGGCATCAGCTGGGAACTATGTATACCTACGATATTCTGGCAGCATCTCCCTGTTGTCAGGTTAGTACCATATGTAAATAAGACTCATAAGGTGAAATTCCAACTGATGATACGTAAAGCCGAGCTTTGTGTATCTCTCTTCCCTGCCCTTCTTCCTCCTTTCTTTTCCAGCCTGTACCTATGAGCGCAATACAAGAAAGCTGACTGATTCCCTGTCCCTTGTCTTAACTTATGAGGAGCAGTGGCCTATCGCTAGACAAAAGCCAGTGCAATGATCAGTGGTTAATACCTATGTTTTAAAATAAAGCCTCTGTAAATGCATTCCAAATTGAATCTGATGGTCACTAGCAAGTATGTTTGACATAAGATATAATTCCAGTAGTATTTTAATAACAACTGCACATTTTGAGCAGATGTTTCATGTATTCAAGTTTCTTTTTGTTGCTTGATTTGTGTTTTACTGTAAGATAATTGCAGCAAAAATAGCCAAGGGAACAGAAAGGGCTATTTTATTTTATTTATATTATTTATAATTATATTATAAGTGTCTTTGTGCTTGGAGATAACCCAGCTCTCCTTAATTTTTGCTGTGACTGACTCTGGTGATGGTACTCCACCACAGCCTGAAGCAGCATAGTTTTCATTAAATGCTCACCTGATCTATACCTTGGGTGAGATATATCCAAGGCCTGGGGTTACTCCAGAGCAGACATGTGCCTGATGCAGCAGGATCATCAGCATCGAAGAGAATTGTCCATGTGATGGGCAGAGTACTTCAGTTGTGCAGATAGGGTTGGACAGCCATGGAAAAAGCATTTGTCTGGGAATGGCTCAGTGGTCTGCTTGGGATGCTCCCGAGCGGGCTGTTGCCTTTGGACAGGCGTTTGTTGTTACTGGGTTAGGACATGAGCATCACAGAGATGCACTCATTCAAAGTGTGATCAGTTCATGGTAATGTGCGTGCTTAAGAGCAATCTGAAATACAGTTTTGTCAATATGTGAAATGCCATTTTATTTTAAATTTAACATATTTACCAAAATACGTTGCTCAAAAGACAAGTGGTGTTGCCGCTGCTGGTTAAAATGACATTGGTAACAATTCTGACTAAAGACAGAGATATTAACTCCAAATTTAGAGCCTCTTGAGTTTGTAACCTTTTCTAAAAAATGGGCACTTTTAAAGATAAAACACTGATGCTGACTTGCTAGCTCTGTAAAAGCCAGCAAATTTGAATTTGAATTGCTTCTGTAGAACGTACAAGACAAGAATTAAGGTCTCATTATGCAAGAGCCTTAATTATATGATTAATGGACAGTGTGACAGTACGTGGTAAGTAATAGAACTGAGTATGAAATCATTAGCTGCCAGTGACTGTGATTGCCAGATAATACGCATTATTGTTTCACCATGATTGTTACAGATGATTCTGTGCATACAGAGGAATGACATTTAAATATGGTATGTAATTTAACTCCAAATTGCCTTGCTAATTTTATTTTGAATAATTTCATACCTAATTTCAAAATATTTAATAATCCATCACAAATGTGCATGTAGGATAATGAACTGCAGCCACTGTCAGGTTACTAGCATTTAGCTGACGTGCTGGACAGTGGCAAGGGGGAAACCACACTTTGGTTAAGAAAATCATACAAATCCAAACCCTACTAAGTTGTTATTACTTAGAATTTCTACTTTTCAAGCAGAGAAGATGCCTGTGGAGCTGGTGGTTTGTTTCTTTTTGAGTCGTCTCAACAGTAATAGTACTTTAATAATTTTTTGCCATCCCCGTCCCAGGAAAATTCCATAAATCCAGCTCGGCAAAGAAAATAACTGTTCTTTTCAGTGAAGAGCTGGGGCTTTCATGAGCATATTGGGCAGTGAGGTTAAGCTGTGGTACAGTTCACTCCCTCACTGCTCATTTGCCACCTTTGCTCTTAAACTCCTTTATGATCTCAAATCCCTTCTGCTTCTCCTGAGTATTTCAAACGCCCTACTGAGCTTTCACACCACCAGTTGCTTTCTTTAAATCAGATGGGCTGGGTTGCTCAGCTAGATTTTTTCTGAAGACTTACTGGTTTTTGTTGCTGATGAACATTAATAGCTCTGTCTGTCCTTACACTTTACCTTTAATTATTTCTTATAACCACCGAGTTGATGCTGGTCCTTTGTCAATTGGGTTTTGTAGACTAGTTTGTGTGCTTGAAGTGGTGGTTGGTTTGTATAACCTGATATGTGTTATAAATGTTTAAATATGCAATTGAACTGATGAAATACCATGCCATGCTGACAAAGTAGATCGATTTATACATTTGTTAAGCCAAAAGATTAAAACGCTGACATATTTCATAGACAGATCATGTTCAAAGATCAACCTAAATAGTTGAATTGCATGGCAAAAATGGAGAATTTCTCTCTTCGCTTTGGGGCTTCATTAATGATTTAATGAGACAGCACTTCTTGTCCTGGGGATTGAGGAATCGGTTCACCGATTAAGCAACACAAAACAATAAATTGCATATATAAACTTTGAAATCCTCTGCCTCCTGTCAGTCATAGTGGGAGGCAACCTACTCTCCAGAACTTGGTGGTGGTATTTCATGGGAAAAACATCGTGTATGCCTGTGAGTTACCAGCCTGGGTGAGGAATGTCCTCACCAGCAGATCCCATCACTGCCAGTTCCCTGACTTATCCCTTCTCCTGCTGGGAGGGCAGGGCAGGGGGCTGCATGTGGCACCTGCTTTTGCAGAGGCGAGTTTGGTTATTTCAAAAGGGTGTTTTTGTTTGTTTCTGTGTTTTTTACAGGCTCGACTGAACTGTAAGCACTGTGGGAAACCCGTAATAGATGTACGGATTGGCATGCAGTATTTCTCTGAATACAGCAACGTCCAGCAGTGTCCTCACTGTGGAAATCTAGACTACCACTTCGTGAAGCCATTTTCTTCATTTAAAGTTTTGGAGGCTTATTGACGAAAGCTTTGCTTTAGTAATAGCTATTTTATGGGTATTTCAACTTTAATACATATCTTTTTATAGGATTCATTCTGTGATGAAATTTAATTTCTTTTCTAACTGAAAGAGCAGCTTCTTTGTCTGTGTACATATTAATATGTATATATACATGTTGTTAAAATCACAATCCTCCTGACAAGTTATCTGTGAAGGTTGGAGGTGAGCCAATTTAATGGCCTTTGAATATATCCCAAGTGTGGGGTAAAGTTCAGCTAAAAATGATTTGGTTTTATTTTTTGTATAATTGTAATGCAGTTTATAAGAAAGGTGTGGGGAGACATACAGGACAGAGGAATATGTCCAATTGGAAAATGGGTAATTGTGTAGGTTTGTTGTCCCTCCAGCATGGTGGAAATGGGAAGCCCTTGGAAAGAAACTATCCTGTTTCTGTTTAATTCATTCGGCCTTTTGCATCAGTTCCCAGGGGCACAGGAGCTGGCCCCACGCACCAATCACCTCAGCAGGCTTGGCGGGGTAAACTAAGGTATTGTGACAAGTGAATGTAAGTGTATGCCAGAAAATGCAGTCTTGAAATGAGCGAGGGGTTTTTTGGCATAGCGTCTTCCTGCCGTGTGTGTTTGCTGTGCCTTGGGCTCACTGACGGACTGTACGGCGATAGTGCTGCTTCCACCGGGGCTGTTGTGCACCCAGCCAGGTCATCTGTTCATACCAAAACAAGCTGGAGATCTTCAAATGCTTTATTTAAAGGTATTTTCTTCACAGACATCTTGCAGAAGGAACAGGCTGAGCTGAATGGGGATGTGTTTGTATGTGTCTGGCGGGGCTGAGGCTTTGCTGCCTACTGCAGACTGGTGTGACTGGTGTGACTGGTGTGGAGGGAGGACCATGAAGAGGGATCTGGACCATCAGACCTGTAAGAGCTGAGAGGTACTGAGTACAAAACATGGCATCACTTTTTAAAACAATTAATTGCTGCACCTTTGTCTTTCAAAACTGCATTAAGCCCAGGATCTAAAAACTTTTTAAAGACTTCTTTAAAATCTAAAGACTTTAAGAAAGCAAACTTAGCGTATTTACTTTCTACATGCCTCTGTGCTGTACGTAATAGACTATGCATTAGGCAGTGAATTTGTATCAGAGGGCTTGGCCCTGTGGACCCTGCAGTTGTTGATCCTTGGTTCCCAATTCTCCCTTCCTTAAATAAAAATTTTAAAATAGATCATTAATCTTTTGCTTGGTTTCTCAAGCCAGTTGAGATTTAGGGGAGGTTTGTTTTTTTTTTGCTTTTCTCCATAATGTATTTATGGAGTGTTTGTCCACTCAAGAGGTGTGGGTTTTGTTTCTGTGTATGAGATATTTGTTTTTCTAAATTAGAATCTTTTAAAAGTTTATCTGTTCAAATCATGATCTTGAAAATGGCCCTTATACTCTGCCACCCTGGGAAAGAAAACAAAAAGTCGGAAGCCAAGAAGCTGTTTCATATGCTGGACTGAGAATTATGAGTATGAGTAAGAAATCAATGTGCACATAGAACTCGAACTGAATATCCATGTTTCTTTGTCCATAAAAATGCCAAGTTCACCTTTTTATTTCCTGACTGTCTTCACTGCAGAATTAGCTACTCTAGCATTAGCCACTCTTTGAGTAATACTCAGGCTGCACAGAAGGCTTATGTTGGCACAGGTGACTTTGCTAACTCGAGTGGTAATGTCCTTAGAAGCCAGGCAGCTCACGTTTAATGGTTTCCACATCTGGACTACCTGTCTCATACAGTTACACTGGTGATCTGCTGCTGGTCCGAACAACGGGTCATCAGGCTGTGGTGTAGCATTTATCACCGATGCTCCCCTCCTGTCCTCGCTCCTGGGCTTGGTTTTGGGTCTGGAGCACATCCTTGGGGTTTTGTGCAGTTGTTCCGTGTTTGTGACAGTTTTGATAAAGCCTGTTTCCTTTTCAAGGAGTATTATGGGAAGGACTTTGAGAGACTTCTAACACTGTCCTGGCATGGCTACCACAAACCAAGTTACATGAAGCCCAGTTGCAGGGGGACCAGCACTGTAACCGTTGCCCATAGGAGCAGAAACTGCCCTAGGCCTGCCTGAGCGGGAGGAAGGTGTCTGGCAGATAAAACCTGGTTAGCTGTGCAGTGTAGGCTTCCCTTTCAGCGAACAATCGAACTATAATTTGAATTAACTCCTTAGGGAGGATGAGCCCATCAGCTCTGATGATGTGTTGAGCAACTTGATGGAGTTAGGTTGGCTAACAGGGTTTGGAGTTGCATTGCTTGGCAGTACTGTGAGAACCAGACCAGGCAGACAACGGCTAGGCTGTTCCAGCAGCTGGAAACCACACAGCAAAGACAAAGGTCTTTGTAATGAGAAAAATTAAAGGATACATCTGTTACTGTAGTGTTTGGTCTTGAGTGGCCGTCACTCATGCCCTGAGTCTAGGGTGTTAATTCCCACATAAGCTACATGGTGCTGTGTACCTGCTTTTCATGCACTGGGCGAGGGGAGCTGTCACTCACCCACCGTACAGTGCACATGGGAGGGGGGAAGTGGGATCTGGAGTCCTTCTAAAGACTTGTTCATTTGCTTTCCTTAGGGTAGCTTAATTTGTACTTCTGTTCTCTAAGTACTTAGATGCCTCTCCAGACACGTATGTATGACAATCAAGAATGAGTAGACATGCAGAAAAGGAATTTGGCCAACTTTAAAAACACAAGTGTATGAAAGGTGGTACAGTATATTCAAGTCAAAACCAAGAATGTAGCAGACTGAGAAAATGGGAAGGGGAAAGCATATTTACAGTCTTAACAGTGACAAGGAGTTATGTACAAATATATCCAAGAAAACAATTCAGTTCTCCATCAGCTTTTCTTTCTAGTTCTGCTGTTGTGAGTTTTATGTACTGCTTGAGGAGATGCCTATTTTCTTGCAAAACACATCTCTCAACTGGAGACTAGCAGCACTTGTAGCACTGTAAAAATGATCCTTGATGGAAACCAGCTGAGCTACAGAAAGATTCCTCTGAACTTTCACTCCAAAGTAAATTGTCCCTAATTTGTAGAGAATGCTTTCCCTGCTTCTTGCTGGTACTGAAAACTGGTCTTGGGTTACTGCAAAATGTGGTATTTTCTGTAACATGCATCAGATCCCTGTCAAGCAGTCAGGCTCACCCTTTGGCCAGGAGAGTTTCAGCTGGGCTTTGCATAAGTAGAAGGGCAGAGGTGACTTCTTTGGGACCTAATGGCTACTTCAGAGGTTAAACTAGACCACAGTTACTTTGCTTTCTGTCTTGATGATCAATTGTGCATTGGAAGTAGTCATGAGCTTTTAAATGTATCAAAAGGGAAATTATTTCCCTAGCTAGGGAGCTGCTTGCTTTACTTGTTTGGCTAAAGTTTATTCTTCATTACCTTTCATTTTTCTGATTCTGTGTGTTCTAATCTGGCCTGTGGTCAGATTAAACTGTGCCTGAAATATGTTTTGTAAATGAGAATACAATCCTCTGGATTTAGAGGTTCATTTTACTGTCCTTAAGTGCACGATACTCCTTGTGATGGTAATAGGAGTTGCATGTGCAAATGCTTTTCTTTCCAGTAGTTAACTCCTTTCCATAGGAGAGGCTTGTATCTAGACTCTTCATATTTTGGATGTGTAAAAATGAATTCATCCATCAGTAGGATGTTTAAAAGTAAATTTTGATAACCATAACTAATACAATGGACATCTTTTACATGCTGATGTGTAATTTGACATTTACCAAGGTGAACAGCCTGAGATTCTTGTTCTGTCTAATGCTGCGGAGTTATTACAACTACAGTGTTCTGTAGCCAGCCCATAGACTATCCTATAGTCTATTTGCATTAATTTCTCCAGTAGTGAGCAGAGTATTCATAATTAATTTAGTTGCAAAAATAGGGAATATTCCTACAAGGGAGGCATCTAATCCAGTTTCTCTCTTTTTTTAGATTTTTTTCTCCACACCCTACCTCCACCCCCCATTTACTCTTTATTTTGCTGTACCAGGTAATTGAGGACAAATGTTGTAAGGTCACTGGTGAGAAAAGCCCTCAAAAATATACTTGTCCATAAAAGTTTCTTGTTGAGACATTCTTGGATTGCACTTTTGCAGATGGAAGAATATGTACATAGCAAATGAATGTTGATGAAATTATAATTGGTTATGATATCATTTGCGTGTGTTGGTAGAGAATATTTTGTTGTGACTTCTCTGTATTAAAAAGTAATAAATACCAGACAGCTAATGGTGTGGGTTCTTCTTTCCCCCCTTCTTCTCTTAACTGCTTTCTTACATCTGCTTTTTATAGAGAGACTTACTTTAGTCACCTTAACTATTAAAGGGCACAGTGTAAACAGATTTTCAGTGTCAATTAAAGTGAAGCTTTGATCTAGTCATTTTGAAGACTGCTGTATTAAAAGGATGTGTGAGGGTGTGACATATCCCCTTGCAAAACAGAAGTCCTGTTCACTTTGTTGGCATTGGAAATGCTCCTTCTGTAGTGTAGCATGTCCTGCAGGAGCTGTTTTGGGAATGCCTGTGTCCTGCGCCCGCCATTGCCAGTGGGGATGAACAGAGGATGGAGTGCTGAATCCTTGCTTCTGGTTGAGTCTGTTGATGGAACTATGCCCTCTGGTGCCTGAGAAATACCAGATGGGCTTCTGCAGGGAAGAATGCAATGTTGGTAGCACTAGACAAAAAGGTTTCCCATGTTATGACTGAACACTTTTATCTCTGAAACCCTGTTGCAAGGGAGGGAGCCTCAAATCCTTGCTTGCTTCCTGTGTAAGGATTTCAGCAGTCGGACTAATCATGCATTTTAGCAAATGCTGCTCTGTGTGCCTACGGCATAATTTTTCAGCCTTTGCATGTTACCACAGAGAAGTTCAGGAGGGGTGTAAGTGATTAAGGTGGTCCAGGCTTAAAAAAGGTAAACCAAATCCTGCCGTGGGGGAAGGAGGGCTGTGGCTCAAGAGAGATGAGGTGTGATTTGGAGATTGGAAACACCCTCTAAAGAGCCAGCCATAGCTATTGAGGTTTAATTTTGCAAGCAGTTACTGTGGCTGGTTTAAATAACCTTGAAGATGAAAACCTGTGTGTCAGTTGAGAAAAGCACTCTGGATAGCTGCCTCTTAAAATAGGAGAATGAGGTGTAAATGTAAATAAGCGACTATCAGGTAATGGCAATGAATGCTGTGTTTCCATACCAATATTTTGCTGAAGGAATCTTAGCTCATGGTTTAAGCCCTAAGCCTGTGTGGAAAAACTAAAGGAGAAGTAGTATTTCGGGGAGAGCGTTCCCCTGGTTAATTACTGCAGTCTTTACCACTTTTGGTGCTGAGCAGTCAGCTGCAGAACTTCGGTATTGATCTGCTGCAGTAATTACTATGCTGCTAGAAGAAACTGAATAACATCATGAGAATGTGGAAGAAAGAAAAAGTCACTGAAAAAAAGCTTTTCAAGCTGTTACATGATATAGTATGTAGTTAAAATAGGGGTGGCACAGGCAAATTGGATTAGGAGCATGCCTGGGCTCATGTTCCTGCTGGAGGCATTTCTAATTGTATCAGAGGGGAATGAACTATTCAGTCTGCATATGTGTGTGGGTGTGTGCACCTAAAAATACATGTCCAGGTTTCACACAGCTATATTAATATTTGATTTCTATTCTGACAGTATTCTGTGAAACAACTTCTGTTCGTTCTGATGCTAGTAAAACCTGGCCATATAAAACAAAACCTGCTTTCCTGTTGAGGCTGCAGCTGCTGTGCTTTGTCATTGGGTTGGTACATTAGTGTTTTTTTGGCCCTAAATACGTGTATTAGTCACTGGGTTTCCTGCACATTCACTTTTCATTCAGTGATGTCCAACCAACAACATCAATGGGACATGCAGAGAAACTACAGCGTCTGGTATAGCTCCTTAACCCACAGATGGCTGGATGCGATGCTCAACGTGGGCAAAGCTTGCAGGGCCGAACCAACCATGGTGGCATCCAGGAGTATGTCTCATGCCATGTTCCAAGAAAAATTTGCTCCTTTCTCCCAGGAAGAAAAATGTTTCCTTTTTGTAACGTACCTGCCTGGAGCGCTCTATATCCAAGAATTTACATCTGACTCCATTATATAATGTAACCCTGAAGCTACTCCCTTTTGTTAAACATGCACTGCGCTTGTTTTCTTGTGAGAAAAACGTGTGCAGATCACATCCATCTTACTGCTTCTGTGTCCCATTTTCCTGGCTACATACTCATTTAACAAGCAGTTGAAAAAAATAAAAAGCTCTGGCAGGATCTTTTCAAAATAAAAATCTCCCTGGTTATCCAGATAGAGTTACAGAATAACAAATCAATGCTGCCTTTGTGTGATGTCTGCATGACTCTTACTGATACAAGAGTCATAACTGTGGAATGGAGTCTTTGGAGATAGAAGGTAATCTGGCCATAAAATCAAGGAGACTTAAATAATATAAATTGCCAATTGCCAGATACTTCTGCCTTTTTTTTCCCCCCTTCTTTTGGGTTTGGGGTTTTGGGTTTTTTTCAGTGCCTGAGCTTTTAAATGGGTTTGGCTCCAACCTAAATAATACCTTGTGTTTGGAATGTGATTAATAATAGGCTCAGTTTAATTGCTTGGGACTTGTTCTAAGGAACATCCCTGCTAGCCAATTACTTGTATAATGTTCACAAACCTCCCAAATCCCACAAAAAAAAACTTTTACTTTGTATGTTTAGGAAGCATCATTCTATTGCCACAAGACACAAATACTAGTTGGGGATACTCGGCATCTCTGATCCGTGTTCTTCCTTTTCTGTATCTTCTATGAAACCTGGAGGCAGACAGCACCTCTGAGATCAGAGACTAGAGGAAGATCAAGAAACTGAATCAGAATCAAGGATCAACATTTTAATAACGAGGGAATATTTTCTTTAAAGCTTTGTTTAAATGATTGCTATGGTTACAAGCTCTGTAACCAGGATACTCCAGTTACACAAATAGTAATTGAGTATAGCTTGCTTTTTAATCTTAATTTTCTGCCAAGGAATATATTGAAATGCGTGGGAGTCTTCCCTCACCATCGGGCAGCCTTTCCATTTGGTGCAGTCAGCACTAGATGGGCTGACTAGTCCGACGGTGGAAAGACCAGGCTACAGACCTTGGCGTATGGCCGAGGAGGACATGGGAACTAAATGGTTGGTAGCAAAATACTGTGTAAGCTGTAATTCACTGCTGAAGGTGGTGCAGCAGCCAGGCTGGTTGGAGTACAAGTCAAGGGCAGAGTAAGGGGCGTTTCCTCTCAGAAGTTGCATGGCAGTTTTCCCTGATGTTTTTATAAGCAGTCCTCACTTAAAAATTGGCAGTGCTTGTACCTTGTTGAATTTAAATTCCCATAGCTCTGGCTGGAAGAGTCCCTGTTCCTCTTCATCTCTTCCCTCCCACTCGTGCTGGGGCTGAAGGGCTGCTCGCACTGGGGGGATGTGGACTTGGCTTCTTCCAGACCCACCTCCTGGCTGTGCACCCCGGTGCTTGCAGGTACGAGATGCAACACAGGCTGAAGTCAGCCCTGGAGAGGCCAGCGTGGGTAGGACTGAGCTCGGTTATTTTGCCTCTGTGTTCTGCCTCCCTCATCTGTAATACGCTTGTGACCTACTTCTGAGGACTATTTATCATAAAGGCTTGCGTGGAGAAGGAAGGAACAAAGGAATGACACTTAACTGCTTCTCCTGCTGCATGTCAGTGGCATAATACCTGTTGCCCAGGGGAACATCAGTCGTGGCAAACTTGCCCACGTTCCCTGCAGCACGCAGATGTCTTGTGAGGGTCCTCGCTTCATTACTCGTGCGCTGGAAGAAGATTGGTAGGGGCATACTGGTACTTCTGTGATGTGACTGCTTAGTGTGGGGCATTGTGCCCGTGGAGGTGGAGCAACTACGCGACGACGGGAGGAGCGGGATCACCCAGCCATCTTTCTGCTCTTTGGGAAGTTGCTAATACAAGTAGCTTCCAGGAGCTGGCTGGCTGTGGCTGGAACACATGAGAGAAGAGTATCTTACTGCAGAGCTGGGAAGCCAAGCCAGGATTTTGGCAGTGTAGCTGTCCTCTGTCTCTTGAGGAAATGGTGGTGTGCCTGTTCATGCCAGAAGGGGATCTGTCCTAGTGCTTCAGATAATTTGCTAGATATCAGAAATTCAGAGTACAGGTATTGCTGTGAACAAGCACTGTATAAATTAGGCTAGTCATGTGTTTGGCAGGTCTCTCATTAACAAGGAATTCTTAATAAGAATTATAATATTCTTATTAATGAGGAATTACCCTCTAAATCCCTTTCACAGGAAGAAGTCTGACTCATGCAGTAAGGTGAGGACATAAGGCTGAAGGCGTGAAGGAGGTGATGGGGGAATTAACATTTCACTTCCCCTCTGGAGAGCCTGCGGCAGAGCGTGGATGGAGGGAGGGAAGTCCTGAAACTACAGACTGGGGAAAAGGCAGAATTAGCATTTTGGTGAAGATGGGGGCACCTTCAGTCAAGGTGTTTAATGACTAGTTTAGTTTACCTGCAATATAAAATTCAGCTTTGGGGAAATGGTTCTCAAGTACGAATGGCTTCCTTTGGTTTCTCTTTCTTGTCATTGCCAGTCGCTGGAGCTGGTAGGAGTTAATAGCTGTAGCAGTGGGTACAGCCTGGCGTAAGAAACCTTGAGAGGAGAGTCTGTGGGTTGCGCTCGGCTTTTGCTGAGGATTGTGCCTGCAGGGGTGGCAGTGTTGTCGTGGCCTCAGTGGAGGTTTATTTGTGTGGATTTTGGCATGCTCCGTGTCTGATCTTCTCTGATGAAAATGTGCTGGCAGCAGAGGAGCACTGGAGAGCCCAGCCCTGTTCTGCTTCTGGGCTGAGGGGATGGCTGCCCTGTTGTCCCTGCACTGATCAGCTGCCACCTCTGTCCAAACACACACCTACACCTAACGCAGCTGGACGTCCCAGGCCATATTGTTATTGAATCCTCTCTCCCCGCTGTGCTCAGCTGCTGATGAGTGGAAACACAGTTTTGTGAGCCAAGCCTGCCAGAACGGGCCAAATTTTAAAGTGGGTATGTGTAATCTTTAGAAACTGTGTAACTCTGGACTCTCATTTTCCTCTGATTGTTTTGGTGGAGGTGATGCATGATCAACAGGCATGTGAGAACTCGCAGTGGTTTTTAACTGCATGAATTTGAAAATGGACACACACGAACAAGACCCAGAATCTTTTGGTTTGCACTTTTGAAAACCTGTAGCATGGTACGGAGCACCCCAAAATACCTGACTTTCCCTCCATGGTACTGTCACTCCCTGTGACTGCTGTATGTGCGCACTGCAGCGGCACAGTGGAAGGTATTTCAGACAGGCTTTTGAGTCCTGGGGTCAGCAGTGCAAGGGCACAAACCATGTGAACTTCATCACAGTGTCTTAACCTTGCCCCTGGCTTTTGAGACCAAATAGCAGACACCTCACAAGTCTTAGCAGTTAAGTAGTTAATTGTCAGCTGACGGTGACGCTTAGCTAAGTTGTTTCTGCAGAAGTTTTATTTAAAACACATATCCAACAGACTTCAAAATGGTTGTCACACATTCATTGTTCAGACTTTGCTGGTTGGAGTACACCAGGGAGATGTCCTGTAGGGTACGTTTCTGTTCAGTATTTGTCGGTGATGTGAATGCAGGAGTTGAATGCACCGTTAGCAGGTTTACTGGTGATACCGAACTGGGATGTGCTATTGATTTTCCTGAGCGACAAGGGGCCTTGAAGAGGGACTTGGGCAATGATTAATGGGATGAAATTTAACAAGTCCAAACGCTGGATCCTGCACACCTGGGACAGAATTAACACTGGGCACAAGTATAAATTGGGAGAGGAGAGGCTGGAGAGCAGCCCTGCAGAAAGAGATCTGGGGGTACTGGTCGGCAGCAGGCTCAGTGTGAGTCACCAGTGTGCCCTGGCAGCCAAGAGGGCAGCCTGCATCCCGGGGTGCATCAAACATAGAACAACCAGCCAGTTCAAAGCGGTGCTTATCTTGTTGTATTCAGCGTTGGTGTGCCTCGCTTTGTGAGTGCTGTGCGCAGTTCTGGGCCCCACAATTTAAGAAGCATGTGAAGGTCCTTGAATGCGTCCAGAAGAGGACAACAAAGCTGGTGAAAGGACTGGAAGGAATGCCCTACAGGGAGCA
>JAVJGJ010000059.1:51570774-51594292 GCA_035590215.1 Microhierax caerulescens | reverse complement strand
AGGTCACAGGTCCTGCCAGGACCCTGCTCCAGCCTGGGCTTCCCACAGGTCACAGCCTCCTTCGGGCACCCCCCTGCTCCAGCGCGGGGTCCCCCCACGGGCTGCAGGTGGCATCTGCTCCACCGTTAACCTCCACGGGCTGCAGGGGCACAGCCTGGCCCACCATGGCCTTCCCCAGGGGCTGCAGGGGAACCCCTGCTCCGGGCCTGGAGCACCTCCTGCCCCTCCTCCTGCCCCGGCCCGGCTGTCTGCAGGGCTGCTGCTCCCACCCGTTCTCACTCCTCTCTCTGGCTGCAATTGCCATTATTGCACAGGTTTTGCCCCATCTTAAATATGCTATCGCAAAGGCGCTACCACCGTCACTGATGGGCTTGTCCTTGGCCAGCGGTGGGTCCACCTTGGAGCTGGCCGGCATTGCCTCCATCGGACATAGGGGAAGTTTCTAGCAGCTTCTGACAGTAGCTGCTCCTGTAGCCCTCCCCGCTACCAAAACCTTGCCCTGCAAACCCAATACAGAGAAGTAAATGTTGCTTGTACTCAGAATAACCCACGACCACGTTCACTACCTGATTTTTTTTTACATGCCAGAAGATGAGGCAGAAAACCATTCCTTTGAGACATGGTCCCAATAGCAGGAATTATAATGCAAAAAATGCAGAGGTTTTGGGTGCCCAGCCTGGTGGTGGTATTGTATGCCCCCCACTGCTATCTACCAGTGCTGATGGGATTCTCCAGGGTGCAGCAAAGACCCCAGCTCCTCCCTGGAGGAGAAAGGCACTAAGCAGAGCAGCAACGTTGCATCCTGTCTCTGCAGCTTACACCATTAACGTGCCTACTACAGCTCTGCAGGTCTACGTGCTTCACAGCTACAGTACAACATGCTACATCGTGTGATACGTTACGTTAATATATAATTAAGATCTTAATATGGTATATGTTAATTCACTGTTAAATGCAGATGAAGCTGTATTCCATCAAGAATCTCTATTAGTATGTGTTTAATAGAGACATAGAAACAGATGATAGCAAATACCATAAACTAAAGGTGTGGAAGGCCTGGGTGGGTTAATGGCCACTGTTCTGCACACACAAAGTAAATGTGATCTTTTACAGAAGGAAAAGTTTAATCTCCTTTCTGGGCAGCCAGCTGAACGTATGGTCCTGTGTGTACTACAATTGTAAATTGCAGTTATTTTAACCTATGTTTTAGTGGTGTGAGTGTATTTAATGATGAAAAAAATGATAGATTAAGAGGAATGGGCTGACTGAGGCAGGTGCAGAGAATTGCTTCTGGGTAAGACATCTCTTGTAGTGGCAGGTCCATCTCCTCCTGTCTCTATGTCAAGCTTCTGTTTCTGTTGTCAAGACTTTTCTGAACAGACTTGCTAGTTGTACAGATTGCCACCAGACAAAAGTGTGGATTTCTGCAGTGGTCTGGCAGTCTGGCAATGGTCTAGAAGTACAGACTTGAACCCAAAACTGTCTCCAGGTGATGTAGTTCAGATGTGACTCTGAATTTCAGGAGGTAGCGATACATTACCAAGCCACAAAAAAAAGGCTGCTTCTGATAAAAATGACACTTAACCACACTGTCTTTTTTTCTTTCTTTGAAACAAATGCCTCATTTTCTTTACATTACATTCAGCCTCTGTTGTAACAGAAAGATGAGTCTTGTGTTCTGGGATGCTGTGGTCTATAGACATTAATTTAAACATTTTTTTAGTACAATAGGCAAAGAAAGAAACTCAGTATGTTCATATTGCTGAGGGAATTTGCCAGTTAGGATCTACCAGAATGACTGAGAGCAGAGAAATGATGCTTGAAGTTTGAGCAATCACCTTGTTGCTGGTTCTCGTGCGTGAGAAGCAGGGTGTCCATATGGAAGTGTGAGGCATTTCATTTTCTTTGTGAGCAGAAGATGTAACTCACAGTTCTAAACACTGGAGCTGGTCATTATCATCATATGTTTGGTATAGTGGCTTCCCCATCTTTTGTGTAGAGGGTCAGATTGATATTTAAAATAGAACTTTTCAAATTCTGTTTTCAGTCCAGGAGACATCTGCTAAAATAGTCAATGGAAAGGCTACCGTTAACTCTGAGAACAACATTATGCTCCAGAGTTAACATCCAGGTATGTGGATTCCTTTATGAGCCAAGGATAGGTGAAGTTCAATTGGCAGTTATTGTCGCCAGAATTCAGGTCACAGTTTCATGAGATACTTTCAAAAAAACCCCAACTGGATCACTGCAATGATCTGAGATAAAATTAGCTCTTCTTGGCGGTGGTTGTGGTGAGAGTATTTTTAACCTGAATTGTTTGAGCAACCTAGTTCAAGTGCAGCCATGCAGCAGCACACTGATGAGGGCAGTGGGTGCAGCATGTGGATGGCAGTGATGCCTTGAATGGGGGGACAGGGGAAGAAGCTGTAAGTCATGTTACTGCTAGAACCAGCATTTTATTTTTAATTCTGTGGAAAACTGGTGGAGTCATGCAGGAAGAGACAGCTGAGTAACATGATGACTAGCACAACTGGACTTACCCCTTGGGACTTGCTTAAGGTTCTTTGTGTGTACGATTGCTGTGACACTGAGGTGTTCAACTTGCGACTTTTTCAGAAACTGAACTAGCTGGCAGTTTGTAAGCTGAAGCTTTCTGGTGTTAGCTGTAGGGCACTGGGACCACCTGAACTGAGAAAACAGAAATTCCAGAACACCAACAAATCTCAACAAATGCTGATTTTAAAAAGCTATTGCTTTTTTTTTGTTGTTGTGTTTAGTAATACCCTCCAAAGGGATGGGTTGAAAAGTGGACTGAGTGTCACAGTGCCCAACTTTAATGTTGCTGACACCTGGTGAATCATGGAGGGACCTTGAAAGGCTCCCTGTCTGGGTGAGGTCTGGCATGGTCTGTGTCCCCAAATTGCACAAGCCATCTCTCCCAGCCCTGTTGTCTTGGTAAAGTGCCTAGACCTATGTCCAAAGCATGCTTCACTGAGCTGGCACATGGTTCTGGGACCTCAGCGATCTCTCCAGTCCCCTGGTGCCTAGACCATAGCCCATTCTTTAAGGTGTCCATGGTGTATAGCACAGCTTTTCCCTCTGAGCTGCCACAACTTGCCATTCAAGGTAGCTTTTTTAGCCTAGAAAACTGCCCAGCTTTGCAAACTGGAAGTGCTGTGAAATAAGAGTGATCTGCCAGAGGAGCTCTTCATGGCCTGAGTGTTACTGGTGTGTGGGGGCAGGAGTGCTCAAAACCCCTCAGCTCCTCACAGCTTCCACACTGAGTAAAGCACTAGCACCCCAACTTAATTAGAAGCCAGTTTTGGGAGCCACAATGCAAAAACAAATTCTTTTTGCTTTTGCAAGAATAATTTTCCGTCAGGTTAAACCCCAAACCAGCCCACAGCTGGGCCGAGGGGTGCCAGCACCCAAATAAGAGAGGAGCAGAAGCAGGGGAAGGAGAACTCCTCTGGTGGCAGCTAGTCTTTAAGAAATAACAAATACCCTGCTGCTCACAACAGTCACCCGTCTGGTCCTGTATTGTGTCCTGGCTGTAGCAACAGGAAGATCACATTTTGGGTAGCGCTGAAATTGAGTAGTAAGTGAGCAGGATTTTGGTACACCTGAGCTGACCTAGTAGCTTGCTGCTGCCAGAAGGACTATTCCCACTTCATGCATCAGCGCTCTAACATGCTGGAAAAGAATCCTTTGTTCCTTAGTTAGATTACTTTTCTATTGGGCTCATGAGTTAGGTGAGTTAATCAGAGAGCCTGACAGGTGCCCGCGCTGGTGCGGAGGAGTCTCTGCAGAGCTGTAAGCCTGTGCGAGGAGCAGGACCTCCCCCGTTGCGGAGATAGAGAGCTGTTGCAGCAGCTCAAATGGTATTGTCAGCCCTGACCTAGATCTCATGTGAAATGAAACCTGAATCTAATCATATTTTGTTCTATTTTTAACAAGGACTATCCAGCAGGCTGCAGCAATCAGAGTAGGTTTAGATCTGTCATTGGGTGGGAGAAGTGTGAGAAAGAGTGAAGAGCTGCAGGAAGTGGGTGAAGTGATTGAAGAAATCATAGAATCATGGAACGGTTTGCGTTGGAAGGGACCTTAAAGATCATCTAGTTCCAACCCCCCTGCCATGGGCAGGGACACCTTCCACTAGACCAGGTCACTCAAAGCCCCATCCAGCCTGGCCTTGGACACTTCAGGGAGGGGACATCCACAACTTCTCTGGGAAACCTGTTCCAGCACCTTGCCACCCTCACAGTAAAGAATTTCTTCCTTATATCTCATCCAAATCTACCCTCTTTCAGTTTAAAGCCATTCCCCCTTGTCCCATCACTACATGCCTTTGTAAAAGGCCCCTCCCCAGCTTTCCTGCAGCCCCCCTTTAGGCACTGGCAGGCTGCTGCAAGGTCTCCCCCAGAGCCTTCTCTTCTCCAGGCTGCACAACCCCAACTCTCTCGGCCTGTCTTCACAGGGGAGGTGGTGCTCTGCCTTTTATCCTTTCTGATGAGAAGATGTGAGCTGGAGCACTGCAGCACTTGGTGTTTGGATGAGCTGCAGAACAGAGGCCGTGGCTACTCGTAGTCGATAAAGATTGCTTTATTGGCACTTTTCCTAAAAGTAGCTTCATTGAATGCAATGTGTTGGCCAGATTCTAATTGAGTAAATCCATTCTTTTTATCTCAGGGCCCCTGAAGTAAGATGTCTGGGTAAAATGTTCACTTCACAGGAACAGAGGACTTGCTAATGGCCCAGTAATTCAGCCCCTTGGATGGGATTCTCATCAGACATCAGTGTGTGGAGCTCAGCTGGCTCCAAAGGAGCTACTCTGGTTTACACCTGGAAAGATCTGGCCCTTTTGTTTTCTGCTGATGGCATTGCCAGAATTATCAGGGCAAGGTACAAAAAAATTAAGCAATTAGGAAATAAACTGGTCATTGAAAAGGTTTCTTTCTCTTACCAGACAGTTAGCGCTTGGGTTCTGCTCTGAAGTTTTATACCTAGTGAAAGCCACTGCCCTAAGAGTCTGTGTTTCTGCAGTGTATTGTTGTGTTACAACCCAGAGCAGGTGGCCCTTAGCCCAAAGTGAAATCATGAGTAATTCCTTAATATTTATAGTTTGAAAAGCATTTTGAGATCCTCTGAAGTCACCCTCTGTGGTGGATTTTGATAACCAATGACTAAAATGATTCATGCAAATAAGAGGGCTTCCTGAACATCCTTTTCCCCCCCTTCTTCTTCTTTTTATTTTCCAGAAAAAAAGGAATTCAACTAATACAGAACTTGTTTTCTTGATCAGTGAACATGAGATATTTTCTTCATCTCTTCATTGTCTCATGGGTCATAGCCACAAGGTGCAACATCTTAGCCTAACTTTAGAATCCTTTTTTGTGCTCAGTATTTTGCTAAGGCTGCTCTTCTCTCAGGCTGGATTGTATTTCATCTGCACCTCAAAGCTGAAGCCTACTCTGTCAGAGACAGACTGGCACTTAAGCCTTTCCTTTTTTTTATTTTAAGCATAAAAATATTTTCAATTGGATAAACAGAGGAAGTAACCTTAAATCAGAAATACATGGCGGGGGTGGGGGTGAGGTAAGCCAGGATCCAAATACAGGGCAATGTGAAGCTTGTCCCATTCTTCCAGTCAGGGCCTTAAGCAGCTGTGACAGGGAAGGAGGATGATGTGGTTGTTCCCTCCTTATGGAGCAGAGACCACATGCCTCATTAAACAAAATGAATGGGGGCGTGTGCATGCCTTTGCCGTATCCTCAGGGTAAATCCAGGACTGCCCTAGCCTGGATGCATGACTTCAGTTGCTCGTCTGGACATGCTTACATTATATGGGTCCCTTGAGTAGGGGCAAGGGGCAAAGAACAAAGAGCATTCCCTTTAGACCCTTGCCCATATATGTGTGATGTAGATATTGTAAAATACACTATTCTGGGCTTATTTCTGAACCAATGCTTCTTTTGGGTCTTCATATGCCCCTTTTTTCAGACCATCTCCAAATATAAGGAGTGTGGAAGCTATTTTGCTGATGTAGAAAATTGCTTGCAAATGGCATATGCCTTGGTGTCTTTCTTTGCCACCCCTCTTCCAGTGTCAGGACTGAAAGGTGAGAACGTCTGCCGCTCTTCATCATGCCTGCGGAGGGGGAGCTGGCCCATGGATTGTTCAGCTATCTGCAGCCCATGAGCAATTACCACTTGGATTTCTGTGTTGGGTCAAGTGTGAAGAGTGGCCAGGGCTGCAGGGCGACCTGAGCTGTGAGCCATGTGATGTTGTGAGCCAGTAGACACTGTGGATGTTGATGTTTCTGGCTTTCCCTGGGGTTTGAGCGCTGTCCCAGCACTGTCCTGCCACAGCCACAACCATCATCTCCTCCTACATCTTTGAAAGGGATGTGATGTCTTTTCTAAGCAGAAAAAACAAAATTGCACAGTAGTGAAGCATGTTAGTGCAAAAAATTCAGGGGAAGGGGAGCCCGCTAGTGCAGCAAACACCGTTTCTCCCTGTCTGCCCTTCCCTGTCCTCCTCGCCCAGCTGGCATGTGCTGCTTTGCTGGACAGGCTGAGCCAAGGGCAGGGTTATGTCCATTCCTTATGCTTGCCCCTTGGCTCAGCAAAAGTCATGGGTGAACGTTAGTATGAACGGCATTGCAGGGGTAGTGTGTGTGCCCAGGAGAGGAATGAGTCTTGCTGCCATTTCCTAATAAAATAAAAAGAAAAGTCTAAATTCAATACTGATGAGTGCGCTGATGTTCATCGTGAAGAGAGAGGGGTGGTGTGAATCTGCAGACAACTGCATATGTGGCTGATTGCAATCTGATTGACAAAGTGAATTTAAAGATGACATTGATAGTGAAGCCTAGAATGAAAGTTTCACTGCTATTTACCATACGTCCCTGTTCTGGGTCACTTGCACTATTGCTCCAGTTTTGTCATCTGGATTATATATTCCATGCCTGCGTCTACTTCTGTTCAGTTTTGTGGGAAAAGTTAAGCTGAAATAGATCAGCTGTTTCTTACTAATGTCTCATCAACAAGGTTCATCATTACTGTGGTCTGTCACAGCGATCAAAAATTAGGTGAGAGGGTCATGTTAGTATCATAAATATGATTTTAGCTGTCATCATGAAAATCCCCTCACATTTGGATAAACTCTGGGTTATTGAAAAATGTTGTGGTTTTATGTTCAGCAGGGGAGCTGTTAAATTTTTGAGGTGACGAAGGTCAAGCATGCAGAAAGGGAAAATATTTTTGTTCCTTCCTTGCAACTTTTGCAAATAAAGACTGTTGCTGGTTCAAAAGCAGTGCAGCAATGGATGGTTTTAGTAAGGAGGATATAGCTACCATCACCACCTCTCTCCCCCACAAATCTGTGCCTGGTGGTGTGGGACTAACTGTGAAATAAAAGTAAGACTGAAGGAGGCAACCACAGCACACACCAGGATTCATGAGACTGCCAGTATGATGATAAGGATGAGCACCAGGGAAGATGCACGTCTCGCTGCGACTTACCGCCTCCGAATGATCGCAGAAGCGTGGGGGGGTTCTGTGTTTTGAGCACAGAGGTACCTGAGGGAAGTGCAGTGAGCTTATGTGCAGACTGCAGTCCCAGAGGCTTTTCACAAGGACACTGCTACCACACAAAGGCACTTTTATATTGGGTACCAGTACAAGAAGAGAGCAAGAGGAAGACAGCAAATGGTGTTGACGAAGAGTGAGAGGAAGTACGTTAACACACAGAACTCTGTGATGGTGATGGTGGTTCAAATTGCCAGATGCAATGGATGACGAACAGGTGCATGGTGAATTTTTAGAGATTTTCTGCCTCTATTGAGGGTACTCCAGCCTCCCACAGCTCTACAGGCCATGAGATTACACATAAACCACCCCCACAGTTTGACTCTAAATGCTCGTAATTCAGCCTGAGATCAGCCAGAATTTTCCCTAAATTTTTTCTCCCATCTCTTGGAAACATGTGAGGCCCAATCCTGGAACTAAAATCCAGGAAGGCCACTCTCCTATGCTTCCAGTGTTGTATGTATGCACTGAGAGCAAGGATGAAACTGCTGGGGTAAAATGCAGTTGGTACCTGGTATGGAAAACGAGAAGCAACAGGCACGTGGGTGGAAACTCACAGAGTAATAAGAATTGCAAGTATGTGAGTGCAGTTTTAGATGCAAGAATTAAAAGGGTGAAAATGAGGACAGTGGAATAGAGTGGGAGTGATTTTCCCAGAAGGCTGTGTAATTATTCATAAGGGATGATGCTGTAGGAATCAATCATGACTATTTAGGAAGTTTTTATCTGTAGGAACCTCGTCTCCCTACTTGCTGAAGTTGGAACATATGAGGCAACAATTATATAATTAAAGATATGACCATAATGATTATGTAAAATAGAACTAAGTTGACGTTGCAAGGCTGTGTTGATCATTATTAATATGTAATTGAATATTTGAATATATAAGAAAACTTCAACAACTAAAGGCTTTCTAAGGGCCTACTTGAAGATAAAATAAGTTGGCTTCATGCAGGTAATTGCTAAAATGGCAACAGAATTAAACAAGACCAAGAAAGGAAAAAAGACATTAATGGGTATATAAATTGCATTAATTTTAAAAGTCACCATAACAACAAACAAAACTTGTACTTGTAATGGAAACTATATTTCTACAGACTTAAGTCAACGGAAACTAAAGAAAGTAAATAAGGTGAGTATAACTTTTTATCGTAGGATAAGTATTTGTTAAAGGTTAACATTTTCACAGGCACATAACTGGCTTGGTTTCCAGATATGGCCATTCACTTAGGGCTTTGAATCTGAACATTTTATGGGATTCATCTTGCCTTATTTAGACACCTAATAATAAAGATTTTAAATTTAAGCCAGTTATCTTAGGCTGACTCTAGAATCAGTTAAAAGAAATGGCATCTTCAGAGAGAACGTAATTTCTTCTGTCTTGGATGCCAGGCTTACCGTGAGATGACTTGTCCCTGAATGATGCCTATTATTCTCCACTGCTTATAAAAGGAGCTTAAGGTACCTAAGACCTGAATGATCTACTTTCAGGTGAAGGAAGACATGAAATGCATCTTGTCAGTCTTCATATCTAACATGAGGCATTGACATTTGAAAACTGTAGCCATAGTAGCTACTCGTAAGGCCATATCAAAACTGTTGCAAGTTATGCTCTGTATACTCCAATGGTTAGCTCTTGAAAAGGCTGAACCAGGCACTGCAGACACAAACATACTTAACCAGGGTGTGGGCCATGCTGGCAAGTAAGCAAAGATTCAAGCCCTGTGTTGAAGAGTGGCATGCTGGAAGGACTGACCCATCTGCCAAGGATGGCATCTTTGCTCTTGGTTCACCTGTATTTCAACTCCGGCTTGAATGAGTCACTTTGTCTTCAGGGTCGTGTTGGGATCTGTCTATAAACATGGGTTGGTTTGGTTGTAACATTGCCCTTTCCAGCCTCTGGACATGTTGTTTAATTGCCCCTTTCAAATTCTTAAGCTATCCCGTCAAATTCTTAAGCTATCCCGCTCAGACTCCACAAGGCCTGCTCTGAATTCGGAGGAAGGGGGTGAGAAACAAGAAATGTGCCAACAGGGCTTTTTTATCTTTCTTCCAAAAAGCCTTCTTAGTCTCCTCACTTGAAAGCATACAGCTGTCTGGGTAGGTGCCTTCTCTTGTCCCTTTCCCTCTTCATCTTTGTTCTTGGCACAGAATCAACCGGTTTCTGACAAGGTAGGTACATTATTAAGCAATGGTGTGTTGGCAGGCAGATGGGAAGAGCTGGTTAGACAAGAGACGGGATGAGAACGTAGCTGGTTCCCAAAGGTGTCTGTGAGAGGGATTCCTGTTTTCCTGGCACCCACTTGCTTCTGGGCTATTTACTTGTGCTCTTCTCCGATGAATGAGGTGACAGGTGAGTGTGCTCACCCTTCTGGGATCATCAGCACATGCAGCAGGGCCAGGAGGATGCTATGGTGGAGAGGTTCCTGTGGCTGTGACTGGGAGAGAGGGCACCATCCAGAAGCATGATCTCAGAGGTATCTTCTGGAATACATACTGGTACCTTCTATTGTAGCTCCACTCTGCTTTCTGCTCCTGGCCCAGAAGCTGGGATCTGCAACCAGCCTCCAAACTTCTGACCTCATTTGTGAGCTGGAAACAGCTGTGAGCCCCACTGTTAAGCTCATGACCCCAAACAGTATGGCAAACTAGCAGGTTTCTGTTGGATGCAGAAAGAGGGTTGTGACCCCTACCTTGGGAATTGCCATCAGTGTGGAAATCACTGTTGTTTTCAGTCATTTTATGAGGAATCTGGAAAAGTTCCACCCTCCCCTGTAGTTACGTTAAAAACAAAAAGTCTTTTACAATGCTAAGCAGAAAAGACCAATTGAAGGTAAGGCTAAGAGCTTGTGGGTGCTCCGGCCATGGTGCGGAGCACTAGTTTACTTGTACAAAAATTCACCTTCAGTTATTGCACCTCTCCTTGGATATGGCTGACCACATTGGTGGTTTCACTATGTTACTTTGCAATTACAGATTCCTTTCACCTCATTAAAATCACTATGTGTCCAAGTGATCACTATGACTTTCATGCAACGTCATAACAAATAGATACAATTAATTATGAGTCTTTAAATATATGTATGTGAATTGCAATGACTTTTGAAACATGAAACTTCAACAGTTTAAAATTATTTTGCTGAATGAGATGACTCATTATGCCTGGGAAAAAAGATCCTGTAATTTCGTTGTATTTTCCTGTTATTAAGAAAATATTATGCTTCAAGTGGATGAAGAGAGCAAAATTTGCAGACCCATTATTACTGGACAGTGGTAGCAAAGAGAAGTGGAATACATTTGCCTACAGATATGTGTGTTTTAGCACCCACTTTTTGTTTATTTTTTTTTTTAAAAAAAAGGTATCAATTTAGAGGACAAAGTAGAGCTGTGGTTTGTAGAAGACAAGCCTGGACACACCAGTGTCTTCAATCCACTGCTTCCATGTCTGTGTCCCCTGTTTGCTCTGCAGACTGACCTTGGGCAGACTGCTCTGCTGAGGCATCCACACATTCTGCAGCTTTTGGTGGACTTTTTGTGGGTACTGGCATATTCCCAAGGGGAGAGGGCATGTTTTGTGTGGGTGTTGGCATATTTTCGGGGGCTGCTGGTATGCTTTCAATGGGTTTTGGCATGTTCCCAGTGGGTACTGGCACACTCTCGGGAGGTATTGGCACACTTTCTGTGGCCGTTGGCACCCTTTCTGGGAGCATGGGCATGCTTTTGGTGGGCTTTGGCATGTTCTCGGTGGGTGTCGTCATATTTTCAGTGGGCACTGGCATGTGTTCAGTGGGTGTTGGTGTGCTCATGCTGGGCTGCTCACAGTAATTCCCAGCCTCTGACTGTGTGGTGAGAGGAGAGGGGAGCTCTGGCACTGGGACAGTGTTACATATTTGAGTATCACAGGTCTCTGGATTGCTGCTGTTGCTTGGAAGGGACTCCTCTGCCTTGTGTGACACACTAAAAGCTTCAGCCAGATCCTTCAGCATGCTGTCATCAGCAGTGCACAGCTCAATGCTTGCCTGCTCAGAGGGGGAAGGGCTAGTATCAGTGTCGTCATCTTCTTCTAAGACGCCATTTCCATTCACCTCTTCAGGGAACTGTGCTTGCTTTATTTTTTTGTACAATTCATTCCTCTCTTCCTGCAAAGCCCGGCAAAGGTTCTCTAGCCTCTGGATTTTCAGCACGAAGCACTCATATTCCTTGGACCTCATGGCTTTCTGTGGTCAAAGACATCAGACAAAGTTGTGGACTGAGTTTAAGTGCATACAGTTAATTGGTGGAACTGGCAATTAAGAAACAATCTGAGATGTAGGCAGCCCTCACAGGACTGTGCCAGGTAGCTGGCTTTCACCAGCTGCTCTACAATAACTATGGTCTTTTGTACTGAAGCTTCAAGAGGACATTCACTCCTGTTACTGCAGTGTATTAGCATTCCCCATACAGACTCACATCAGTTTCTCTCAAAAATATTTGCAGAAATACTTGCTGATGATCTGTAGAGATGGAAAAACGTAGTGGATGTCCGTACAGATGAGCATCCAAAAGCTTACCTGGACTTGTGGTGGGTGTCAGTGTGAATTTGGGAGAAAACCAACTGTATTATATTTTTTGTTTATTTTGCTTCTAGGTTCTGTGAGAGCAGGCTGAGTTAGAACATTTTCTTGCTTCTACACCCAGTGATGAAACAAGAGCTATAGGAACCCACAGAAATAGCAATAGCACAGAGCTACAAAGCTAACCAGAAGGACCTGGTCCAAGTTCAGTGTAAGTTTGGGGTGAAACTTCAGGCAGCCTCTTATCTTGTTTGAACAAGATCTTGTTTGAACAATTCTTGCTTATGAATTTCCTCTGCAATGCCCCTGTGACAGCATGTTTAAAACTATGATGAGCCACAGCATTTGCTTTTGGCTCTTAGAGTTTGCCTACACAGGAAGTTAATGAAAGGCGTGAATTTAAAGTTCATTAGCTAGAGCACATTAATTCCCTGGGTGGACACTCTTATGCAGAAAGAAAGTAGCGTGAAGTGAACTAATGCCAATTTGCTTCTGTGTGAAAGCATTAACAATCACACATTTTTAGAGCACTTAAAGTTCACAGTTGCATAATTCAGTTTCTTATGGACATAATGAAGGTCTCTGCACAATATAAAAGCCCCAGCAGTTGGGACTGTCTTTGTTTAAAAGACATCTAATTATTAAGTTAGCTTGAAAAAAAGACACTTAGATTCAAGAACAAATTTTTCATTGACTTCTGGCAGTTTCAGGTTCTTGCATCTCCTATGGGGAAAGAGGTACATCCTGAGAAGAAAGAGACTGCTCACCTCTTCAATCATGTCCAGTAATGCTCTGTTACAGTTCTCAAACCTGGATTTCCATGTAGCAGTATCCTTTTCCAACTTCTTCATTTTCTTTGTCATCTATAGAATCAGGAGGAAAAGCTGAATCACAACAGGAACTCCACACTTCAGATGAAATTAGGGCATCCCTTTTATTCAGGTCTTTGGCTATACTCATAATGCTGCTACCAGCAGCTGTAGTGGCTGTGCTAAGTAATAATTTTCATTAAGGGATGTATTTTAAGTAGCTGCCATATAACTTTCAGCCTTCAGTCTGTAGTCCTAAAGTAGGAACAGTTGATTATGCGGTTCAAAGTATAGCCAACTGCCAGAGTACAAACTATCATGAAAACAAAAGGCAAAGAAAAGGTGGCATTATTGGGTTTGTCTCTTTACCAGACCACAGTGTTAGATTGCTGGGAAGTTAAAGAAGGGCTTGTATCTCCTGAGCCAGCAGTGCCAAGGAAGTATATTCTGGATTAGTCACCTCTAGACTACCTCCAAAACACACCACTAGCTAAACAGCACCATCTTTCCCTTCAGTTTTCTGCAGACTGAACTCTCTGTGAAGATCATTAGAGGCTGCATGGATCAGGACACCATGGTTTCACCACGAGGGCAAAGCAGAACATGGCTTATTATGACAGTGGGTACAACATGTGGGTGTGTTTGGTTTTTTACTCCCATTCATTACAGGAAATAAGTACCCCAGCTTCAAGAAAACAGTAACTTGGGCTTAATGGTGGGAAGGTGTCAGTGGGCTTCAGCTGACACCTGTAACCTGACATGTAGCCTGTGTCAACCTTTCTGTACCAGTGCTAGTCACCCAGGAGGCTCTGGGCATGCCTGAAGACATGGGCTGACAAATTCAGCTCTAGACTCCCCCTTTGGTATCTCTGAGAGTTCTATACCCAACCACCATATTAGGTTTTAGGTAAAATATTTATTCTTCCAGGCAACTTCGGTTTTAGCTGATAGGGAGAGTGGAAAAGTTCAGCTTGCAGTGCTGAAGTCTAAGCTGCTATCCGTTGTGGCTGAGGGTGCCCGAGATCTTATTTGGATGTTGAGATTGTTCTCCAAAATGTGCAGAAATGGTTGGACCCCAGATAAAATTATTGCAGTGAGAAACAAAATCTAAAAGGAAAGTGTCAAGCACAGAGTTCAGGTGTGAG
Organism: Microhierax caerulescens; assembly: GCA_035590215.1. Lineage (NCBI taxonomy): Eukaryota > Metazoa > Chordata > Aves > Falconiformes > Falconidae > Microhierax > Microhierax caerulescens. The sequence continues at coordinate 51,580,196 of JAVJGJ010000059.1, read as the reverse complement.
CTGCTACTCACTTTCTCCATCTCTTGTTTGAATGTAGCAAACACTTCATTGCTTTTGGTCAATGTCTTCTGAAATTCTTCAAACCTTTCAGAGTAGAGAGTGATCTGCATTAACAGAGAAAAAAAAAACCAAAACAAAAAAAAATGAACACCACAATAATTTCAGAGACTCTAGGATGGTGAACTTCTGCTTTGGTCAAAGATAGTAAATATCGTGTTCAAACATGGAAATTCACTTATCATAAAGCACAAATGTCAGGGAACTGAAACTCTCTGCTTCTTTTTAAGATTGCAAACTATTGTGATTCCTCTGTTGCAGAAAGGTAAACTGATGAAGAACAGAAAGATGCAGGCCAGCAATTTAAAAAAGATCTGAGAATTATGGGTGCCCTATTGTGAAAGTTGCAGCTATAGTGTCTCTACACAGCATGTCCAGAAGCAAAAGAAGTGGAGGCTTCCAAAAATATTTCCCTTGGTAACTGTGGAAACTTCAAGAGGACAGCAGTAAAGTCAGCAAAGATTTCCAGCCCCTGCCTTTCCTCACAAGCCCTGTATACTTCTTTTCTGTGTACAGTTGTGGCTCACATCTACAGGAAAGGACTCCTAGGATGACCTACAGAATGGAAGAGAATGATGTGATCCCTGTGCCATCTCCATGGGCAGGGACTAACCTGAGCTGGTCCAACCACCGATGTTGTGCAGAACCAGGCAGCAGGATTAACTCAAGGTGGGAGCTGGCGCGGTGAGAGCCGTGCCTGTGCTCTGAGCCTTGCTTCACCACGCAGACAGTGCCAAACTCTAACTTTAACCTCAGGGTGTCAGCTCCAGCAGGCTTTAGCAGAGGAGCTCGGTACAGCCTGGCTGCCTAGCTGTTTACCTGCCTTCTTGATTCCCCAACAAGCCAGACTGGGAGCTGGATGCTACCCTGGCTCCACTGCTTCTGATGCCCAAGTGAGCAGGGGAGGAGGCAACCCCACATCACGCTGCAGTCACAGTTTACCCTCTTCATCTTTCCATTCCCCACTCGCTGGCCCAGGCTGTGGTCAGGAGCTGCACTTGATGTGCCTCAACGCGACTCCACCATCGAAGGGGAGCATTGCTGCTCCCTTCCTATGTTAACTGTCATGCAGGGTAGCCCCACCAGTAAGCGAAGCCCAGCCCTTGCCTCGCATCACCGTGATTCTGCACTGGATTCCATCAAGCTGCATCCCTGCCCTGTGGCTTGAGTGAGCTGGGAGGGCACCTTGTCAGCTCTGTTTTGTAGCCTGTGTGTGGACTGCAGCTGCAGGCAAGGCCAGCAAAGGCAGAGAAAATAATCCCCTGCCAGCCTCTTCTGCCAGTTTCACCTCACTTCATGAAGCAGAGCAGAAGAAAGATCTTTTGCAATGTGACAGCATTTAAGACTATTAAGGCTCCATATTTTGCTATCAATATATACCTGGTAGCCATGTGAAAGTTCATCTGTGGCTGTATTTTGTCAGTAATCCATATTTTTATATGTAAAATCTGTGCATGTTTTAAAAAAAGATGTTCTAAAGATCTGAGGCTAGTTTTTCTGCAAGATTTTCCTGTTTTCTGCTTCTTTTGGGTTTTTCTGGGTCTTTTTTTGTTCTGTTTTGGTTTTGGTTTGGTTTGGTTTTGGTTTGGTTTTCCTGGGTGGAAAAAGCACTTTCAAAGCTCCAAAATCATGCAGGATGCTATATAGCTAAAACACGGTTATCTGCTCTTTGGAAAAGAAGACCAGCTCCAACTTATTGACTTTCCTCGGGTGCCAGAGCACCCGCAGCAGCGTTTAGGTGATCAGACACTTCATCTGCCCAGCCTGACAGCTCTCGTTAGAAACAGCAATTGGTGCGACACACAGGGGCTGAGGTGGGCTGGGCACAGAGCAATGGGAGGTTCAAGAGCAGCCTGCAGAGCTCAGGTGTCCGGGTGTGAGCACAGCACTGGCTGCAGCCCTTCCCTGCTGAGCTGGGTGAGGGCATGGGAGGATGGGAGGTTAATCCCTGCCGAGCTCTGTGGTGCCGGTATCAGAGCCAGCTGACATGAAGCTGGCATGTGTGTGTTTGTATCAGAGCTGTGACCTATGCACAAACAGAAACTCAGAGGGATGTGTTTTAGCAGCCCGAGTGCCACAGAGGGACACTGATACCAAATGAGACATTTGGAATAGATGCCGTGGCTCCAAGGAGAAATGCCTAAGCATCCCAAAGCCAAGCAAGGGAGCAGGGGTGGGGAGCCAGCAAACCGGGGCTCCTAGCCCAGAGCTGTCATTTTAAAAAAAAACTCATCTCAATTTTCTGTTTCTGCTTTTCCATTCCAACTTTTGCCTATTGTTTAATTAGATTAAAAACCTTTCAGGTTTGAACAGGGCAAGCTCTGATCTCAGCTGGGGCCCTAGGCAGTACCACAGCACCAAGAATAGCTTCTGTAACTTAAATTTGAATAGTAGATGAATGTTTTCACAGTGGCTGGCAACAGGCTGAGAGCTGTCTCTCACTAGGAGCAGGCACTCTTGCTCCTCAGTTAAGGAGATGAGGACCCCCTTGCTGCTGCCCAGCACCCATCCAGCCCCCCTAACAGTGTGGGCAGGGACAGAGGAGGCAGCGCTGCTGCCAGATGAGAACATGGAAGCTCAACATCACCATGCCACGAGGGTGCTACAGCAAGGGTGCTGCTTATGTTCTTGGTTGCCATAGCCCACTGTTTGCACTACTACAGCTACTGAAAATTAAAACCCTCAGCTGACTTTTATCTTCTTGCTTTATTGTAAAGCACAAAGCTAAAAATGTCTGCCTAAGCAACAAGCCTGGGGAGGGTGTGCAACGTCCTGAGAAGTACCACCGTGGTTTGGTTGTATTCCCTCAGGTGGTGGCAGATCCCTGTCACCATTTGAAGAGCCCGATTTGGCTGTCTCAGGCACACTGTGCTGCCCAGAGACAGACTGGCATGAAGGTGAGTCCCCTGATTCCTTCCAGCTCAAGGAAGCAGTGGGTGTTCATTACCTCCTCTAAAATGGAGTGGTATCTCACTCACTATAGCAGCCTGCGAGGGCTATATTATGGCTTCTCCTTATCTCACTGACCAACGTCTTCTCGTAATTTCCACATAGCTGTTCCTCTGTTAATATCTATTTCTTGTTTTGTGCTGTTTGCATCAAGGAGCTCTTTATGCTCTTTCTGTTCTGCACTTGCACGATGACCTGCGTGATGACATCTGGTCCATGAGGGAGGCCCTTCAGTGCTACCATACTGGAAATAGTACTACTACTACTACTGTTATTATTCCCAGTAACTCCAAATGGAGGCTGCTGTGTGATAGGGCCCTCACACTTCAGCAGAACACCTTACTGCATGTTCCATTTCAGCAAGCGAGTCACTTAATTTTCATCTACACAAGCCTGCAAGGGGCACATGTATTATCAATGCCTTTGCAGACTTGTTTGACTGGATTTTTCTAAAACAATTTTAGCATTTCAAATGTGTGCTTAATATATTCTAGCTTTTATCAATACCTTCAGTTTCATTAAACTAGCTACAGAGGTCTGCCTGCATACAAAACTCTTTCTGGTTGAACATAAAAGTTTAATTAAAACCACTATGAGAAAATCTGAAGCAGGTTTGCAGTTGGGCCAGACTCAGCTGGAGGCCTTTGAGGTTTGATTGCAGGACCTGTCAAACTGGTGTCAGCAACAGTTTATGTGATGTTCTTTGGTGCATTACTGTCTTGTCTTATCTTAGCTTATCTTTGAAAAAACATGTAAAAGACCAAACCCTTCTTAGCCTGTTTCCAGGTTATCAGTTTAGTGCCAGCCTTTCCTGACTGCTCAACAGGTAGGAATTAGACCATCTCCAAGGGCAGAGCTGGAAAAACTTACAGTATGATTAACTGCGAGCAAGGGCTGGAAGGGGACTTCCTGATGGGTGAGGAGATGGGCAGCTGCAGAGGGGCTTAAGGGCTGACAGCTACGCCCACCCCCCTGCCAAAGCTCTGCTGGGCGAGACCTTTCTCACAGGCAGGTCAAAGAAGATAAATCTAAATGACCATTTCTGTAAAGATCTACTGATGCTGTCGCTTTTTGATGTGAAAGTCCAGCATGTCATCTAATGTTCTCACTCGTGATCAAGGCTGATTATTGCATTGCTCTCAAAGTGTAGTATATACTGGCTGTTTCTTGCTTTTACTGCCTTTCACTCCAGCCTGACTCTTAGTGTAATTTTGGCATGTCATTTTATTTTATTGAATGTTTCAAATTCCAGCTAAAACCTGAAATCCTAAATGCCCCTTTGTATAAGCCCTTAGAGGCAGAATTCCTGATGAAGTTGATTAAAACACTGCCTTAATATCCCAGTCCAGAAAAGCACGCGAGTACCTCAGCTCCAGTTTGGTAAACATGTTTCATGATATGTTCAGTGCTTTGCTGAGTTAAAAACCTGCTTGAAGGGTAGTTATAGTGAATAGTCAAGCCAAAGCACACACATTGGTATGTGGTTGAGTACTGTAAACACTCATAAATCATAGCACCATAGAAGAATGGTTTGGGTGGAAGGGACCTTTAAAGATCTTTTAGTCTGGACCCCCTACCTTGAGTGGGACATCTTTCACTAGATCGTGTTGCTCCATCCAACCTGATCTTGAACACTTCCAGAGACGGGGCATCCAGAGCTTCTCTGGGCAACCTGTTTCAGTGTGTCACCACACTCATAGTAAAGAATTTCTTCCTTATATCTAATCTAAAGCTACCTTCTTTTAGCTTAAAGCCATTACCCTTTGTGCTATCACTGCAGGCCCTGGTAGAAAGTCTCTCTCCATCTTTATTATAAGCCCCCTTTAAATACTGAAAGGCTGCAATATGGTCTTCTCAGAGCCTTCCCTTCTCCAGACTAAACAACCCACATGCCACAGTATGATTTGCAGTATGGGGATTACCTTACAGTTGGCTTGAAAATAATCTGTTTCCTTTACAATAGTGTAGGGGATGTAGAATGAAGCTAGAAGGAATACACAGAAAGTAGTTTGGATACTTTACCTGGAATGTGCCTCATGGGTTAAAAACTGGGAAACAAAGGCACACCATGCAATCACCTCTCCTACATCACCTGTGCCTGCAGGACAGTCTCTTGCTCCTTTAACATTTTGGCCTGGAGCTTCCATTCTGCAGCTTGGTTCAGGAGCTGTTTTGGACAACAGAAGGAAATTTGTTAGGTCCCTAGTTTATTAGTTGGAAATCCTCATCCTGCAGCTACCGATGCTTTTGACACTGATACCTTGATAACGAGTGATCTAACTTTCAGGTGAGTATAGTTAGAGGCATTGGGCAAGACAAAGTATTTAGTGCTATCTTGAGTCATGGGACAGGGCATTTGGTTTCCAAAGGCATGTTTGAATAGGAGTTCAAAACCTACTTGTAATAAGCGTGTAGTGTAGCGGGCTCTAAGAAGTGTAGGAATTAACCATATCTTCACCAGACTTCTAGAGAATGGTTATGGTACTTTCTGGCACTTTCAGCACAGCTGTAGCCAAAGTCCTGCTCTCCAGTGAACGGCAAACTCCCTTTTGCATTAATGATCAGGACTTAGCATACAGGTATGGTCACAGCCTCAAAAAATCTGCAAGCTTTCAGAAAGGGAATTCATAGTAACTGTCATACGTTTACTGTTGTCTTTGGGCTCCATTGCCACCAGACATGCCACCAGAGGGGAAGCCCAGCTCAGGGTGATAAATGCCTCAGATCAAGGAGGCAGCCCAGGAGGAGCCTGACTGCAGTTTCATCCCTGGCTGCTCCTGAGAAGATGTGGTTCTCTACTTCAAGGTATCTGGCAAAATGACATTCTGATATGCAGGCTGCAGATGGAAGGGTCAGTTGAGGCTGAATGAATTATAGGAATGATGTGTACAGAGACGTTTCCAGGCTGCAGTTCTGAGTCAGCACTTCCAAAGTACGTAGTAATTTTGTAGTAATTGGTTTAATCTGAAAGCAGGAAACATTTACTGAAGTGTTAAAGAGATGTGCCTATCACCTACCAAACGTTTATAAAGCATTTTTACTGGTTAGGCCAAATGTATTTTAGAAAAAGAATGCTATTGATAGCTTGAGAAATGAGATATAAACAAGTTGGTTTACCACAGCTGTTGGATTAAGTTGTACTATTTGAAATAGCACCGTTCTGCTCTGAAAATACATTGAAAATAGAAGTGCCATGTAAGTCAGTAGATCCTACTTTTACATTGGAAGTGAAAGGTGAGTAGAACCATATGCAGAAAACGTATTTGATCCCTAGCAAAAACTTTTATTCTAACCATTTTGTTGGAAATAACATATGTAAACTACTTGAATACCACCTGGCAAAAGAGCTGAGGATGTACCCTGCAAATGCGAACTGAACCACATAATGAATTCCCTCCCTACCTCCAGCTGTCAGTGGCACAGAGACTGTCTGAATTAGACCTGTTGCCTGTGTGTGGGGGTGTGTATATATATATTAATTCTAGAAAAATATTTTTCCATTGATTTGGCCTTTTGAGTTGGACACACTGACTTTTTATCATCTACAGTTTCCTAGGCAAGAATGTTTTACAGCTCAAGTATGCATTGCATAAAGAAATACCACGTTCTATTTGGTTTATACCTGCTTCTCAATCTTTGAGAATTTAATTTGATGTTTGGTTCGATGGAGGTAAGCCAAATTATTAAGTTTAGATCTTGGCTAAAATTTCAAGTAAGTTGTGTCACAGCCAGTAAAAAGAGATGGTATGAGTAGCCTGGGTTAAATGAGCCTCAGTTCTTGCATTTGTTTTCCTGGAAGAAGGTATTTTCTACATATACAAAAATACATTTTTTTTTAAGTTTTTGTAAAATCTGGATTTTTAAGTTTGAAGTTTCTTCAATATCTACTTGTTTTGAGTTTTTTTTAATTTTTTTTTTAATTTTTTATTTTTTTAGGAAATAGAGGATGTCTAGTTTGAATGCTTTAATGAAAAGTGCTTTGAAAACTTTCAGAGATACCCAGTCTCTAGGCCAGTCATTACTCTGAAGAACTGGGCGTTTAACTGTATTGCTTAAATCTCAGCTAAGGTTACCTTCATACCCAGCATGCCTGGGATAATGAAAAAGCCCCAGCCTCTGCGTGATGCCTTCTGCCACAGCACACGAGGTGGGCAGCGAAGGCAAAGAGAAGTTGCTTCTTTTGCCTGTTAATGAAATCCTTCTCTCTTACTGACCCACATAGCTTCTGCAGCCAGTAAAAATCCAAGAGTTAATAAACTCTTCTGTAATGGAAGCAAGCCACAGAGAGGCTTGCTCAAATTAGCATGTACTCTTATGCAGCCTGAGGTCATCTGCAAACACCAAGTTGGGAGAAAATGAATCAGGAGAACTGATACATTTATTAATAGGCTATGAAGAGGTAACAAGGAGGCTGAAGTGTAAAGAAATGAATAAATATTGCATGTGGTGTTTACAAAGCAGCACTTCAGTGATGTGTGGTGATGTTACATGGTATTATTAGAGCTATGATAGCTGCTGGAGGGCCAGACAGTCATATCGTGCTCAGGAGTAAAAGAACCAGTGCCCAAAAACATACATTCCCATTTAATGACATGGATCTAGGGACTGGCTTAGTGAAAATTAAGCTGCTGTTTTTGCTACCAGACTGCAAATTCCAATTATGTAGAAATCTGATCAATACCTTCCAGTCATATACTGAAAGCCATGGAGGCTTAAACTGCAATTAATTGCACAGCAAAGTTTGTATTACAAGTGCTAAAAGTGTATGGTATGGTAAGCAGTCCAAGTAGAGCTGACCAGTTGTAGGATAATCTTAAATTGACCCTTTGGGAAGGCCACACAGTATGAACCATTGCTGCTTGTAGAGGGGACTGCATGCTTCATTGCACCTGTAGAACAAATTGTGCAAGCGGTGAGATGACCTGCCTGTTGAGATGTGATGTACAGAGGCTGCAGGAGGGGACATCTTCCTTGTGTGAGGTAAAGAAGTTTTGTACAGGGGCAAAGATTCCTACATGGAAGAACTGCCTAGGAGGACATCAAAGTGAGCCTTCAAGGAGTAATCAAATAGATAACAGAATACAAAAATTTTCATTTAAAGGTATTTGTAAATCTTGCAGCAAAAGCCATGTGCAGGGATGTAAAAAATGGCATGGAGGGAAAGGTTCTGAAAGCTGTTCCCTTGAAGAGCAGGATGCTGAGATGCAGTAAGGCTCTGGCTTTGCACGTTACCGAGCTGGAGAGAGATACAGCTAAATGAGGGGACTCCATCAAAACCACTGTGATTTCATACAGATTTATATATACATTACTCCCACAGAAACTAGCACAATAGCTGGGTGGGTGGGACTAAGAGCTCAGCAACAGGATTGAGGTGGGAGACAAGTGTAGGCCAGCTCTCTGGGTGCTGGGCTACCTGTGATGAATCACGACAGGCTAATTGTGCCTTGACTCATTGCATGGCTTCTGGCCAGTCACCTAAGTTCTTCAATGACATCTACCTCGCTCTGAGGCGGTGTTAGCCATACAGCAGCAGCCTACCTCAGAGGAAGGGTTTTAAAGCGTTACTTTGGACAGTGTGAAAAATATTCCTTGTACATGGTGCATATCATCACACACCCACTGCTTAAAGGCTTTGTGGCCTGTTTTCAAACCTGCTATTTCATAGGTGCTAGTCACACATACAGCAAAGCCACAAAGAAAATCTCCCACTCTCAAATGTAGATGGTGATGACTTTCACTGCTTTAAAATAAATGAAAACTATGCATATCTGTTCTGGATAAAACACGCAAAGGTTTGGCTAGAAACAGGGCCAGTCACAGGCAACAGGCAGCCCCAAAACTCCTATTCTGTGAGGCACAGCAAGAAAGGCCATTGATACGAGGCTGTATGTGTCAGTTTTCCAGTGTCAATGCCCTGTCTTTTACATCTTCTGTTGGTTTTGGTTTTTTTTCCCCAGTATCTGAAATCTGGTGCTCAGTAGCAAAACACCCAGTGACAGCAGTAAAGCAAGCCCAGATTTGCTTTGCCATTGTAAGGGATTTCTTGGAAATGTTTCCTGGAGTTTGAATCTGCCAAGAATTTTTGGGGTTTGGCTTTACAGAGGCCTCACAGCGAAAGAGAATAACTCAGCTGGACCACAAAGTGTCATGCAGTGATATGCAGATGTGCACATGGAGAAGCCCCAGTTCCTCTTCCCCCCCCTCAGTCTTCATCTGGGAGTAAAGCTGAGCAGGGATGGGTGTTCCAGCCGCAAGGTCAGTACAGAGAAAGAGGATAAATGCTCTTATGGGCAATTTTTGGTAAGAGGTGTTTGTTGTGTTTCCCTTGGAGCCCCACATTTTTGTCCACTTTTTATGATACTTTGGCCATGCTCCTGATGCTAATGTATCTGTTTCCAGATATGGGGAGGGGA
>JAVJGJ010000059.1:51557559-51570674 GCA_035590215.1 Microhierax caerulescens | reverse complement strand
TAAATACACTCTCTTTAGAGCTCTCTCATGCTACTCCTGAGTTAGCTGGATGACTGGTGAAGAACAAAGCTTTCTTCCAGCAGATGATAGCCTGTTGCTCCCCCTGAGCAGCTTCAGCTGCTGTCTCCACTGAGAAGAGGTACTATGTGACAGTGTTGAACTCCAATCCTTTGTAGATATGAGGATTGCTGTGAAAATATCAGGCAGCCTGAGAAAATTAATTTTAGTCTGATTGAGTCACAAAATGCGTGAGACCATGGAGACATCCTGCTTGGCCTGGAGCTGCTCTTCTCTGTCCCTCTGTCAGAGCTGTCCCCTCAGCCAGGTGGGGAGGAACAGCAGACGGGGCTGCTAAATGGATCCAGACCTTTCCCCCATGAGAGAGATGCTGGCAGACCCGTGTGGGGAGGAGAACCTCTGCAAAAGAGAAGGGGAGGCTCTGTCACACCAAGCAGCTCCTGTGGCCTCCTCCGCTGGCCAAACCGGACCTGCAGAAGGACATCTAGGGAGGTTCAGAGCCTGGGGGAATAACAGACTTCACCAACCTCACTTTAATCCCATGTTATTCTCCTCTCTGTTTGAATGTGCTCATTTATCATGGGGGGAGATGGAGTATCAAATATCACAGCCGTTTGAAAGCTAATGGCATCACCTGACCCAATGCCATGATAAATCACCTGTGTAGTAATGGTGAGTTAGCTAGAGCAGTCTGTGCTCTAACCCACCGCTCTGCACTTGGCTTCAAAATGTAAATGCCAATGAAAGCAACCTTTCAGGGGCTGTTCCTTTACATTAAGCATTGACAGTAACAATAAAAATGTCTCTGCTACCATATCCCAGCTTGTGCCTGAAGAACCAATACATTGATGAAATAGCATGCAGGGCTCATTTTAGACTAAAGTCAGATAAAAGACAGATTAGAAGGATAGGTACATATTCCTTTTCTTTTTGATGTCGCTCCTCGGCTTCCTTCATCATTTCCTGAGACTGCTCCAACTTGGCATCCACCAGTTTCTGTTGAAGTTCTCTGTGCTTAAATATTTTATCAAGGTGCTGCAAGAAAATAAATTCTGCTGAATGTGCAGGTTTAATTATGTACACAGACCTTCATGCTCATGCATGTACAGCTATCTACTGGAACACTTGTAAAACAAAAATATTGTGAAACAGGAAGACTCCTAGCCTACTGCAATTACTAAAAAACTACAGCACTGATAAGAACAAACTGTGCCAGAATTTAAATGAGAAGGGAAACCTGTTTACGTTATCTAGTTTTTTGGGGTTTTGTTTTTTTCTGCAATAAATCAAAAAGCCTTAGCATCTTTGCCAGTTCTATGGTCTACATATGAAGTCATCAGTATAATCCAATATAACTGAAGATTAAATAATTACTCTTTAATAATAAATACGCAGGGGACACACTTTTCTTCATACTTCTCTCGATCTTTTAAGTGGTCAGTGGATCTAAGGCACTGTGTGGATAAATGTGTAAAGACACATTGCACCTGCAGTACTTGGGAGCATGTGGACAGCTCATGTCATCGTCTCTGTGAACACAAGCCCCACACATCCCCTTTGCTCTTGCCACACATGCACAATGTGGGCTTGGAGGGCCTGGGTGAAAGTACATGAGTGGGGCTGTGGAGAAGATGAGACCAGATGAACCAGAAGCCTCCTCTGGTCTGTAGACTATCCGGCTCCATGGTGACCTTCAGGAGGTAAATGTTGCTAATACCCTCTTCACTCCTGATTCATTTAGATAAAATTCACAGGAGCAAATATTCTGAGCACATCCCTCTGCTTTACATTCTCTTCTCATAGAAACCACAAGGCAGGAACATACATTTCCTTCACTCGGATTTCACACATGATGCAACAGATCTGGAAATGCATGTATTGTATTGGGCATTCCAGATTGTAAGGACAGATTACTTATGTTTTATTCAGTATGATAATGTTGTCTGCACTGAGGCTCACAGCAACGTATTTAGAAACAATAAAAAGAGCCATTGTGATGTTTCTTAGCATTTATCATAAAATAAATTTTAAAACATGGTAGTCTGGGATTTTACTGGAGGATTTTTTTTCATGTCAAAATTTTCTGACCAACTCCTAATGCTTACAGAAATAATAATTTCCTATCTATCTATTATCTGCTAGATCTTATGGCAAACATTGTGCCTGCAAAGAGGAATCTATTCCAATGCAAAGGGCCTCCTTTATCTGCCATCTTAATTTTCTGCTTCTGGGGAAGGGTCAAGGCATTTACATCAGAGCCCTTCTCAGCAGCCTGTGTCTGGAGGGAACAAAAGTATATCTGGTGTCACCGGCTGAGCAGCTGTCCAAAATGATGGGAGCTGGGAGCTGCTCCATGGGGACCTGGGGGGAAGCAGGAAAGGGGTGCTGGGGGAGGTCCACAGGGGTCTGGGGGAGCTGTGAGGGGCAGCTGGCACACCTTGCTGCTTGGGTGCCTCGGTCCCTCTCCCCACAGCAGCAAGGCAGTGGTGGGTGCTGCAGGCAGGGTGCTGGCAGCTTGCCCTGCGGAGTCTGGTGGGCTTGCTGCATGCATAGTCCCGCTCAGACAGCAAGGTGTGGCCGGGGGGCTACATTCATTACCTCCATGAGACACCCGAATGACAGCCAGCGGGTAGGACAGGCTGGCAATGCTTTCTGCTCTTGCTGCCTATCCCCATGGGCAGCCAGGGCATTGCTCTCACCTCTTCTCGCAGCTCGTACTGGTCGATGATGCTTTTCAGCTTCTCTGCCAGCTCTGTGTTCTCCTGGCAGAGCTTCATGTTCCTCTCGCTTTGCTGCTCGATCTGAGCCTGGATTTCACTCAGTGTGCCCTGGAAATGATTAGTTATTTCTTTCCTCTTCTCATCTTCCTCCCGTGCCCGCTGAATTGTTTCCTCCTGTTGTTAAATGGGAGAGAATGCAGTCATGTAAGAAAGACACATAATAGGCTGTTCCAGAAAGATACTTTTTCAGAGCAGCATAAGGCTTCCCTTTGAAGGATTATACGTGTTTGCATTCCTCTTTGGAGATTTTCTTGCTTTCCTCTGTTCCAGCATTAGGCATGATTCTAAATTTACAGAGAAAATTATGCAATGGCCTTGAAAAAATTAGGAAACTAAGAATTCACATTTATAAAGATGGATATAGAGCAGTCACAGATCAAAGCAAGCCTGGAAAAGGGAACATACATACATACATGTCTTCATTCATGATACTGCAGCATCGCTTTTGCTTTGGGAGAAAATATTTAGTAGAAGTAGTCAAAAGCTCTTTTATTGAAATTCTTTTTGAAAGAATTAAAAAATCACCCTTTAGAATGCCACCTTTTAACTAGGAATGCTCATATTAAATTTATGGTCTTTGGGATTTTCATTTTTAAGAGAAATCCATCACTTTCTGTAAAATCCCTCCCAGTTCCTTAGTTTCGCTTCCCTAACTTTTTAAAGGACACCAACCTCTGCACTGATTTATTAGGTAGTGCAATCAAGGAAAGAATGTAGACAGTTTCTGACAGAATCAAAGCAGAAAATCAGAATTTTGCCTGGAGAAAGATAGGTAGATTTTTTTTTTTCCTGATTATTGAAATTCTGATTTTGGTTTGTTTATATAAAAGTCAGTGCAGAAAGAATTTGGATTCATTGCTTTGGATCCAGAAATATGGACTGTTTTTATTCTCTACTAATTTGTTTCCAGGGCAGTCTGCTCTTTCAGGGAATGTAATCCTGACATACAGTGGCTAGGACCATATCTGCTCTAGTTACAAATCATGCCAGAACCACATTAAGAACCCGCTCCACAGCATGCAAATGGCATACTCTATTAAGGCTTCAACTAGCATAGTCATTTACATAAAAATCTCTGATAACACTGCATATGGATATTTTCTATAAATATACTTGAATAAAGCCTTAGCTGACTCTAATGAGGTATAATTTGTATCATAAATGTGACATAAAAGGAGTTGATTCAGGCCCTACTCTTAAAGTAAGATGAATATCAAATGACCCAGTTTCTACTTAGCATGCACAACACAAGCCTGATCTTGGACAACTGCTCTTCAAAGCTGGGGATGTGTGTCCTTCTGCTGACCGGTGAGTGATAGAGATGACACCTTGGGTGACAAGAGGAAAGTATTGAAACCATTAGTGCTAATAATACTGTGGTGCACAGAAATCACCGTGAAGCCCTGCTGTGCTCTCTGCAGTTCACACAAGAACACGTGTGTGTACTGACAAACAGAGTAAAACAAAGCATGAGCCCAGAAGGGCTCTCACTCTTAGGAAGAAGGAATTTCAGATGGAGCTGGGCAAATGACTTGTGGGGTCCTTGTTCAGTACCAAGGTTGGAAATACAACCCACAAAAAATCTGCAGCAAGATGAAAGAGAAGCTCTCCAATTGTTTGGGTTTTTTTGATTGGTAAGGACGATTTTGATTTAGCCTGCAACATTTTACTTGACCAGAAATTGAGCTGTGTTCTGTTTGTAGTTACTTTTTGCTTATCCCGTTTAGTGCAATATTGAAACAGAAATGCTGTTCCAGAGTAAAAAAATTCTACTCAGAAGGTGTTCTAAATCAACCGCTTTAGCATTCCCAAAACTAAACATTTATTTTTCCTTTGCAGGGGGATGTTTACAAATAATGTCCTCCTTTTCACTTTTGTTCAAAACTTTGCCAGATTTAACTTGAACCCCTAGATAGTTTTGGTCAAGTCAGAGCTCTATTTTACCTCTAATAAACTGTTTTTAAAAATTCTCATGCCTCTTAGTTCTCCATTGTATAGGCGCAGCCTTGAGGAGCATAAGCAGGTGCTCTCACTCCAAGAAGTCAAAGACAGCGTGAGAAATTGAACTCACATGCCTGGAGTCCTATTTCTATGACTTCAAAACATTCTTCCTCAAAAATACTTTATTGTTTCAGTGGACCAAATGGTGTTATAACATGTCACTGCTGTGAGTTAAAGCTTTCTGGAGTAATAAATTCAGCTGAATATAAAACAAAAATTTGGTGGATTGTGTGCGTGTCACACTGAACAGTTCTATTACAAGGTGAAATGAGACATCCTGAGAGTAGCAATTATGCAAATGTAAAAAAACCCCCACCTCTGTGCATGTGTTACTCAGAGGATCTTATTTCCTGCTCATCCTCTCTTTTGACGTAGAATAATTATACAGAGCACAGAGACGATACAAAGATTCATGGTTAAAGACACCGAGCCAGGGAGCATTTAGTTGCAGGGCACAGTATTTCTCTTGACTTCTTCTGCTTCCGAGAAAAAGATACTTGAGGAGGATATTTGGCGGGGGGGGGGGGGGGCTGGGATGTGTCCCAGAGATCTCCTCAGGGTGCCTCATAAAATGGCAGTGATTTATTACACCTGTGCCAAGGAACAAACCCCTCGGTGCCTCAGTGCTCTGCTGTGCCACGGAGCTGGCTGCGACACTGGTTGCTGATGGTAGGCTCGTGCCCGCTCCCGAAGGTAATGTGGGTTCAATCTCAGAGGCTTCTAGGTGCTACTGAGAACACCGTGGGAAGTCTGAGGGATCTTTGGAGGTGCCTGCTTTAAATCTGAGCCTTTACTAGCTGTAAAAGCCTACGGCTGAGGCTGCATCTGCACTGGAGCCAGGGAGGGGCTGGAAGCCCACAGTGCCACCAGCAGAGCCCTGTGTCCCTGCCAGCTCTGCTGCAGGGCTGTCGGGCTGGCTCCCCTTCACCGCCTCACCCGGGCAGACACGGTCTAGCAAACCCCAGATCACTGGCATCACTCAGCTTTTATTATCGCGAGGCTAAAGCCCTAATTCTTTGCTTATACCTGTCCCTGTGACTAAAGAAAATGCACTTTCTTCCAATAGGTTCCTTAGTTCTTGCCATTTCAAGACCCCAGAGTGTAAAGGAAGATCTTTAAGTTTTTCCCCGGACTGGAGGCTGGACGGCTGACTTGTTTTGTGTTACTGCTGTAGCAGCCGAAGTGGCTGTGGGGAGGCAAGAACTCCTCTCTTGCTTGGTTGTAGGGGGCAGAGGCTGTTTGGGGTGGTGACTTCTCAGCGTCATGATGAATCCATAACATGCAAACCACAACCGGCCTTGTCAGCCGCTTCACTCTGGGCTTATTCTTTTAGTAGTTTTAAATTAAGTGTTCGGTTTTAGTGAGAAAAATAAAGCGTTGTAAATTCTTTTTAGATTTCCAGTTGTGGAAGGCTGAAGTCCATGCATAAACTATTGTTCCCTTTCCTCTGCACTTTCTTAAGCTTTGTTCTCCCTATCTACCTTGTCAAAGATATATTCTTGTGTCATACTGCAACACTGCTACCACTCTTGTGTTTTACTGCTAAAAATGTAAGAATGCGTTGAATAAAACCTTGTAAAATTAAGACAAGGATATTTTGCCATTTGGGATTTATCACTGGAATGTGAGACAATTTGCTAATAGAAGGGCAGGATTGTCTCTGGTCTTCATGCCACTCTGAGGCAACGCAGGAAGACCGTTGGTTTGCTGAAGTCGTATCAGCTGAGGCAACATGAGCATGGACCCCTCATTTTCAATGAACCGTTCTCTTCATTCCCAGGCATCACAGCCTGAGCCAGTTTGGAGCTGAGCCCATAACTGAAGCTGTTGACTTCTGTGACATTTGTATGAAAGTCATTGCTTAATGGCCAGTAGCAGGAAGGACAAGGGACCTGAGATGTTCATCACTACAAGATGCTAAGTGGCCACCAAACTGTCAGATAATTGGCAGAACACAAACACCATGCAGAGAAATGAGTTGCTATTGGTCTTAGCAGAGCTACTCTCTATTGCAGGGGGAACACATCCTGCTATTTCACGAACATTTATTCTGCTTTTTTTGGATGGAGGATTAAACATCTGTTTTCTGCTGTGAAGTGTAACTGCAAGGAAATAATCTGAATAGCTGGACTGTAAGTAAATCAGATTTTGAGGCCAGCGTCCAATACTAACCAGAAATTTTTCTTCTCTGATCTGCCCTGTCGATTTTCAGCGCTGCTCCGCATTGTATATTCATCACCACTTGGCTGCACCAATCTCCAGTTAATGGCAATTCCACACACCAGATGAGTGAAGATGACATTTACATGACGTGATGTGCATATAACATACCACATGGTAAGTCAAAGGAGATTCATGATCTGGACAGGCCAGGTTTCTCCTTTGCTATTGAAATGACACAATCTCCTACAGTTTCTATTTTCCATGCTTTGGAACATAATCAGAAGTGCTAATCCCAAGTGCTAAAAAATTATGAATCAGCTTCTCTGTCCTGCCAAAACCAAAATAAAAATTACTTAAGCAGGAGATTTTAAAAATAACATTTGGTGGATTCTCCTGTTTTAGGCCCTCTCAGTACAGTCATAAGTGAAATAAAATTGCACTCATTTAAATAAACAGAAGATGAGATTCCGGAGAGTCACAGATCTCCAGGAACTAAAGCTTAAATGCAAATATTCCAAGAACTGTGTTAAAGTTCTTAGAGAGACAAAACCAGATAAAGATATGGAATGCCTTTGTTTAATTCTCATTCATTCTGCAAGTGTATTTTGTCTTACTGTCTCTTCGAGGGTTTTATGCTGAAAGCACAGGTAACAGTGGAAAGCTAGTATTCTGGGTTTCTTAAAAGGTCTCCGATTCTTAGAAAGAAATGGGCAAAATTTGAAAACTTCTTCCTACTACCAGATCAGCTTGGGTGCTTTTCCTGGCTCACCTTGCATAGGTACAGGATAAAAACTGATAGGTTTATTTAGAAGACATAGTCCCAAAGTAAAACAGTCAAACAAGCAGAAAGATGTTGGCAAGAGACTTTCCTAAATGTAAAGATGAAGTATTCATATGCAAAGAGAAAATAGAAATCATGCTATTTACTAGTGAGATTAGTAAGCATATGGTAGCTGGGAAATTGTGAGGAATTCAACAAAACCTGTTCCAAATATGTTTTCCAAATATAATTACTTTTTCTCTATACCCCAGTTTCCACTGATAGGCTTTCTTTAGAAAACTCAGTTAAGTCTGTGCAAAGCACTGTACACTGTACTCTTAAATCACCCTAAAGTTGCCTTGTATTTCTGTTGAAAGATTTGGCCTGAAGATTTGTCTGGTAAATCAGTGTGGATCAATATCAAGGTACAGCTCCGGTCCAGTACAAGTGACAGGTACAACTTTAATTGGCACAATCAGTATTGTGCTACTATAACTGAGCACACAGAGTTTTGCTTCTAGTTTTCCTGTTAAACTGCTTTTGTCCTTCTACTAATGCACTAGTTTGAGTGTATATGTGGCTGTTTCCCCTCCCAGCTTTATTCTTACCAACGTACAATGAAAGTCTGAGCTAGACCCCGAAGGCCCACTCCTAAGCTAGTGGAAATGAGTGAAAATCCATTACAGTTAATAGAGGTTATATCAGGTGAAATTCTTGCTGCTGACAATTGATACGTGTAATTCTATACACAGCTATATCACCATAAAGAAGAATTTTTAATAGATCAGAGGCTTTTTGTATAATACCACCAAGCATCACTAACATGTACTTGCAAAAAGGAAGACCACAACAGAAATATACTTCTTGAACCTAACATTTTTCAAGAAGCATAATCATATTATAAATTTCACATTTAAATGGTGTGATGCACTAAGCAATAGGCAGACATGTCATATGGATCCCAAACTTTTGACACTCCTGAAAATTTCCTTTTAGAACTGATTCTAGTAATCCAAATTAGTTCCACAAACAGGTTGGCATTCTTCCTGTCTCGAGGTTTGATGTCCTGAGGTAAATGTCCTGATTGACTGCCCCTCACAGATCACTTGAAAATGTCCAAGTGCTCAAATTACATGAAAATGCCTGCCAGCCTTCTGTGAGTCCCCTGGAGCAAATGCTAGTGTTCCTACTACTCTGTCCACGCGCACACATTTGCATCTGCAGACTCGGAGACCTGGTCTGTTAGCATCACTGGTTTTCTCTGTGCTGAGCTCCCTGATTATGCAAGGAGGGCTTACAGGAACTGTGGGCAAACTAAATGTCCAAACCTGCTTGGATATTTCCAAACGAGGAGCAAAGGGATCACAGTCCTCAAGACTAGAGTGTATATGTGACTATATATTGCACTTGCAGTTGCAAATGCCTCTTCGATTTGATACTAGAGCAAGATGGGAAGCCATCAGCATCTTCTTCCCCTCCACTGCCAGGTACCTCGATAAAGCCACCGCTTTACTCACCTTGAGGTTTTTGTTGTGCCTCTGGAGCTCCCGGCACAGACTCTCGAGCTTGCTGCGGGCGAGGATGGCTCGGCTGTGCTCGCTCTGCAGCTGGTCCTTCTCCTTGGTGATCTGGGCCTGCCTCTTCTGCAGGTACTTGAGCTTTTTCTGCTCGGCACGATGTTCTTCGAGCTGGGTGGGAAATAAAGTGATACAGGAAAGAAAAGAAAATGAACTCTTTTGGTTTTGGGAAAGTCTTCATACTTCCTCAGCCTCCTAGGAAATGTTTTGTATTTATCAGGACTAATGAGAGAGGAGTGAGTGACCTGGAGGGAGTCCCATGCCTGCTCACTGCAACAGTCCCAAGTGTGAGTGGGTGAACATAATTTTTTAATACTCTTGCCACACCATTTCAGCCTTTCCTTCTTTGGTTTGAATTACTTTGAAGGATGGCTGTGAGGTTTTCATTTTTATTTCAATGTTAGGAACTGCAGCAGCTGGTAGTGCTTTATGTGGTGAGATTTCTCCAGATCATGAGATAATGCAGTAGTTGTTCATTCTGTTTTGCAGCTTCCTAGATACCCAAGAGCCAGCTGGAAAAAACAGCAGCAAAAGAGGTGCTGGAGACCAGGGATACTGTCTGTGTGTGGGCTTTGCTGCTGATGAAAGAGAATGTTCTTCAGGGAAGAGTTCCCCAAAATGGTGTGTGGGCACCTCCTTTAGCCACGCTCCTCTTGGTCATGGATGCATGTGGGAGCATCCTTCCATTGTGTTTCTGGAGGTCCTGTCATCAACAGGAGTGGGTTGCAGTGAATCAAACCTCTTTTGGGCTCTTTGGCTCATTGTAATTACTGAAGAAAATGTGGACAGTCCCTGATGCTTACTTGGGAACATGCTGTTCCTATGGGTGCATGGCTCCTGCCTTCCCTAGCGGGCTGGTGGGGAGGAGGGTGTATTTGGAGAGGGGATGAGGGGCAGCAACAGAATTGCTAACAGCAGTCCCTGCACAGGCTGTTCATTTCTTCTGACACATGCCTATTACCTTGAAAAAATTCTGCTTTGAAAAAATTTCCTGAACTGCAAATGAACACTGTAACGGTCATGTCAAAGAAGCATTTCACCTCTGAAGCTTTCAAAGATTTCATCTCCTGTTCCAACACACAGCAGCCCTCCTCGCTGTATTACAGGCGTGCATACATTGCGAGGTATTTCAGAAGTCCAGGTGTTTTCTGGTTGAAAAACAGCAGCACATGAGCTGCAATGTGCAAACCTTAATAATAGCAGTTGCTATTAAGATTACATTATCTAATAATTTGGTACCGCTAGTATTAATTATTAAGCCCAGTATGACAGGGAAAGTCTGTAAGTGCAGGGGAATGTTGTACAGCTCAAACAAAACAGTCAACAAGCATCATATTTTACACTTCCTCTGCCCGAGGATCTGTTTTCTGCAGATGTTCTGTAATTTATGCTTACAGTACAGAGTTCTGTGTATTATCAACCAAATCGCAGCTAG
Organism: Microhierax caerulescens; assembly: GCA_035590215.1. NCBI lineage: Eukaryota > Metazoa > Chordata > Aves > Falconiformes > Falconidae > Microhierax > Microhierax caerulescens. The sequence continues at coordinate 51,559,940 of JAVJGJ010000059.1, read as the reverse complement.
GCATACCACAAAACAATGCAATCACTAGCTTGGAGTATATTTAGTTTATGCCCAATTTCAGCATGTGTATTGTGGTTTTACCCCTGTCAATCGGAATAGGGGCTTTTGCCTATCAAGCTGCACTAGTTGAAATATATTTTTTTAGTATTGTAAGGAAAAAATAGCCTCTCTGTAATTAAGGCTGAGATTTGTTTTCCTTTATAAGCTTGATTTTGGCCCCTTCCATTTTAATACACAAAAAAAGGATCTTTTACTTCATGTTTTGCATGTGCAGCCTGTGCTAAGCAGATAATGATTTATCCAAATTTTAGATGATTCACTCAAGCTGTGCTCAAGATAGGGGGCTTAGAATAAAATAGGTCTTAATCGTGATATGAGAGGTCTTCCAAGTATTTTTTTTCTCTTTTTTTCCCCCATAAAAATAACTTGAACTAAAAACTTGCATTTCAAAGTTCTCAGGAATGTCTAAGACATGGTGTTACTTTTGCACTGAAGAAGGGAATTCACTGGTAAACAGGAATGACAAAAAGGCTGCCAATAATAAATGTTTAAGAATAATTAATGACATGTTAGCTAAAATTAACTGGAAATAAAAGGAATTCTGATTTTGGAATGCTGACCTACAGAGATAAACTCTTGATTAATGAAAAAAGTTTTATCTTGACCCCACCGCGGACAATGACAACACTCATGTTTATGTATTAATGTGTAGTTCTTGCACCCAGCACTTGCGAGACCCTCAGGACGTCTGAAAACAAGATGGTCACAATCAATTCTGCAACAGCTGGTTGTAGGCAGATAAAGCACAGTCCGCTTTACTCACCCCAGCCGCTCTGCCTACAGCAGTATTAGTGGATAAAACGCTCTCCGATGGCAAGTAGCACGGCACAACTTGTGCCCAAATGGCAGCACTGTCTTGCTTCCCTGTCCCTGTAGGCATGGCTTCCTTCACACCAGCCCGTGCTCTTCCTGATGCCTTCCATTTTCTGGGGTACCTGTCGCTTTAGGCTGTGCCAGGACATGTGCTAACAGTCAAATAGCATATAGCTGGGTGGCTGTGGGAAAGCACTGGTGCTGCATAGGGGTCCCCAAGTATGGGCAGCCCCTTAAGCCACAGCCAGCAGCGCACCATCCAATGCAGCTGAAGCCACTGCCAGCACCCAGCTCAGCCTGGTGCGTGGCTGCACCTTCCCCTGAGCTGTGCTGTAGCAAGTGTTGTCACCACACGGTTCACCAGACCAGGGAACTGATCTGGCTGGAAAACAACTCAACAAAAGCAAAAAGTGGCCTAAAGTGTGTGATGGGGATGGACAAGAGGGAACAGACAGAGTGGTAACCACTACAGCTGACTGCTGAGAAGTGATTAATCACACTACACCCCACAGCTGTGCTAAGTGAGTAGTGGAAGGCTTTCTCCAGTAAACTTTTAGGTGTATTTATTAAGCAATTTTTTTTAGTGACATTGCACAAGATGTCAAACCCAATGCTCAGTATTTTTGCTTTTAGCACCTTTCTCCTGCATGGGTTACTGGCAATATGGCCCCTGTTCCATACAGTGCATCAGTGATGCAGTGGAGAGTACAGTACAGAAGAAAAAGAAGACCTACTTCAGTTAATCCAAGGGCATGAAGTCCCTTTAAGCATGAGCTAAACCATAAACAGACTGAGTCCAATTTATGAAATCAGAGGATTTTACATGAAAAAAGGGAAAACTGAACTTCACATTATGATGAGACATGGACACATCTGTGCGTAAAACCAATTACAAAGTCAATGTTCTGCTTGGCACATTTCTCAGCACTCCACAAGCTGTAAAATGCTGCAGCCTTTTCATTTGTAAGATTTCCACAGCTTATGGCCATACAGCCCTTTAACTACTTAGAAGAAAAATCTTGATCTGAAAATAACCCATCTTAAGTGTGGGAAAAAAAGGAGTCAGACTGGTGGCACTGTTACAGGGATGACATTATGGTGGCAGGGGCTTTGAATCTACATATCACTGTGTTGTGGTTTCTCTCACAATTAGCCTCAGTTCTCTATTTTCTGATTTTATGCTTCCTAACATTTTATACTAAGCCCTGTATTATTTTCATTTTGATCAAATGTATTGGGTTTGTGTGACAAGGTTTTGGTAGTGGGGGCACTACAGGGGTGGCTTCTGTCAGAAGCTACTAGAAGCTTGCCCCCATGTCTGATGGAGCCAATGCTGGCCAGCTCCAAGATGGACCCAGCACTGGCCAAGGCCGAGCCCATCAGTGATGGTAGTGCCTCCGGGATAACACATTTTTCAGAAGGGGAAAAAATACCTGTGCAATAATGGCAATTGCAGCCAGAGAGAGGAGTGAGAACGGGTGGGAGCAGCAGCCCTGCAGACAGCCGGG
>JAVJGJ010000059.1:51534688-51557104 GCA_035590215.1 Microhierax caerulescens | reverse complement strand
GAGCCTCCTGCTGAGGGGCAGGAGCGGCAGAGACAGCGTGTGATGGACGGACCCCAGCCCCATTCCCCGTCCCCCTGCGCCGCTGGTGGGGAGGGGGGAGAGAAAATGGGGAGCGAAGTTGAGGCTGGGGAGGAGGGAAGGGTGGAGGGAAGGTGTTTTGATGTTTTGGTTGTATTTCTCATTATCCTACCCTGATTTGATTGGTATTAAATCAAATTTTTGAGCCCATTTTGCCCATGATGGTAATTGCTGAGTGATCTCTCCCTGCACTTATCTTGACTCATGAGCCTTTGGCTGTATTTTTTGGAGTGACAGAGCAGCTTTTGGTGGGCATTTTGTGTCCAGACAAGCTTAACCCACCACACTGAATCACTGATACGTACTTTAAAGCAATACCCTCATACAGAGGTATGCAAAACTGTTTACAGAAGGTGAAGGCAGGAGCCTAGGCACTAGCCTCCAGCGTGGATCTGTTTGGTAGATTCACCTTTAAGTACAAATATTCTGCCTCATCAACAACTCAAAGCCCCGTTTGTTTTCCTCACTCTTTACTGTTTTTCTCCTTTCCACCCATAATTGATTATTTGACCCTGACAATTATTTTGGGATTCACTTAACAGGACAGATGCTACTACTATATGAGGCTTGACCATACCGTATGGCATATGTTTTTTCTACCTTCCCGTATGGACAGTTTGCACAGGAAAGAACCAATGCTGTACTAACCAGCTCAGCATACTTCTTAAATAACAGGTCCAGCTTCTCCTCTGGAGTATTCAGCTTGTTCAAGCTTTGCATCAGTAGGGTGGCTTCCTTCCCTTAAAAAAGAAGCAGAGATGAGGTGGTAGAGGTAGTTTGTAGCTGATGTACTGTTATGAAATTGGCTGGTTGATGCATGCATCTGTAAAAACTCAGGGAGAAATGAGGCATTTTAGAAGGAAAGAAATAACTTTTGCTATGAATTTCTGATTTTTTCTTCTCCCCATAAGAACAAACATGCTTGAATTTCCCTCCATTTCAGACCTCAGTAATGTGCTGTCTTCTAGCTAAAGCAAAATACTTTTGTCCTGTATAATCTGATTTTTCATTTAATGCTTTTGTAACGTGACTGGGTCACATATACGGTACATTTGACTGAAACAGGTTGGAAAGGGCCTGGAGCCTGAAGGCTCAGAAACAAGATCTCTGTGCAGGTGAAAACTGGTCAAAGCTGGTGCACACAGTTCCTGTGCTGCTCAACCCATACTAGACATAAGGAAGATTAAGTTAGGCACGGAGGCTGTGGTGTGGATGGAAACAGAGAGCAGCAACTGCCAGCCAGGTCTGGGCTACATGATAGTGGTGTAAATCACTTCCCTGACTTGGTGAAGAGAGTCAGGATACCAGGGGCAGTCTAATAACTATCTGAGCATGCATCGCTAAATCACTGCACAGCCATTTATGTATTGCTTCTCTTCTGTTACTTCTTGGTATTCATTTCAGCCCTGAGTATGAGCTGAAGCTTGAACACTGCTTGTTCATCAAATATAATATGGCCCTGGAGATAAGGATGGGTGTGGTGCCAGGAGGTTGGCCATGCTTTTCCAGATGCTCCTCTTTCCAGCAAATTTGCTGGAACTTTTCTACTTCAAGTCTAGTGCAGTCCAGGAGTACTGCCTGTGGAGAAAATACGCTATCTCACACTAAGTTATCTCTACAGCACCAGCATAAATAAGTTGAAGAGAGCTAAAATCAAATCCTGGAATGAAAACTGTTGCAAGTGCAGCTTGAGAATTGTGCTTTGGCAGTAGTTTTCACTGGTCTTGGAGAAGTACCAATAACCACGCCAAAGCTAAGGCCATAGAAACTGAGGAACTTTCTTCTGGACATACAAAGAACTTGTGGAAAAAATCCGTGCTCTGCCCTGTGCTTAGTCCCTTGCCTGGTAAGAACGTCCTGCAGTGATTTTTCTATAGACTGAGCCTGCGGCTGGGTTTGGGTTCTCACGCAAAGGAGGGGCTTCCAAGGTTGGCGGCGGTTAAGTGTAGGAAGGGAAATAAATTGCAGGGTTGCGGGGCTGGGATGTAACTGCATTGCTCTCTAGTGGCTGCCCGGCAGAAAGGACACACTTCACAAAAACTCGCTGAGACTTCTCTCTAGCTCAGCTCGCAGAGCCCTGCCATGGCCGAGGTGCTCTCTAAGCCCTGTGCTTAGAGCAAATCAGCGTGTTGGCTTATTTCACAGAGTTTGTGATAGACCAGAGGTCTGCTAGATGAAAGATAACCTGGGCATCAAGTCAATTTGTTCTGCAGATTCCCGTGCCACATGGTAGCACCATAAAGAGCGTTATGAACAGTGAGAAGTCATACCTGAGGAAGCAAGGGAAGAAAAAAAATTACTGAGGCACAAATGAGTGGCCAGGTTTTCCTTTGTTTAGGAAGCAGCTTTGTGCAGTGTGTTGTCAGACTCACAATTTTGGCTAACTAGTCTGGGCAGCCCAATAGTACGTCAGAACTGTGTAATATAATCCTAAGCTTTTGTCTTTTTAAAAGGACTAATACCTGATATAGCCTGTGTGTATCTGTTGGGCAATTGCTGAAAATAGTGATCCATTAGAGAAAAGTTGTAACAGTCACTGTAACTTTCAGTGGTAACTAGAGGTCCCACAGCAGAGACTTAACATGGGAAAGGGCAAGGACCAGGGAGTTTTTACTTCTGTTCACAGAAAGCATGTGTAAGTATGCAAGTACTTGCCTAGGCCTTTCAGGATTTTCTTCTCCAGCTTTTGTTCCTTGCTGCTGCTGAGCTCCTTTGCTCTGGAAGAATCCCCAGGAGCCAGCTTCTCTTTCTCACTCTCCTCATTCGCATCTTCATACTCCACATCCTCCGCGCTGCCTGGCTCTCCCTTCTCAGGCCTGTCGGTTCCAGTAGTGGTGCTTTCCTTCTCCATTAGGCTCACGGCAGACCCGTAGGTTTTAATAATGTCCTCCAGCTGCCGGCTCAGCTCCTCCGAGATGTCACACACAGCTGCTTCGGGCCAGGCGCTGGGCTGCTCCGTGGGGGCTGGAGCAGGGGGCTGCGAGTCAGGGGCGTGTTTGTCCCCGCACTGCCCCTGGATGTCCTGCCCAGGGGAGGTGGGAGACTGCTCGTTCTCCATGCTTGGTGCAGTGCCTGACAGCAAACAAATGGAGGGTTAATTTAAAAGCACATGGAATTAGTCATCTAACTGTTCCCAAAGCTCAGCCAGCACATGAGTGATTTTGTGTGGAATTTGGGAGGCAGCTCATCCGTCAGCTCTGGCTTGATAAATATGTCACACTTAAATAAACAACCAAGGTGATTTGCCTGCAGGGAGAAAAGCAAATTATATACTTTCCAAGAAGAAAAGCCTGCCTAAACCTAATACTTAAAAATCAAACCCTCTTATTCCCATTGCCAGCGATAACACACGAAATGACACCTGAGTCGTTTATAGCATTTCCCTCCCTGAACATGCTGTTTGCCACATGTTTATTTTACTTGATCTGTTTACCTGCAATGCTGACTACCCACATGGGTGGCTTTGCTTCAGAGCTGCATCATTTTAATTTCCTATTTGTCCCCTGTCAGCACATCTCAAGTCAATAGTCATCAAAAAGGAATATTTTAAATTAAACCTGTGCACCAAAAATTGTGCTGTGCTCTTGCAGAGCCCAGCATGGTGCTTTATCTACAAGAGGCCTGGCTTGGTGCTGTCACAATAACAGCAAAGAATAAGATAAACAGCTCTAAACCACTCTTCTCTTGTACCTGTTGCATGCTGCTGACAGCTTGTTTGACACAGTACAAAATACGGAATAAATCACAGTGAAGTAAAACCGACCAGGCGTAACATGGGTTGATAAGTCCATAGCGTTTTCTGTGGTGAATTTCAGCTAATTTGCTGTCTATCTGCGAAGGGAAGCTTTTGTTTCCGCATGTCTTTGAGTGGCTGTACTCAGCCAGGCGAATACAGAGCCCCCGACGTGTCTGTGTTCCTCCGGAGGCTGCTCTGGCTTACCCAGGACCTGGTGATGACGGTCATTGGGAGCATCCCAGGTACCTGCTCCCAGATCCTGCAAGGTGTGGGCCAGAAAACCAGCATCTATGACTGCATGTGGCTGGAAACCTCAGCGTAGAGAGGGCTCCTTTCCTTCTCCGAGTGCCAGCAGAGCTGCTGCCACCGCTGCATTGCCCTCACGAGGTAGTGCAGAGGTGCGGGGTGTGCAGCTGGGTCTTGCCCTGAAAGTAGCCCCTGCTTCTGCATGACTACGGACTCTCTACTCTTTATAGCCATGAGTCCTTTTTGTCTCTTTTTCAGGCTGATTTTTGTTCCTCCTTTTAATGATATGATTAACAATGGTGTCAGGGGGGAATGAAGAGAGGAAGATGACTGCTTTCTTGTAGGTTCATCGGTGAGCCATGACTCCCAGGGTCCCTGTGTCCCGGCACAGGACCTATGGGGCACCCCTTCACCCCCTCCTGCCCCTGCCTGCACAGGTTCTGTTCCAGCATCTGAGATGGTTGCTTTCTTATGTTTTAAAAGGCAACTTACTTTGAAAACATGGAGCTAACCAGGAAGCATTTTTTTCCCTGTTCAGTTGGCCATAACGTATACCTTCTATGGTGTTTAAGTCCCTACAGCTTTCGAAATCAAAAACTAACTTGGCCAAAGGCAGTATATGATAAGAGAGATGTAATTTACTGTAATATGTTACTCAGTGTTTGCTATTAAATTCTCCCCAGTCAAAGTGATGTTTGGAAGTGCAGTGATGGCCATCACTAAGGCAATGTATTTCAAGACTTGATTGTCAGCCTATTTGACTGGGCTTACAAATAAGACAGTCAAATATTATTGTTTATCATCTCTCAAGCAAATACTTGAAAGATTTGAGTGGGGCTCAGGATGTGCTTGAGGACTATTAGCTCTAAACCCATGCTGCTGCAGTCCTCCCACAGGTACAACTTGCCAGCAGGAATGGATTGGGAAGGCAGCTGGACCTGGTCTCACTGACCCTGTCAGAGGGATGCATCCCATTCTTTCCTTCCTGCTTGTGGCATGGCCATTATATCACTGCAAAGTGAATGCAGAATTACATCCATTTGATTTGATGTCATATTGAGTTTAATTTACATTGAAACATTAGACCCCACATGCACAATTTAGGTAAATAATGCCAGATAGCATGACTGTTAGGTTACAGGTTGTGATCTTGTTTTAACTAAAGTTAATTGACTGCCAATTAATTCAAGGTCATTAAGATTATTGTAAATGCTAAGCTAGAATCTCCACAAAATAATTGTTTATCTCTGAGATGTTCAGACTAGTGTTTACAGTTGTATTCATTAATTTGAGCTAATTGGTAATTGGTGATCAATCAGCTAGAAACCCCAGGATCACCAGCTCTTGCCTAGACAGAACAAAAGTTTCACAAAGTATATCCCCAGTTTAAACCAGCTACTTTTGTAATGTGTTTATCATGGAAAGAGAAAAGGATCGCTAAATGCTCCATCTCCAAATATGAATTTCTCCTCTGTCTGTCTCCTCCTCCTTGTAAGAAAGCACAAACTGATGCATTTCTCACTACACCCTGAGTCTCTCCCTCAGCTGCCTCCCAACTGCATTGCTCGTGGAGCAGCACCATCTGGCTCAGGTTTTCATCCTACGTGAATCACAAAGCATATCTGCAAACAGAGTAGGCTTTAAATCAACAGTGGCGATCAATTTATGCATGGTGTTTCTCCATAATAAGGGAATACCATGGGTGAATGAAAGAGAAACTGGACATTTAGAATCAAGGACACAAGCTGCCCTCACAGGAAATCTTTCCTAATATACGTTCCTGGCTAGAAGGGCATTAGTTATAATCAGTCTCTGAAACCATGGTAATTCACATCTGCTGAGATTCAGGCCACCAGGCTGGAATGGCAAACAAGCAGGAACCACAGAAATGCCCAGAGATGAACCTTTAAGCCAACAGCACCCACCTGCTGGGTCATACCGAGGACTGTATTTACACACACAAATATTTTATCGTTTTATTCCACTCTTCTTCAGGCTAAACCAGAGGTCTGACAGCTGCTTTCAAGCACAAAAACAATGCCTGTTAAGAATTCTCTGCCTTGTTTTGCGTAACGCCTTCCACAGCATCATGGAGTTTATATTTAGGGAGACAGGGCAGCTCTCATCTGCTGAGAGCAGCTCACTTACAGCCTTTGAGGCTTTTCTGCAGTTGGCCCCGGTCCTCCTCCCGCTCCAGCCTGTTTAACCTTGATATACATCAGGAATTCTTCCTTATCAGGCCATAAAACCCTTTTGGTGCCAATCTCAGCGAGACCCAAATTGTTTACAATATATACTATCTCAGACACAGTGATGCCTAAAAATTAGGTGACTGAGCTCAGAAGAGGAATTCCTTGGTTTCTCAAGGAATTTTAGACTTCCTCAATTTTAGACTATCCACCTCTTGAGTTTTATGACTCCTACTACCGTTACTGTTGCCTCCAGGCACATGAATTTCCAACATGGCCTTATCCTGTTTGATGCAAGGGGATGGACTGACCAGTTATCTGACTGAGTCTCAGCATTGCATCTTGTTCACTCTTTTCCTCCTGCACTCCCAAATCCTGGACCTATTTCACAGCCCTGAGATCAGTATCTTTCATGGCCCTGGTGTTTTGGATGGAAGCTTGATCCCAGACACTTGTGGTTGATGCCTACAGATAGCCCCCCTGGTCCTCCTCTCCTCCAGCGGGAAACAGCCCCAAGAGCCAGAGGGTGCTACTGCCTCCCCACTGTGGGAGAGCCTCTTCTCCATTCTCCTCCCTCTGCCAAAAACTTGAGATAACCCAGGACAGCAGTGGAGCTCCTCAGGACATGGGGTGACCTCCAGCCTCAGGTGGGAGGTGACAGACACTCGTCCCAGGCTGATGCCTTTCCGTAGGAGGACTCATGACCATAGCTGCTGTCCCACAAGGAGACCGGTGCTTGTGGCAGCAGCAGTCTGTGGCTGGCTCCAAAGGCACAAAACAGGGCTGAGCACACAGCACAGCCACAGCCGCACTCAGAGGCAACAGAAAAAGGTGTGCTGCTAACGTGTCTGGTAATGTGCTCGGTTTGTTTGTCTCTGACTCTATCCCTTAACATTTCACATTCACAGCAAAATTTACCCTCACCGTGCTTTGATATCAGCCAGTACTTCCAAAGTAAAAGGTCAGTTGGCAAGAGCCAGTGCCTAACGTAGCAGAGCTGCAATAGCCATCCCTCTGCTGCTGGGGAAACTGTCCCCCACGTCGGCTGTGCCAGCCCACCTCTCACACCGCTGGGGCAGACACCGCTGTGCAGGCACCATCCTGGCGTGAGCAAAGCACAAAACAAATGTCTGCTTAGCTTCTCTTGCAGACTCTCTTGCATACTGTTGCAGGGTTTTTTTTACCTTTTCTAAACAGTGTGCTTCCCCTTCCTTCCCATGGGATTTGCTTCCTCCTTCCCTTCTTGCAGTTTGAACTTCCAGAGGGTTTACAAACTGGTCTATATTTAGCTCTTGCCTCCCCATGTATCCAGCAGAAGGACACATGGCACCTGCTCTGCAGCCAGGAGTTATTTTAAGCACTTCTAAAATGGGTAATGGTATTTAGCGCTTTACACTCAAAATTCACATACACATACACAATTCTCTAAAATGAAGAATTCCATACACTTACACCAGCCAGCATATGCTGATAAAATCTGTATTTTATAACATAACACCAGATTGAACTACAGTAACACCTCAAAGCAGCAAACATTAAACTCTGGAATGGCGCGTGCTACTGTAGCTCTGATTACCCTCCAGAAAAACAGAAGTGCCTTCTCAGAGCCTAGACACTGTCTTATGTATTACTTCACAAAGCGGTGGTGAAATCAGCTTTATCAATTACATGCTACACTTGAATAGCTTTATGATTCATGCACAATTTTCTACTACAAAACTGAACAAAAAACTGGAGGTTTCATGGCAGGTTTCCATACAGGCATGGAAAGAACCAGACTCGGAGACTTTCCGAAGTCCCCTGCCTCACCTCTCATGCGGCACCTGAGTCCTGATCGCTTACTGTCACAGCACATCAGCCATGGCCCCTGGCCTCACAGAAAGGCAAGGTCCACCAAAGTCAGCTCAAAGTTTTTCGATCACTCTTTAGAGAAACATTTCTTACTTTCACCAACAACCTTAGATACTTGCCTGTTTTCCTCACGTCACACAGTGCCCAGGCTTTTAAGGCTTTTCCTAGAAAATGTGGGCTAACAGTCCTGAAGGGAAGTACTTAGATTAAAGCCCTCGTGCCATGCCACCAAGCAGTGACAGCAAGGAAGCTATTCATGAGACTTACCGGAGTAAAGAGAAGAGCTGAGCAGAAAAATAAAGTCAGGCAGAAAGCTTAGGCAAGGGCATGCCAGCAAGAGGACACTGGTACTGTAATCCTGCCACTGAGGGAAGAGGGATGGGAAGACCAAGTGAGGAGGGAAGGACAGAATGACACAGCAGGAGCAGACACGGGAGACCGAATGCGTGCCTTGCAGGGGACCGGCTGTGATAGGCGAGCGGGGAGGCTGCCTGCGAGCTGGCAGCCTGAGCAGCTATGTTGGCTATTCCCTGCTCTGACGGAGAGAGCAAGGGATTAGAGACTCGGGCCCTCAGAAAGATAAAATAAAGGAAGGATTCATACGCAGCTGCTACCCTTCAGAACCAAGTCTTAATCCTTCAATGATTGGACACATTGTGCTGGGTGACATTTGTCTGTATTGACTATGGATCGCTCAATCTTGGTCTAACTTTTGTCTGTACCAGAAAAGCTGGGATGGCTTTCCATAATGTGAACTCCCAACTGCGACTGCCTTTTGCAACATGGGATTTGGGCAGGATTTGTTAAAAAACAGACTGATTCTTAACCATAGACTCAGTGGCTTGAAGGGACCACAGGAAGTCTTTAGTTCTACCTCTTGCTCGAAGCAAGCTCAGCTGTGATTTCAGACCAGGTCTCTCAGGGCTTTATATTAGTCTTAAAAACCTCCAAGGATGGAGACTGCATGAACTCTCCGGAAGGTCTATTCTCCTGCCTGACTGTCCTTGTGGCAAAAAAATTTCTCCTCATACCTAGCCTGAATTTCCCTTGTTTCAGCTTGTGCCCATTGCCTCTTGGCCCCCCACCTTATACCCCTGTGAAGAGCCTGTCTGTCTCCTCAATAACCTCCTTGTAGGTACTGTGGAGCTGTATTAGGGGCCCCAAAGCTGTCCCTTCTCCAAACTGAACATCCCACTTCCCCCAGCCTCTCCTCATGGAACAAATACTCCAGCCCCAGCCACCGCTGTGTCCCTCCAGTGAACTGACCAGCTCCTCCCAGTGGGGCAGCGATGCTAATGGAAATGGCTGGTTTAGCTGTCCCCCTGGTCTCAGTAGCTCCCAAACATATGTCCCCATTGCTGCCAAGGTAACCTGTCTAACCTACTTTCTGCATGTTATTGTGCCGGCTCACATTGGCCCAAAGTTTTTTATAAAAGCAAGCAGAGTGCTCCCCAGGGAGCTCAGCTGCATGCTGTTTATCCAGCAGCCAGCATCTCCCACTTCTGTGACCCACAAGCCACTCAGGCAGCATCTTGAGGTGCCAGATGGCCTGAGGACCATCTGCTGCCCACTCCCTAGAGAGAGATGTAGGTCAGTTTAATGCACAAATATGCAAACAACTGAGAAGCAATAGGCTGGTACTGGAAGTGGCAGCCAGGGCTACGGAAGAGAAAAGAAATGGAACATTGGCTCCAGTAAAAAATAATAACGCTCAGAACAACAACAGGAGGAAAATCACATGCACGCTACAATTATTTGGAGTAATCTTTCAAATTGAACTGTTGTTGCATGGCACTAGAGGAACCAGAAATGTTTTGCATCAGATTGACAAAGGATATAAAAAAAACCAAACAGTATTGGGCAGCTTAGTATCAAGAAGTACTGGATCAGAAATAGTCCACCTGTTAGCAGCACCTCAGACTTTCACTGGAGAGGACTAAAGGTCCTGCTATATTTGTAGAGACAGCGTCTGTGAGGTGGAAAGAACATACTTGGGCTGGTTTCTCATTAGTCTTATTTATCTGCTTGGAAGAGGCAGCTCATATTATCTGGGGACATGTGGGTATTGTGGCTTAAGGAAAAATCAGTTCTTCAAATCTTCTTCAGACACTGGTGGTGGCTCAGTAGCATTCCTAAGGAAGTCACAGATTTAAGGATAATGACAGGGAGCTTGCAAGGTCGGGGGCTTCTGCTGCAAATCTTCTGGAGGGTGTTGGAAACTGGCTGGATATGTTTTGAGAGAAGATATTTCTGGTTTTGTTTATGACAGGGCAGTGTAAGTGAGTGGAATAGCAGTAAGGATAAAAGTGTGTGTGTGTGCGGGCTCCTTGTGCTTCTCCTGTTTTGACTGGAGAATTCTCCTGTTCCATCCCCTGTTCATCTTTCTTTTGAAATAAAATCAGCTCCAGGGTTTCTGAGATCAAAACACTCAACTGAGCTACCAAGGAGCTAAGCAACAGCTGGGCTGCAGGGAGTTACTCCAGCATATCCTCAATCCTTGGCAGACACAAGGCAGGATGTGTTCAGCTTCGGTGTCTTTCATGGGGTTAAAGCTATTACATGTTAGAGCATTTTTGCAACAGCCTGACAGCATGCACACAGACCCTCATCACAGTTCAAATGACATGCAGAGATTCACTGGGCAGTGGGAACTTGGTCATGCCCTTGAGACATCAGAGCTTATCGGTAACAGGAAATTAGTTGGGGCCATCATTATAAAAACTAGCTACAAGAAATCCAAAGCGACATGTTCTGAGTTGTTCCTAAATATGCAAGTAAAGAAAACAGTCTCTCGCACGGTCAGGGAACAGAAAGGGGCAGATAAAATCACTGTTCCTGAGCATGTGTGGAGTATGCGTGTGTAGCTCCAGAAGATTAAAAGGGATCTGCTGGATTTTCGCCTGTGGATTGAAACAACCACCTCAAAGATGGAAAGGGAAACTCAGACTGAGAGGTTTGAAACTGCCATGCAGGTAATTTATATGCTGAGGACAGCTCATGAGGACTGGCTTTGGGATTCTGCATGCTGGGATGGTTGCATCTGGTGAGCTGAGGAGAGAGCTGGCTGAAAACGCTCTCTGTGAAACCTGCACTGCTTCTGAGGTTTCTGCTTTTGCAATGCTTTGGGTATTTCGTGTCCCTGTTTGGGGGAAGAGAAAGAAAAGCTTTCTCTAATCCATAAGAAAGAAGATATATGTACCTTACTCATATTAAAGGTAGACCACTCCTTGAGAATTTGCTGTAGATGGCTGAATTTATTTTTCAGTTGTGTCCAGCTGTGAGCAGGATTGCATAACACTACACTCTCTTTGTTGTGCAGTGGTGTTTCCACCTGAGGTCATTGGTAAATTTACACCGAAATTGCCTCTTGCTGGATTAAACAGCAGCAGCGACAGCATAGATCTACTGAAGACATGGGCTTCCCGGGGCAGGAGGGGGAAAGTAAATTAAGTAAATTTCTACCTGTATTTATAATTTGCTCTATATGATATTCAATGCATTCAGCCTTACCAAATGGAAGGACAAGCTCATTCATTGTCACTGTTACTGAAGGATTTGGGTTTTCTTCCTATGTTTTTCTGACATGCTTTTTCCTTTCTTTCTCCAGGCCATTTTCCTGTTGTTCTGTGCAACATTCAGCTCCCACCTGCTGATGCTTTCTCCCCTCTCTGGTGCTACTGTCACTGGCATTGAAACAGTTACTTTTGGGGGGTTTGTGTATTCTTTTTTGGGGGGGTGGGAAGGTTTTAGGTGAGAGAGTGACAGTTCAAGTTTAGAGTCTCTTTCAAATGCTCAAGGGCTTTAAAAAACGCAGACTGTCTGAAGGCAGTACCGTGCTGGTTAAAAGCACTTTAAAAAGTTCTGAGGGTTTCTTTTTTCACCACAAGCGATAGCAAGCCTTAATTCTTATTCCACCTAAATGAAAGCTTAACTTCTGCAGAAGCACTAATATCCCCAGGAAACCATATAGACTGATGTGGCCTGCAGGCCAGTCACTTGACAGAAGGTAAAGAGGCTGGGGAGGGTCTCCTGCCCTTGGCACTGACCAGAAAAGGGCCATCAGCACCCCTGTGCAAATTGTAGCTGCTCTGCTCCGTGAGACCCTGCCTGCACAAGAAAATCTAGAGACAGCCATTCCCAGTCCCACCATACACGGGGATGCAGACTGCAGTGGATGCCATGGCCTGCCACTTCAGTGCCAGATCCGTATCAGTGAGAGCATAACTTTTGGATTCTAGCACGGAACCGCCACTAAGAACTTGGGAGGAGTTCTTCACGGCTTTCCTGCTGAACAGTTTTTCATGTCTTTTTGGAAAGATACAAGTCTTTCAAATTATATTCTACCTGGGCAGAACCAGTACCTGTAATACCACTATTTCAGTCAATTATGTTGGAAATAAAATTGATCCATTCTGTTTACATATGTACCATAACATAGTTATGCCATTTCATCATTATATGATATACTTATAACATGATCATATAAAGTAACAAGCAGGCATCTAATGTATATAATGAAAGTATAGTGTGCATGAAGAATTTAGAAATGCCGATAATCTAAAATGTGATAATTACACTTTAGAAAGAGCCTTCGTAAAGGTCACAAGACACAGAAGCATGGTGATGTGTGAGCAGTGGCCTAGAAGTCAGAAGCTTGCTGAGTCTGGCAACGTTTCCCTGCTGCGGGCAGCTACAACTGGACCTGTGTTGGGAGAGTCCCACGAGCTCCCAATGCAAAGTCTGTCAAGACCGATCTCCACTGGGTTTAATTTACTTCTAAAGAAACGTTGTAAACTCTTGGAGCAATCTGACACTTTGCACGGTGACCTGTTGGGAATCATTTCTCTCTTGCTTAGTCCTGTGTCAGTTAAAAAAAAAGAGGGAAATAGTAACATATTTGCATTTATTTGCATATACAAAGCAGGTGCTCCACACTGCATCAATTTTCTACAGAGTTCCTAGCTCCAAATCAATCTCAAAAGGGCTGGGAGGTTATGATTTGCCTTCTAATAAGATTTTATGGCCTGAAGGGTTTGTCATATACCTAAGGTTTGCCAGTGTTCTTTCTTCTACAGCTCAAAGAGTCTGGCTACCAATGGCAGTTAATAATGCAGCCAAATTAACTGACATAGAAAATCCCAATAGGCAACAGACTTAACTATTTTAAGCAAATAATTTAATTCTTGATCTACATCAGTAAGAATATATTTTCTGAATTTTAGTAAGGAAACTAAGAATCTGGAGGAATTCCCCACGGTTCACTACTGAACAGTTTTTGATTTATTCTTGGAAAGATTCAAGTCTTGAAACTTTAAGAGCAAGCAAAATCAATTATCAGGGTTTCAATTTTCTCCAGGCAATTTCCACCGCTTCAGCTTGCCCAAGAGATAGACTCTCCATAAATACATTATGCTATGTGCTATTTGAAGAATTTGGCAAAGTGGAGAATAGCTTCACTTGAAAAATCACACATAAGGTAAAGGTATCCCTCAGGTAAGGCATGCAGTCACACCTGAATGCATCTCTGCAGTTTGGAAACAACTCTTCTCTAATAAATACAGGTAATTTATTGGGAAGATAAAGAGCAGTATTAGCTGTTCCCCCTTGTTCTGGTACTGCAGTGAAGTCAACCCTTATAAGTTAGCATAAAATCTAGCATGAAACTTCAAAAAGGTACTGAATCCTGAAACAGTCTATTTTTAATATAATTTAATTTTAAAATGATGCTCCTCTAGCTAGAAATGATCTTCTGTCAATAGACTGTGGAAACAGAGTTGGGCCAAGTCAGCCATCAGCCCTGGACATTTTGTGAACCTGCCAGGGGAAATCTCTGGGCCCAGTTCAGATGTGATCATGCTGTAAATCACACATCAAGTGTAATTTGGAAGTCTTTAATTTTAAATGCCAACAGTACATTGGCCAAGGGTGAGTTGCAGAGAAAAAAATGTCTATTCCAGTAAGATAATGTAAACTGATTTGCTTTGTATAAGGTAGCTTTTTGCCTTTCCCTCCCATTTCTAGCCCCTTCCATTTGCCAGTAATGTTCACTTGCATCCGTTTCATTATCGATATGCAACATTATTTTGGTTGGGTTTTTTTTTTCAGATGGCTGCTGGAACTGGCTTGTAAAAATTAGAAATGGAAAAGACTCATTAGAGGCTGGGTCCTGCAGCTGCTCTGTGTGTGGAGCTGCCATTGATTTCCCCAGCAGCACCTGCTGGTGAGCAGCACGGAGAATAAAGCCAATTAGAAATTAAAGGCAAGCTCTCTCAGCTGTACCGGCTGTACATGGGCAGTAAAGCATCTCATAATTGGAGCCCAAGATCTTTCTCTGGAAAGGACAAGGTCCAAATTCTGCTGACAATTATAAGTAAGCTGAGGGGCACAGGGGGCTGAGCAACACTGAGGTTATGACTAACCTGTTTTAAGACTACAGGAGGGAAGAATAGGGACTGACACAATGGGAATGACACAGATTGAGATAACATTTAAACAATACTTGGAAATGAGGGGAGCGTTCGTGGTGAAAGATAAAAACCTGCAGAAAGAAGGGGGAAAATAACAGAGACGGTGGTGAAATAAATCCTGATGAGCATCTTGTTTTATAGGATAATGACAGGGTGGCTGATGAACTGTTCGTTCAGAAGGAACCACGCAGTGATCTGCAGAGCTGGCAGCACTACTAAATGTAGTAGTGCTACATGTCTGAAACTGCTGCTGATGTAAACACCACTGACCTATTTTAAGACATGCGTGGAAGGAGAATCACTACATGGGAAAGGCAAAAGGATGCAAAAGGTATATTGGCATTAACAGATAGAAACTGTGAAACAGTGTTAATTGAATCTTTTTATAAGGGTTTTCTAGCTGTCTAGATAGAGTCAACTTATTAAACTTAACAACATTTATGGGGATCAGATGAGTAAAAGAGAAAATAAAAACAAAGAGATAAAAGGATGAATAAAGAAAAGATAAGATGAGAGTGACTTTCATATTTTACCAAGCTGAAAGACAAATATGAGAGGTGGCACCAATGTCACCAGTTTGTTAGAATATAGCAAATCTTAATTTTGCATACATAAAATACCTATGCAAGTCATATTTATTGTGAAAGGCAAACTGGTCTCTGGTTTACATCCTGGACTTGAATAGGAGTATACAGACAGATACATGCATAATGTTTAGTTTTAGATATCTTCAGATGTGTCTCCAAAAGTCTACTACTACTACAACAACAAATTTAAAAAGTGTTTTTCCTCTAATGGCACTCTAAAAGAGAGGATGGGTTAGATTGCAGTCCTTTTCAAGACCCTCAGAGTGGTTATGTAATTTAGAGACTCCCCAAACAAGCTGGAGTATGGGGAATTGCTAAACCAGGGGAAAATCAAATATTTAGCACCCCCCCTTGGAATCAGAGAGAGCAGTTCTAGTTCACTTGGATACTCTGAAATCATCATCAGCCAATCTATAATACTGTCTGTTTCTATAGCATTGCAAGCATTGTAACAACACATCAGTTGTTACTCTTTACCTTATTTATTAATTATTTTTTTTGGGGGGGGTGTCTTAGCTCTGTTGTCTGAGCCCAGAATGTATTTTACTACAAATCATAGTTATCTGGGGTTAAAATAATAATAAATCAAATTTTTAGAATTAAAGATGTAGGAACAAATTTCTGTGCAGTGATTTGCACAGTGTGGTAGCTTGCATGCAAGGAGCTAATATAATCTATTAAGCAAGTTCAACATCAAGCGGCAATGAACTGCAACAAGCACATTGTACTCATTATGTGAAAGGGTAAACTGAGACACAAAGCGTTACATGTTAATACATAATAAATAATGACTTGCCCAAGGTCATGCAGATGGGAACAAGATGTGCTCAGTTCTTTCCTACTTTAATTGCGCTGTGCTTGCTTGATACATGAGGGCCAGAGCTGCATGCTTAGAGTGAAGCAGAGGTCCACCTCACAAAAATGTTCAGTGTCTTTATGTGCTTTATGTGCCTTTGCCTTCTGCAAAGTGTTTGCATTGGTTGTGAAATTCATAGGACCTGTCTAGTCACCTTGAATAAAGATGGTCTAAAACCCACACTGCTAAGTTAGGTAAATCATAGGACTGGAGTGCCAAAATGTTAGCCAAAATAATCTTCCCTATACAATGGAACTGTACTTCACATGACCATGGAAAATCAAAATTCTGATTTTCTTTACATTCATAAGACATCTGTGAGATCACTGAGCCTTTTCAGGAGTTGTGACTACCACAGCCCACATAGAACAATGTAAATACAATCCCAGGGCTGTCATATTATTGTTCTGATGACTAATAAATATTACTTTTTCTCAGTTTGGTTTTTTCCCAATCACCTGGTCTCCCACCTGCCTTTCCTGCCTTATAAGACAGCCAGTGGGTAAGTTCCCCAGATCTGCCTTTAGTTCTATTCTTTCTCACTTACTTGCTAGTCACAAAAAGGAAAAGCTTCTGGAGGGCGCACCGAGCAGTAAGTCCCCCTGAAACCTCCTATGTGCCAGACAAGAGCAAACAAGGAGAAGTTACAGTTCCTTAAGTCTGGCTTGCTCTGTCTTCTCTTTTATGTCACCAACTAACGTTGACTAGCTGGGTCCTTGTGAAGCTTTATCAATTTCAAAGTCCTGTTCTGTCATCCTGATCCTTCCTCGACTGTCAGGTGTCAAGGATACACACAGGTCATCAATCTTCCAGGTATCCTTCATCAAAAAGTGGAAGAAGAGAGAAATGCAGCATTTCAGCATGATCATCCATCTCAGGTAACAAACACTGTGGAATCATGAACCTGGTAACAGCTGGCAACTTGCCTTTCTAAAGGAAAGTATGAAAGTCCCCCAATAACAATGGATGCTTTACTGGCAACCTCAATTGGCTGGGATATTAAATACTATATATGTCTATTTTGTCACTGTTTTAGCAGAACAACCAGAAAAATAGAAGTGTCTATACCCCTAAGACGTGACGTACATGACAGTGAAACATGCATATACTTAAGCTTCCTTAAAAAGTAACATGCAATTTCCTCACAATGAAAGAGGATGGCAAAAGCCACTGACCAAAAGCCATTTGGAAGTTTGGAGCTGTTCATTTTGGGGGGGTGGAGGTGTGTGTGTGAATTAGGAAAATGTTAGTCAATCAGATTTCCATCTAACTTCTTTTCCTTTTCCATAGTTAAAGGACACCTGCTACCAGGGTGATAAAAAAAAAAAACCAACCCAAAACTAAGAAAGAAGAAATTTTCAAGTTGTTTCTCCTTAGGCTGCGGAAAAAAACTAATAGAAGGTCCCACTAAATCATTATTAGAATGATTTTAACAGTAATAAAAAACAATAAGGTGATGCCAGAGGAAAATACAGATCAGAAAATACTCTAATTCATTCCAGACCCAAATGTCGTTTTAAGAACATACTCAAATATGTGAAGTTATTTTTTGAATTAATAAGGACTTCAGATAGGCTCTTGGTCATCACAGTGATTGTGAATCCTGACTTAACCCAATCTGAAATTATCATCGTAAGACAAGGTCTTGGAGATACAGAGAACAGCTCGTGTCTGCACCTACAGTGCTGTGCTCATGCAACGTTTTAACTTGGCTAAGCAGGGACTCGAGCAACACCACTCCAGACTCTCAAGAAGGATTTGCAAGACCTGAAGCTGATTTACTCCATTATGGTGCACCCTGGCCAAGAAACATATAGTCCTCCAAAAATGAAGAATGTGTTCAGAGCACTTTTAGACCCACTGACACTGGTGGAGTGACTTAGGAGAAACTGAAATAACTGCATTAGACTTTGAATATGCAATACAGTTTTGGTATAAAGTACTGCCTGTATTCCAAGAGCGATCCGAAGGGTCTGACTATACTGGGTAAGCCATCAGTCAGGCCTTGATTTTTGACTTGAACACCACTGGCCAAGCAGTTACCTAGGTTATCACTGTTACCCAGAGTATCACTGATCTAGATTTTCGTGGTGAAATTTATCTGGGAAAATCACAGGTGAATAATAATTCCTGTTAATCTTCACAATTCATAAATCAAGATCACTGCCTTCTGAAAGCTAACCATAAAACCAAACCAAACCAAAAAAACAACCAACGAAAACAAAACAAAATGGAGAATGGACCTCCTGAACTTGGCTTTCATACCAGTCTTTTCTTGTTTTGCCTTATCTTCAAAGTTATGAAGATATCATTCAGGTCAAAGCTGTTATGTACAGAAAGAGCTAGAGAGCTCTGAAGGTGAGGCAAAGCAGCAAAGTATTCTCCCTCTTTTCCTTAGGTCAAAAGACTAACAGAGAGTTCAGCTTTGGAATTTAGAAGTGCTCTGCTTCACTGGTTTCTGTGGAGGCAACCTCCTCTTTTAAAAACAGCCCTTAAAACAGAGCCTGGGGGAAAAACACACAGTCCTTTAGAGGACTTCATTGCTTGCGATATTTACATGGAAAACGAACCGTGTCAAAAAGTATCCTGAACTAGAATGTCTGGACTAGCAGAACCAGCGTAGAGTCCCTGTGCCTGCTAACCTGATGTTTGTGATGGCACTGTGGAATTGCCGAGACGCAATACTTGCATTAGGTAAAGGCTCTACTCCACAAGCATCCATCGCTGTTCACTCTGGCTACATTCATTCAGTTAAAACGTATCCGATAAATCAAATCAAAGGGCTGTTCTTCTGAAGAATGCAGTCAATAAGAAAGGCAGGGCTTCAGCTACACCTAGCGGACAAGCCCCCAGTGCTGCAGCTTTTCTGCAGCCATGCCGCCAGCCTGAGTTTAGCTGTCACGTCAAATTACTCCTGCTCTGCTCCAATACATAAACTGCGAATTGAAACTAAGCACCTTCAATTAAGCATCAACAATTTAACCGACGCCTTTCGAAAAGCTGTGTGATTATCTGTGCGTTGCTGACTTTCATGTAAAGCATTTGATTAGGTCAGGCAGGAGGAGCTCACCTCCAAAGGCGAGAGCTAAGGGAGAGAAAAAGCAGCCCCAGGATGGGACGGAAGGCTGCTGGGCAGCAGGGCCCTCTCTGTGAAGCCGGGGATGGGGTGAGACACCCATCAGAGGCTGCTCTTGTCCTTATAGGGCAAAGTCACACACAAGGTGACTTGTGACAGACCAGCTGTCGCCCTCCCCTACCATCCTAGGGCACGGCTGCACTAACCCACCGGCTGCACTAACCCACCGCAGCGGCTGACCACGCACCCCGACGTGAACACGCTGCTGCCTCGAACGCTCTCAGTGACTTCTCCTTGCCCTGATTCAGCTGAAGTGAGGACACCAGAAAGCACGGGGTCGTCGTGATTCCTGGCCTCTGAAAGAGAATCCCACCAGATGAGGCTGAGATACCAGATTACAGGGGATTTAAAAAGAGAGAAGGTGGGTTGTGGAAGCAGCAGTGAGAACAGGCTTCAAGTCCATGTTTTGGCTGCAATGGTTTCCAGTGTGGTGGCTGATTGGGAATGGGACTGCTCCCTACTCATCTTCCAGGAGCAAGGACACGGATCCTGTGTCTGTTCTCCAGAGCAGAGCAGCTGGCACATGGGACTGCAGGCTTCATTGGCTCTGTCCGATGGCAGCTTTGCTCACTAACATCCACCAGAGCAAATTCAGATTTATGTTGTAAATAATGGTCTGTGAAGAAAGTTAACAACCTCACGCTTTCTCAGATTCTCTACTTCTCCTGTGCACAACATGGTGCCCTGTCAAACATGACAAGCAAAACCAAGCTGTCCCCATCACTCCACTGACAGGCACCTGTTTTAGCTTGTGGGTTACGGCTGACTAGTTTTCAGACCTACCCCCTGAAACTTTTTCTGTGATGGTCATAACTGATTTTTTTCTGTCTGCTACTTAGAAGGGCTTTATATTTATCTCCATACCTATTTTGAACCTTGCCCTTCATCTCCTTGTCAGATCACACACTAGCCTTAGTGCAGCCTGCTGATAAGCAACCCAAAAGCAACCCAAAACATAACTATACAACCCTTATAATCCTATGAGTAACCTGAAATGTAACTATTTAGCTTCCATACAAAGCAGATGTGCACAGGGGCTTGGTGTCATTTCCTGTCACTGGAAAATCCCAGGAATCCACTCCTGCCTTCAAATACATACTTCGTACAAAGCTTACGGAGAACATATGACTGCACCAGGTGTGTAGACAGATACAATATCAATTATTTGTAATATTTATTATACTGCATATTAATTATTATATTACAATATAATTGTAAATACCAAATTGTTTGGAAGAAAACAGAAAAGATTTTGAGTAACAAGCCTTTAAATACTCATCTCAGCAGAGAAAGAGTGATACCTGACATTCTCTGTTAATTCTGTTTGAACAGCAGCAGAGATGGAACTTCATATACTTTCAGAAAGTTCACCCTCTCCTGCGCAGTGCACTGGTGTTGGCAAAGCAGGCTGCAACTGAGAGGAAGCTCACAGCGCAATTGTTAGGAGGCTCTTGATCAAAACTGCACATACATAGGTGCACCTTCAGCATCTTACTGAGATGAGCATCTGTTAAATATTTTCTTTTGAACTTAAGAAATGCTGTGTACTCACACTATTAGCTTCAGCCATGGTTTTTAGGAGCTTGACAATTCTGAAAATTTCTTCTGTTTTCTTTATTGATGATAAAATAGAGAATACATTGCCAAATGAACATGCCAATAGACAGAGATAACAAAATGGCCTGGTGAAAGAAAAAGATGAGAAATGTGGTCAGCATTTTATGAGGCCTGGAAAATCTTTTGCTTATTTTTAATATGGTAAATATGCCTTTTAAAATCTGTTTCAGGCCTGTGATCAAATTGCCCCTGTGTAATTTTTGAAGAGGAGGAAGGGCACAGCAGATGGAGCAGGACTGCAATACCTGATCCAACTCTATTAAAAACCTGGTGTTGCAAATTTCTTTCTAAAATCAGGCAAAGAGAATAACAGAGAACCTACCATAACAGCAGTTCATCTGTTCAGTCATTTGATGTATCTTATTATTCTTGCAGTTCCTGAGACTCAGCTTTATCTTGTGAGTGAGCACAATAGTGGCACCATATTGAAATGTGTAAATATATTTTCAGAAACTATGTAAAACACCTCCTCTGTACTGACAAAATGATGCACTTAGAATACATGAAACCCTGAGAAAATGCTGCTGCCTTAGGTTCCGAATTCCTTTGATTCCTCATCTTAGTTTTATTGCACATGCAATGTTATCTGACAAATATGTTTGCCTGGCTATTTAAAAAATACTTTGCCTTATCATTTAGGCAGCTCACATCAACGCTACTTAGTCCTTGTTCACGCTACTACCCCTGCGAGTGATGATACAGAACCAGAGCAGGTTAAGGTCGGTGTGTGCAGCCCAGGTCCCTAACATTGGCAGTTCTTATTCCTGTCGGCGATAGCCCCACAGCGAGTACTTTGGAGGAAATGAAGGCTTCAGAAAGGATGGCTGTAGGGTCAGGGACACGAACTGCTTTTTCTGACTTAATTTCTCTCCCCTCCATGCCCAAACCCACACCGATTTTGCCGAGGTTTCTGACACGAGAGGGTGTCGGTCCCTTGGGTACCAGCTCACAAATTAAGCCCTTCCGTGCCACTCAGCCGGGCGGGCGCAGGGGCAGGAGGGGCAGGACGGCTCCTATAGCCGGACGGCGCTGCAGAAGCTCCCGGTGCCCTGAAGAAGTATCTCTGTGTGGCTCCACAGACACTGGCCACAGCCCTGGGCCAAACACCAGCCATCCGCGGAGTGTGGAAAACACCTCCTGGGGGTGGGGTGCGCGAGAAGAGAGAAAGTAAAAAAAGAAACAAACGAAACAAATGAAAGGAACTCGGCAAATCCAGATGTTGGAATTTTCCAATCCCCCTAGCAAGACAAGATAAGCAGGGGATAATCCTCGTTTATATAACTTTTTTTTTTTTTTTTAATAAAACCTGAGAGCAACAGGCATGTTTTCACAAGGTTTGTTTGCTTGTGCTCCAAAGCCAGGCCGAGACACTCGGGGAGGCCTCGCACGCCCTCGGGCCGCCGTGCCGCGCCGTGCCGCCTGCGGGCACCGCCGCCCCCCGCGCCGCGGGCAGGGCTCTGACGGGCACCGGCTGCCCTCGCTGCAGGCCGTGCCATTCCTCTCCCTCCCGCACGCCTCGGTGCGGGCCTCTCGCCCCGCACAGCCCCGCAGCGCGGACGAAGCTCCCCGGCCCGGGGGAGCGGCTGCCGGTCCCCCTCTCCGTTCCCCGCACCCGGCGGCGGCTGCGCGGAGCCCGGCGGCGCCCGCGGGAGC
>JAVJGJ010000059.1:51518615-51528895 GCA_035590215.1 Microhierax caerulescens | reverse complement strand
GCCTCATGTTTGCCCCACAGCCACTCGGGGTGTGCAGGCAAGCGCCCACCCACTCCTGCCCAGGGCGAGCGCCCACCCACTCCTGCCCTCGGGCGCTGTGGGGGGGGTCTGTCCGCATTATTTACCATTGTTTTTCTTGGAACGGCAAAGAAAAACAGACCACGAGGAGCGCGGGTGGCTACAGGCTTTGCGAAGGCGATGGCCCTGGATGGCCCTGGATCCGGCCTCGGGGCACCACTGGATGGCCCTGGATCCCGCCTCGGGGCACCACCCCGGCAGGGCCACGTTGCAGCCCCCCGCCCCCCCCAGACCAGCGCTCCTGCCTCTTGCTCCAGATCCACCGGCTCCTCGCTGAAGGGCGGCCGTGCTGAAGTAGCAGGCTGATGGTGGCCCATTTCAGTAGTGCCTTCTGGCTTCCTGCTCGCCCTCTCCACTTCCCTCCTTTAAGCTGCCCACAGGCACGCTGAGGGGGCTGCGGTAGGCAAGATGCCCTCCACAGACACAAGGAATTGTGTGCTCCTCTTTTCAGGTCGAAGCGGCCATTGTGTAGGCCGAGATGGGGTTTCTGCTCCTCCACACACTCCACAAGGACACAGCAGTGCAGGAGGTCCCCCCTGGGGTGGCGCAGGTGAGGGCAAATGGGACACTTCAAGATGCTGTCCATATGGTAGCCCCCTTCCCCCCTTTTGGGTGGGCTATGTCCTTACCTGGCTGCAGTGAACGATGGAGGTGAAACTAAAAGGAGGGTTCAGCTTCACCTCATCTCCCCCTAGGATGGAGGCAGAGCTGGGTTCCCGGGGCACAGCGAGGTGTGGCAGATGAGAGGCGAAGGGCAATTCCCTGCGTATCCTTAGCAAAGCCATGTGGGCAGGCGGTGGTGGGTAGGCACATACAAGACACCAGAAAAATGCTGGGCTGACACCCCAGCTGTGAGGAACATCAGGGATGGAATCAAAGTCCTAGGAGGACAGGAAGCTTTACAAGTGTCAGGGTTACTTCGAGGAAGTGACCTCATCCTGCAGTTCCCTTTCCTGCAGCGATTAAGTAGGGTGCCCACCACTACTTCACCTTTTGGTCTTCAAATGCATGTGAGTAGGTGAATGTCTGGGAGGTGCTGCTGAACTGGGACCTCCAGTATGGCCAGGGATGGTCAGGGAAGTGACAATACCTTTCCGAAGATTTCTCCTTCTCGTGGTTGTGCAGGTTTTGCAGGGCAAAACAATGAATAATAAGAAGATCCTGTTCCATTTGGCAAGTAGTCAGCAGTGTATCATGACAAGTGGTTTGTTTAATGTCACATATCCATGGTGATACTGGTGTGCCTTTTTGCTCTCCACTGCCTTAAGTTTGCGATCCTTTTTAAAGCCAAGCACACATCATATCACCGCCCTGCAAATGCCCTTTCCTATTTTCGGCTTTCAGATGCTGGAAGCTGCCAGCTTGCCAAAGTGAGTTATGGAGAGTTGGCATGAGACTGCCAGAAGCAAAAGTAGGGAAGTCACAGCCTCTACGATACCTCACTCATACAAAACAGATCTTCAGGTATTTACAGCCCACACAAAAAGAATTGGGTAGGATGGAGCTTTCTTCATTGGGGGTTGCAGTGAGGTCCAGATAAGGCTCAGCAGAGTGGTGCCAGATGAGCCAAGTTTGTCACTGTTAATGGCCATAGCAAAGTGGGAACACAGTCATTTGGTTGCTTTCCAGGAAACCGCTGGAAGGCTGGTGACAGGCAGCTAGGGGAACGCAGGACAAAGCACAAGCCCATCACTGCTGAGCTAGCAGGAAGCCCCGAATCTCATCCGTTTGCCTCTCCTGATCTAAGCCATGGTACTTAAAGAAGTCTTTTCACTCATATTTTTCAAAGTCTTCTAATACCTGAGTTGGTTCTTCAGTCAGACAGCAAGAAAGCGGGGCACTGCATGTCAGGAGAATGCTGGAGATGGCCAGGGGTGTGAAAGAAAGCAGCAGGGTTCACAGAGTTGCTCCTCAGCAAAGAATCAATCTGAGTAGAGCTGAAAGCAGAATATGACTGCTGGGCCCATCTAGGAAGAATCTCTGAGAAATACCTAACACAACAATGGAAAAGAAGGGAAAAGATGGATCCTCAGTTGGGTGTTAACATTTTGGATCGGAAGGTCAGGCAGGTGCTGAAGCTGGGTTACGGAATTTGCCCCACACTCCTTCCAGACTGGAATGTCTGCAGAGTGTGGTGAAAGGAAGGAAAGGAAAATTAGAAAGGAGAATCCCAGATGGTGTTTTTCCAGGTATTTATGGGAAATGTTCAAGCTGGCTGAATACTTGTAGTTCCAGGGATATATCACTGGAACAAGACACACAGGGCAATGGATTTCAGGAGGACTTGGATCTCCAAAGTGCTTTTTTACAACTCCAAAAATATAATCCCTAACTCTCTGTAACTTGCCTGTCCCAGATCATTGTGGATGTGAGTTTCTATGTGTTCCCTCCCACGCTGACACAAAACAGTCAGGAAAACCCAGTTCAGGACATCTGCTAGGGTTATCTGATAGGAAATTTTATATTAGAATGATATCCTGAAGAAATGCCCTTTCTGTAGAAATTATTAATCTCCTCTATTGAGAAGAAGAACCATGATTTTCTGGCTGCTCTTGCAGCTGACCTTCTCATAGCTTCCTTCAATCCCACCCTTCCCTGGGGCACCAGGTGCTTGGGAGGGAAGAGGGAACCGTGGTGCAGAGGTTCCCAGCTCTCTGCTTTATTAATGCTGAGCTGAATGGCTGTCACTGGTTTCACTGCCCACCCTGAAGAAAAAAAGTGAACATGTCAGGTTTGTTCCAGGTGGGCACCCAGGAAGCAAAGAAATCAGTTTTGGTCTCTCAACAAGCCTCTTTTTTCCTGGAATTCCCTTTGTGAGAATAACAGTAGGCTTTTTTTTGCCTGTGGGGTGAAAACACAGGAGTTTTGACTAGAAGGGAGTTCCATTTTCTGACACGCTTTACTGAGAGACCTATTCTTATGTGATTGGGGACCAAGAGTGGATACAAGATTAGCCACGAGTCTGGGCTTAAGATCCCCCAAGTATCCAGGTAGGAAGGAATTACCTTGGCAAATTTGAACAAAATTTGAATTACCTTGGCTGTCTGAACAGCATCGAAGTCCAGTCTATAACAGAAAATATAGGCTTAACTCGGTTCACTTAGTTCCTTGCCAGACACAAGATTCCTAAAGCCACCACAGTTCCCCTCTGCCGGTCCAGACATCACCAGGCATTCCCCAGAGCTGAGCATCTTCCCTCCCATTTTAACTGTCCTCTGCTGGGGAAGGCCACTGGTCGGTGAGGTAGTCATCTGCCATACAGGTAGGCAGCCCGAGTGTGAAAGAGATGACCCATTAGGGGTTTCTTTCAGTGGTGGTTTATGTTGCAAGGAGTTACTGGAGTGATGTCAAAGCAAATCTGTACTATGTTCTTCACAGCTGGCTAGTGTGGGAGAGTCGGTGGAAATGCAGAGAGATCCAAAGCATGTGCTATCTCCATTAGTCAGCATGCATCTCATTTTTTCTTTGCCAGGTCTCACAAGGTAATCCATCTCTGCACTGACTGCCTGTGGTTACTCCGCTGAGAATGGGAGTTACCAGTCTATTTGTCAGCCACAAATCTTTATGAAAAGCAAAGAGTTACCCAGAGCAAGGAACTTCTGAAGCATTTGGGGGTATGTTAGAGGGTTTCATGTCCTTCCATCCCTTGTTATTGTGCCAGGAACCAAAGACATACACATTGAAGTGCTGTTCTAAATTAGGAACACAGGCTATGCAGATTATGCTGCTCTCTCTCCACCCACCTTTTCCTGTTTGTTTAGATGGCTCAAGATAGTAACATGCTGGTATATTTTATGTTGATAATAATGAATGTGGCTTTGCACCCTTCATCTGCATCATATTGTTTGTGTGAGAATGTCTTCAGAAGTGTGACAAGCTCCATTGTTTAGTGTTATACCCTCTCAGTGCAGTCCTTCAAGCTTGTGTGATTGCAGCCGAGGTTCTTCCTTAAGTGAAATTTCACGGCAAGGTATTTTCTTTGAAAAAAAGTAACTTTGTAAAAATGAGAAAATGTATTAAGAACATTATGTCTTGAAGAGGCTCATGAGAATGTAAATATACAAAAATAAACACACACAAGTAAATCATTAATCAAATATCATTCAGTTTGTATTCTGTCACACAGAACCCTAACATGGATCTTTTTGCTACTCTACTTTTGGGTATTAGTGGAAACCAGAAATAACAAAAGGAAAACGTTCAGGTGCCTTTGAGAAAGTGGTAGCAGCGTCTGTAGTAAACCAAATGACACCAGATTCAAATAGAACACAGGCAGGGGAAGCAGCCACCAGCTAGGCTGTATGAACAAAATTTTGTTCCATTTGGAGACCGAGCCAAGTAATGATACTACTGTTTTGGGTCAACAAAGACTTTTAAAAAATCTTCAGGTAGAATTAAATGTTTTATTTAATTAAAAATTATTAGAAAGCAGAGTACATACTTCTAATATGTATTAGACCTGGATGATTACACCTAAAGTGTTCGTTGCATACATTCTATAATTAATTGAACTGGTAGTTGACAAGTAATTTATTTGAAGTCCACTGAATAATTGAAGCATATTATTAGAATGAATTGGAATGTTCCAAAAAAAGAAAGATTTATGATTACAAATATAGGTCCCAATCCAGGATACATTTATACATATGATTAACAGTCACATTTTTTAGGCAGATCATTTCACACAGTACCCTACTCTCTTGTATCTGCATACAAATACTCTTTTTTAAATCTGTGTGTCTGCGCAGGAAGCATGACACTTCTCAGTAAGGGTAAGGCTGACAAAATCTTAACTTCTGAAACCACCAACTGATCAAGTTGACACAGCTTAAATCCAACAGTGCTCTGCACTTGGGACTGGATTTCCAGGTGGTCGCATCTTTACAGCACAACAGTCCACTTGAGACACTGATCTGTGTGAGTGTCTGGACTGGAATTTAATAATATCCAATCTAAAATGTAATTATATTATTCCATTGATTAAGCTCACATTTTCCCTTTGCAGTTCCAATATTTCTGCCTTGAAGAAAATATTAGTAAAATTAACATAACGATTATATAAGAGAAATGTTCCATTGCTGTACTGAATGTCAGTTTACATTTGGGTAAGGATATACTTTGCACATGCTTATTGGACCTAATGGTACCATATGCAACAGAATCTTTCTAAATCACAAGAGAAATACTGACTGCCATCTCCATCTATAGTTCAGCATACAGGAAACAAGTGTGTGACAAAACAGTGTTGCAGGATGTAGGAAAGTAGTTCTTCAGTATAATCACTGTGGTCATTAAGGCTTCTCCAGCATCCTTGCCACTTTGAATTTTATTTAAATAAATAGGGAAGTAGTCTAATCCTCCTAACGATGACAAAGGGTTACAAGCAGCTGTGGTATTGGTCACATGTCACATTGTCAGCAGACAGTTGCAGTTTCAGTTACATTTTCGCCTTTGATTTGATTATGTTTTTCTCCTAAATGAAATAATTATAATGTGTGTACTGTGTGGTAATGGCAGCAGCATTCATTTCAGGCCTTTACAAATATGCTGTGGGTTCAGGAGAATTTGTAAGCAATAAACCTTCTCATCCTGTTCAACATTTTACGCAACTTACTTCACATACAGCTTGAGGGTGGTTTCCTTTTACAGGTATGAAGGCTTTGGGAGTCATTCCAGTCTGACCCGTCTTTTCAGTGGATTTTCACTGCATGTCTTTAGTTGAGAACCTGTGACCCTTTATAATGCAAACCTCTGTTTTGAGGCTTTATATATTTCAAATTGGGTCTCATCTCAGTCTTGCACTTCACATGGTCTTTCTCTGGAACACAGATAAGTTATCTTTGTTTTCTGTGGCAAGGGTTAATCTTGCTCAGACAGGCCATTCTCAGTGTAGAAGATGCCTATCTGTGTTTCTCCCTTCCTGAATGCTTGCTGCAGAAGAGGCTTGCTGCTATCCCTCTCAAGATTAGTTACACACTTTCTATGTGGATTACTTCCTGTTTTCCCTCAACATTTCATTTTGGTTGGCACCAGCAAGTGTTGTTTCCACTTGTGTTAAGTAGTGTTTGATGGGCCCTAGGATTCGGAAGCAACAGACTCGACTTTGATATATTTCACGTCTTGCTCTGAAATATGTACAGTAAATCAGTCGTACCCCTGAAAAATAATGAAGTGCAAACAAAGTAAATCTAAATAGTTCAAAATAGTTTATATTTCCTAAATATAGTTAAAACTCAAGTTTTTTAGCCCTCTATTTGGAAACATAAAGATAAGCCCTGTTTTTTTATCAGACATATCTTTGTGAGTACTGCAAAATTATGATACACTGATTTTTTTCAGTTGATTAATTCCGGTTTAAGATGTTTTTAGGAAGGCACAGCAGATGTATGCGATTTTTCACACTTCCCTGTTCTTATGCGTCAGCCATCATGATGATATCATACTCAAGCACTAATGCTGCTACTAGCCTTTTACATAAATTAGCACTTTACAGCTTCAGAGCATAATACCAACATTACCTAATTACTTTAGAATTGAGCATACACTGTTTTCCTTTTAAAGTAGAAACTGATGGATTTAAATGGTGATATGTTATCAGAAAGGAAAACAAGTCCTTTAACAACCTATGTAGTAGTCTGATCCAGAAGCCAGGGTATTTGTTCTCCCCACCTCTCCCAGTTTCAGCAATGTCATGAAAATCTGACTTAAGCACCCAAATTCCTTTCTCTTTGTGAAAGTCTCATACAGATGTCAGTTTCTCTAAAATGGAAAAACCTGATGCCTTGATGATGGGCAACCTGATGATGAATATGCCTAGCAGAGATCTTTTTGAGTGAACACCTAAGTATCACCTCTATGGCCACATATATTTGATGTCAAAAAGATTTTAAAGCTATCCTAATTTTCTGCTTTTATTTCAGATCATGAGTGGGACCCTGGCCACCTTAATGTCAGTAGAAATCAGTTATTATTGTCACTGACTTCAATGGAGGCAAGGTCCACCCCTGGCACTTTTAATGTCATACAAAAGGTAACCAAGCATTTCAATAATCTCTTGGCAGCTGCTCCTTGCAGTGCTCACTCCCACCCAAGCAACAGGACAAAATGCTCCCCTCTTTTCTCTGCCTTCTCTGTGTCCTAAATATTCCACTCCCAGTGCCTCTTACCAATAACCTCTGCAAGATTCTTTGGAGGCTCTTGCTTCCTTTCTGCTCCAGGATGAATTATCCCTGCAAACTTTCAATCCTCATAGCTCTTGTCCAGGAAGATCACTGTAATTTTGCTTCCAAATAGCCCATTTCCTGCAGCTACATGCAGCACCTTCCACCAAATCTCTCACGTGGTGAATGGCAGCAGTCCAACAATGTATTATCCATCAGAGTGAAGTTATGTTCGACAACAGCTTCTTCGCATAACCGCATCCACAGCCTCTTTCTTCCCTCCAGACTCTGACACCCCAATAACCAATTTCCATTCATGCAGAAAATGTTAAATCCAACAACTTCCCTCACCATAACGCCCACACACTATAAAATATCCTACAGTTTGCTCTAGTATAGAAGGCATTGAGCAATAGCAAGAATGTGTTCTAGGGCTTTTATATCCATCTGAAGTTGTCTTCAAGATCTTCAGTAAAGTATCTCTCCAAGTGTGAGGCTGACCTACCCTTCTGCCTCCTGAGGTTGCCTATGCTTCCAATACCACCTGCCAGTCCATGCCAGGGTAGGAAGAGGTTTGTTACTACTAATAAACATGTACCTATACCTTTTACTCCTCCAAGAGTTTGGGAAATATCCACTACTCTGTATTTTCATTTACAGATTTTCTAAAAGTCTTCACATGTATGGACAAAACTACTGCCAGTTTGCAACGCTTTATGAAGATTTCATTGTCTTTCATGTATAAATTCTCAAGGCTAGTTGATTGCTTAAGAATATTTATGTTGCTTGCAGAATAAACCAAACAGCTCTTGTGACTAATACTGGCTTAAATTCAGTGTATAGCTCTGATTAAAGCTATTTTTAACTGTCATATAAAGTTCATTGCTGCTCATGTATTATGGCTTGCTACCCCTGACTGAATTTTTGTTAGTACAGCACAAGGGAACTTGATTTCAGAAAGAACAAATAGCTAAAAGGATATCTGAAATTGTCACATGTACTTTGCCTGAACATAGGTATTCATAGCACAAAAAAAGCTGTTGGTATGCTAAGTTCAGTATCTGCCTACTAGCAGCGCCAACACTCATGTCTTCTAAAGAACTCATAATGCATCAGGCATTCAACACCACTGTACCTGGGGAAGGATTCCCTCGTGGCTGTACAACTGAGAAGACAAACTTCTAATATAAAGCAACTTGCCATTTATATCATCAATGACGGAGCCATAAATCAGGGATCTGTCTTAACTCTGCCAAGTCCTGAACATTGGAAGTTGAAGGCTCTTGTCATTTTTCTGTACAACTGATGAAATGGTACCTCCCTGATTTGTATAATCAGTTCTTCTGATTACAGCAGTTAATGGACTGACTCAATTTACATGAGTTGAAAGACTGGGTTCCTTTTTTTTTTTTTTTTTTTTTTTAATGTATATTTAAGTCTCCTCCATTTTGGTGATAAACAAAGCTATTTACCATAGTAACCATTTATGACTGGTATTCTACAGATTAGTTATACACTGCACTGATAACCGATGTCCTTCTGCATGTTTCCTTACTATTGAACAAAGTATATAAGCATGCTATGTGCCATGTCTGGTCTACCCTTCATTGTAGAAACTCCCCCGTACTCTTTCTTTAAATGCCATCATTCTGCTCTCTTAAGGTGCTGAGAGCCTAGGATGCACTGTGGTGGTCATTAACAGTGGAGGTATCTTGGCATTTGGTAGGACTGACCTCTACAAGGTCATTCGGTTTATTCTGTAGGCAGGTTTCTCTTCTGCATCCCTCTAAGGTTGGCTAACTGAAACTTTCTATCAATGTTTTATATAATTCCATTACATTATTTTCTGTCATCCACTTTTTTATTACAGCTTATTTTCTGGGTTTGACCACTGCAGCACACAGAGCGGACATCTTCATTAAGCTGTCCGCACTGATGCCTCAATCTTTTTGTTGAAAGGTTACAATTAATTCAGAACCTATCTGTGTATACAAGTAGTTTAAATCATGCCTTCCAAGGTGCATTACTCTGCACTTATCTACACTGCATTCCCTCTGCGATGCATTACTCAGTTACTTAGTGTTGTCAAGGCTTACTGAGGTGCCTCATGATCCACCAGGCTTGTCTTGCCTGCCAGCCTTGCATATCCAGCCTTTCTAGCAGGTCCTCAATAAGTACATCAAACAATGCCACTGTTTGTATTGATCCTTGAGGCACCCCACTACTTAAATGCTGTGAAGAGGCTGAGAAACTACTCTTGCTCTGCCCCTGTGTGCTATCCCCTAACTGGATTTGCATCCAGGACTGCAGGGTGTCACCCACTCTCCTCCTCCTGGCAACCGGCTTTCCTTAGCAGCCCCTTGCGAAGTCTTTACTCCAAGCCTTTTGACTGTTCAAATAACTTCCTCTCGTTCCCCCTTACTCTGCATTTTGCTATCACTTCACAAAATTGCTCAAAATCCAAAGAGCTGACCTCAAATCGTTCTTTCTCATCACAAACTTTTTTTTGTTTGTTGACCCAGAAGTTTTTGTTGCTAGGAGCGGCGTTATTTCATTATCCTGTACAGGCAGGTGAGTTTCAGACCCGTTTTACTGCGGTGCTGCTGCGACGGGGAGCCACTTGATAAACTAAATCCATCCAGCGGGCGGATGGCTTTTGTACCAGCAGCAATCTCTTCAGAAGCACTCTCTTCTTGAGAGCTTCAAAAATAAAAAACAATTGAGAAATCACGCTATGTCAGCAAGGTTGCATCCAAGTACCCACCGCCCGCTTTGGGGCTGGCTGAGGGCTCACAGTTAACCTGGCGTCCTGTGCTTGTGGCTACGTTTGACACGGGCGGTGGGCAGCCATCGTCTCCTCCCTCATCACAGTTTACCACGCTTTTGTTTCGGCCGCATTGGCGCCTCCTCAGGCCCCCGGTGCCAGGCGAGAGCCTCCGGCTTCCCCTCGGGGCCTCCTCCCGCCCAGCCACCCCACAGGCGCCGCTTCCCCTCAGGCCTCACACCGGGGCCTCTGCCCCTCCTCGGCCCTCAGGCGGGTCG
>JAVJGJ010000059.1:51486670-51512289 GCA_035590215.1 Microhierax caerulescens | reverse complement strand
CTTTTTTCTTTTCTTTTCTTTTCTTTTCTTTTCTTTTCTTTTCTTTTTTCTTTTCTTTTCTTTTATGAGGGAGGGTGCAAAATAGCAGGCCAGTATTCAGACCATGTTTGTATTTGGTCTGATTTGGAGCCACATATGAAGACAGGTTTCCACTATTTGAGGCCATAGCGTATTTTTGGGCAAGTATGTCCTATTCAAACTGTTCTACTTCACTGGGAATGGGAGCCTGTGAGACTAACCTGCTGGTTAAAGTGGTCATGTGGGAGACTCAGATTCATATGTGTGTTCCAAGAAATGTACAAATGTTTATACGAAGTGGAGCAGCTATAGCAGGACAGATTGAGACAGATTTTTTCAAAACATCGAATGGCTTTGACATTTGGCCACCTCCCAGAGAAACAGCAGAATGGGTTCAAGTTCATTCAATGAATCAGGCAGAAAGGAGACTTCAGAACGTATTTCCCAATACACATGCATGTGCCCTAATCCTGACAGATGTGTGCCTTGACCCTGCTGCTCCCTCTTACCTCCCCCCACAAATGCTGAACACAAGATTTCCAGCAGGGATTAGGCATGAGGTAGGGTTGTGAGCAGCTTCACAACCTGGTGTGTGCCTACCTGTTGCTCTCCTGCTCTGCCCTCAAATTTAGGCAGGGATTGAAAAGGGTCCGTGAGTTGTGGTAATGCTGAAATGTTAACCTGAGGTACCCAACGGTGGAGACAGGCACCCAAGTCATTTGTAGATTTAGTTCATAAAATCTAAAGTGTGCTATAGCTTAATAATTGGTTTCTATAATAAGCACTTAATTTTAGCAATAAAAATGTGTTTCATGTATGTATAAATTGGCATTTTTAATTACCCATTTTTCTAATACTCTTGTGAGGATATAATTTATATCGTAATGTCATGGCACTCAGATGTAATTCTAGGAATAGCATTTTTGGTATAACAGGTTTTTTTCCTGTTATATTTTACTGAACCATTTAAAATTATAGTCAGCTGAGAGAGTGTGTGCAACTTTTATTACAAATCCCTTCTTATGCTGATTCTAGATGTCCAAAAAGCTGAAAAATGGTGGCTTGGCATTTGTAACCTTTCTCTTCAGTAGATTTATGCTTTTTTAACCTCATCATTAGCTCATGGCCAAATGCTTTTCATGGTGCCACATCTTAGGGGCCACCTAAAACTCTGGCTGGAGCAGGATGTAGGTGTTCTCTTGTGTCCCCCGTGCAAGGGTGCTACACTCCTGTTCTCTGATCTCTGCTTCCTTTTGATACATCTAGGGTTGCAATATAAAGACTTAGCTTTAAATCCCAAGGCCATAAATATGTTTTTTTCCTAGGTAACAAAAAGAATGTCTCTTCTGCATCGTTGATAATACAGAATTGGAGATATCTGCAAAGCTTGGCCTAACAGTCGGCTGAGGGGTTGGATACAAGGCATATCTAA
Organism: Microhierax caerulescens; assembly: GCA_035590215.1. Classification (NCBI taxonomy): domain Eukaryota; kingdom Metazoa; phylum Chordata; class Aves; order Falconiformes; family Falconidae; genus Microhierax; species Microhierax caerulescens. The sequence goes on along the minus strand of JAVJGJ010000059.1, from coordinate 51,510,839 downwards.
ACAGGAATCTATTACCATGGAGTTTGCTTCCTCCATTTATTGCCAGAGCATGAATTTGTTGACCTGTAGGTCGTGCTGTCTGTTCTACATCTTCTCTGGGGACGAGAAATGAGAGGATTGAAGACATGTTTCTTGGAAGGCTTTCTTTTTTTTAAAAAAAATATTTCTGGAGAGTTGAAGTAGGAAGGTCTAAGTGTTTGGACATGAGTGCTGTTAGTTAGGGCTTAGTTTAAATGGATGGAATACAGATATTTTGACTATGCTTAAATAAACAAACAATATCATAAAGGGACATAGCCTTTAAAAATGTCAGCTATTGGAAGTTACTGCAATTTTGGTCTCTTTAAGTCATGGGACTAGCATTCAGATGACAGATACTCAAGGTTTTGCTGACCTTGGGAACATTACTGAGTAATCAGTCATTAAGTAAGCATGAAGTGTTCTTGAACAATTTAGTCAATGTCTTCAGCACTTAACATACTTTCCCTTGAAAGCATGCATCTTGCTCCACCTTCTATTCCGGGACACAAATTTGTTCTAATTTAAAGAGAACACTAGTCTTCATTTTCCCTGTGTTCTTTTTCTTGTCATATCTCTTCTTAATGGGAGTAACAGTCTTCTGTTCAACTTTTGATTTTGCATATGTCACTTAATAAAAGTATAATAAAACTTGAGGCTTACATCTTCAGAGAGCAACATAATCTAGAGTGTACAAGGGCTGAGTTCTGCCTTCAGATGAAAAAGCATAATTCCCATTGAAATAAATAAAACCCAAGCATGTATAGAGAGAGAATAAAATTTGGATGTCGGACTGTTTCTTGCAAAATCCTGTGAGGAAGGCAAGGGAAGTGTTATTATACCAATCTTTGCAGGTAATCTGAGACAAAGAGGATTAATGAATTGTCGGGATCCATTGAAAGAATCATTAGTTAAAGCTATTGCTGGCACTCAGGAGTTTCTGGGCTCTCAGTCCTATGTGCAATCCACTTGGCCATATTGCTGAAACTAAGGCAACCCTAAGGCGGTGAATAACTCCGCCAAGAAATTATGGAAGGTTGTTTACATTCTGCAATTTAGCATGCAGACAACAAATTGGTGCTTGGACCCACACACTTCTTTGTGGTGTATGGAAGCAAATCAGCAGTGAATAAAAGGCTCTGGAGGCTGTGGCTGAAGGATGAGTTGTACTGTTCGGTGTGCTGGGGTGGCACTGTGGTTGCTTAGTGCACAGGAGGCAGGACAGTGTGTGAGACGTCATGATGAGAGAGAATAGGGTGGGAATGGGAGGAAAAAGAAGTGAGAGGAGTATGAGAGAGAAAGCAGAATGTGATGGAAAGGGATCATAGAGCTAAATTAAACAAAAGCAGATTAATTGATGCCATATCTCGTAGTTAAAAAAAAGTGCCCATTATATGTATCCATCTGCTTACTTTCTATGGATCATGACAATGCTACTTTTGAATATGTATTCCAGGAATCGTTGATTACTTCTGCAACACAAACAAATATGTGTTTTAGCCATTGTTAATTTGATTTTCTGGGTTTAACAAAGTTAGTGTTGTAGTTTGTGATAGACTGGAATCAGAGTTGCTAGCTGAAGCACAAAGTATTAAATTTTTGTAGGATGTGGGATTCCTGAAAAAATAAAGGTTGGCACTTACTCCCACTGATATTAATATCAGATTTCAAATGGACTGTAATTAAAGTGGGATTGTGCCCTTACATAAAAGCCATGATTTCCTAAGCATTAAATTTTCTATTAGATGCAATGGGCATCCCTTTCATGGCTGCAAATGGAATATGTATGCCCACATTTTATCACTAAAATTCCAGTGTAAAATCTACCCAGGGCTTCCTGACTTAATGCTTTTTTATTCTGAACTACTTAAAGGGACCCTCTTTAAAACTTTCTGGTTAGAAATACACACTTCCTGGTGAAGTGCACTTAACTATTATACTTTGAATTATTAAATTGAAGTTTTTAATTCCCTGATGAAATGCATGAGATCATTGAGTAAGAGAGAAATTAGAGCTTGTACATGCAAAACATGCCTATACCAGCTTATTTAGGATGGGCATATAATGGAATGTCATTTGGAATACAGATATATATTTCTCTGTTGCTCTTTTTCAGTTGCAGTAGCCTTCAGTGTTATTTTTACTGTTGTGGATACCACATTTGATAGGTGTAACAAAAATGTGGTTTTCAAGCTGACCCTTTTTAAGGCAGAATAGCCTGAAGGAAATACACCCATTCTGCTTCAAAGGGGATCTGTCAGTAGGAAGGAGGAATAATATGCATGCATAAGTAATTAATAATGATCTGAAGCTTTGATATTTTGTAAGGCCCAGAAAATTACATTTGTACAGGATATAATATATTGTTGGGTTAAAAACACATGGCTTAATTCCATATCCTGTAACAAAATTTCTGTTGAGATAAATAGGAACTGAGCTCGAATAAGGACGGAAGTATCAAAAGCACTGGTTTGAGTGCTGTGTGTGTCCTTTTATTATACCAGTGAATACAGTTGTATCACTGCAATCCTTAATAGGATAATATGGATGAGAAAGATCTTCAATACAGAGTATAATGAGGTGCTCAAATAGCCTGACTTTTCACTTAATTTAAAGAATTCATTCCCCTGAAAAGCTCAATTTCTACATACCTAATAGTACAACATGAAATTCAGAGGCCAAATCTCATTGACTAGATTTTGTTTGAATATGTTTTAAAACAGCTGCTTTGACTTCATTAGATGTCTTTAATGTAGCCATTTGTAAAGTCCTTTTCTTGTATAATAGATTAACTTGCAGAGAGGAGCTGGCTGATACAGCGATGCCTTTTGACAGTCCTATTTTTAGAAGCAGGGAGAGGTACAGTCAAATAAAACATGCTGCAATTAATAAGCTGGATATCAAGCATGGATCATTATGGGGAAACTCCCTTTGTATTTTAACAGTTTTCTGGGGCTTCCTGCCCCTCTTATAACCACAGAGAATTTTACCTGGTGAGAAAGTACCTGTGTACTTGTCCATTCATAATATAGGCATATATATATTGATTTTTGTTCAGAGACAAAAGATGTGAACCTGACTATCAACTTCCACTATATATGTATCTCTCCTCTCGTGCTGTTTCAACTGAACTCACAGGTAAGCACCCTATTATGTGCCATGGCTTCAGCAACACCACTCTGGTACATTACAAAACAGTGACAGATCATGATTTGAAAGTCTGGGGAATATGTTGTTATGACATGTTTTGGAGGGGTTAAAATACTCGGGACCGAACTGGTGAGGGAAAATTGCAGTTCTGGGATCAAAGGAAATGGACTAAGCATGGTTTAACTTTTGCTACACTATTAGCACAGGGCCCTTAATGCAAGGAAAATATTTCCGTGATGCCAGATTTGTTCGTTAGTTTCATTCTGTGCCTGAGACATGACCAGCAGAGTATAGGTGTTGCCTTAATTGAAACATCACTGATTTAGAAATTTGAGTAGCAAGGTGATAGAGTTCACAATTGAAAACATCTATGTATTTTTGTATGGATAAACTGCCTTTTGTATGCAAATCAGGCACTGATTGATATGATATTGCATGAATATCATTATTGCCCTAGAACAACTTTTCACTGAACAGTTCTGCCCATGAAAGCTGTCAGGAAAGAAAATGTTCAAACCTAAGCTTCCTTGACTGGAAGCTTGGATTGGCAAGGTGAGGTTAGTTAACCTAATTTAGGGATCCATCCCCTTTGGTACATTGACAGGTGTCTGGTGAGAAAGGTTGAAGATGAAATCTATAAAGGCAACTTCCCTGCAGGTCAGCTACCTCTCAAGTGCCTCTGTTCTTCCAGCCTCTTGTACATTCCCCTTAGCTTTTCCCACGGATGTTTAGATAAGTTGGCTCCCACAGATGCTTAGGTAAATTGGTTGTGCATTCCCACTGAGCACTGGAGAAGAATGTGCAAAGCAGCTCAGATTAATACAGGCTAATGGTGCAGGGGATGCACTCCCAGAAGTCCTTCTAATGCATTGCATGACAGAATTACCTCATCAATGCAGGCGTTGAATGCTATTGTGTAGTATGACACATTCTCTGAGTATATGAAGCATTTGTGATATGTCCAGTTACCACATATTTTTGATCACATTCAGACAGCACATTTCAAGGTCATTAATGAACAACAGAGAGCTAGACAGGCATCCCTAAGGAACCCAACTTGTTACTTCTGTCTTCTGCAATCCATTGTCAGCACATTGACTTTTTGTTTACGCCTATTGGAACAGTTTGTTATCTAATTCTGTATACTTACATGCTACAAACAAGTTATCTGTTCTAATGCTCTGTCTAGACAAAGACTTAAAGGTGTGATGTTAGCATGTGCAACCAACTTTAACCCATGCTAACCTGGTAGAGCTTAGGCTCCTAGCTAGAGACAGTCTATTTAGTGTGTCTTAAAGATAATGAGTCTTGTCTAAAGCTTAAGAAAAGTATAGTTTGACAAAAGCTTTAGGAAGACAGCAGTGTACATCACTAGTCTCTTCGTGTAGCACTTTGATTTCCCCCCTCCAAGTTGGCATCCTATATATTTTTGTTAAACAATGTGTCTTTGTTTTATTTACAAACCTGCCTATCACTTCTGCCTTTGGGGAAGACTCCACAGTTTTATCTTGGGCTGACCGAGGCTCTGCAGTGAGTTTTGAACTGATACATTTGCAGTCTCATTTAATCTGCAGTGTGGACAGTGCAGTAGTTCTGCACTGAGCTAGGCAGTTAACCCTCAGAGTAAACCATCCTAATAATAATACTTGCTTTTTTACCATGGTAGTACATCTGCAATAGGTAGTGTTGCCACATTTGTTTTATATAATACAAATTGTGCTGAACTATGTGGTCAAACTTAAGCATCCTATGAAATATATGTTGAATTCAGCTCTACTCAGAGCAGTTCTTTACAATAAATATCCAGAAAAGCAGTTTTTCTCAATAAAGAAATTACTTTATCTGATTCCTCATTCATTAGAACAGTTGATTCCTGTGCAGAGTACTTCATTCTGAATCAAATAAAGCATGTGCATAACTTTTCTCTCTAGGACTGTCTTGGATTTCCATATTTATAATCTGAATGCTGAAACATGAGGGATTTTTGTCAGTGTGTAACCACTGTACAACAACAGTAATGAAAAAAAGAAAGAGAAAGAGAAAGACTTTAAAGTGTATTGATAACAGTCAAAGATTTATCTCCCTTCTGTCTCCTTGATGTTTCTCATTTTCACAGCTTTACTGTTATTTTTTTTACAGGTAAGGCAAAAATAGGAGTAATTCTTTAATAGTCTGATACACACCTTGTCATAGCCTATATTTCTCATTTGTGCTAACTTGTTTTCTTGATCATTGAATATTGTCAGGTGTCAGCCATTTAGGACCAACAGTATTCCAAGCTATTATTCATTTATATTCACTGATATCTTTATTGTTTGAGCCTGATGGTGGCAGGTGCTGTACCACCATCTTTATCTCTTGTTCTCTGATATGCTTAAACCATATTTTAGGACATGTTAATTATCTACTTATTTTAGTGCTGGCCTTTCTAAAAACCTATTTCAGAACCTCAGATATTCTTATGTCCTCTGTCAAGGTCTCCACTAGTTCAGTTTTCAGTATTCCTACATCATCTTATTTTGCACTGCTGTACCCTTTACACATTTTGTTTCAGTGATTCTTCTTACGCATGCCCTATATAACTCACTGAGAGCAGTTGTCATTTCATCCTCTCGCCTGTGTTTCACTACCTCTCCACTTTTTATAGTGATTTTTTATTTTCTGATAACATAATTTTCAACTCTTCAGTAAGCTGGTTTGTGTTCCTTCTTGCATTCTTAAAAACCAGGATAAACCTGCTCTGAGTGATACGTACAACCAAATTCAGTATGTCCCCTAATATCTTTATTCCCTTACCATTAAAACACTGCACCGTAGTTCCAGCTAAGCATTTTGAGTGTGTAGAGTAGAATCTTTGCTTTTACTTCACAGCTGAGGAGTTCTGTCTGGCCTGTCCAGCAGCCAGAGAGCCACATGATCATGAACAGTGCTGGTGCTACCAGCAGGTCCTTAAAATTCAGCAGTTCTGCAGGAGCAGTTAAGCAGCCCCAGGGCACCTGCAGACCTACAAGGTAGTTCTTTTCTCACAACTCAGTTAATTGGAACCACTGACTTTTTATAATCCTTACTTTGTTAAATAGTATTCTTCATTAGTGTTGGATTTATTCACGTATTTGATTTCATTAGGCAGCAGGACGATGAACACTCATCCTGCCTCATAAACATAAGTTGGACTAGCCTAGTGTCACAATCTGGTGTGAGTTACATGATTGTTGCTCACACATACGTTCTTGGGGGAGGAAGTTGCATTTCAAATACAGACAAAAGACATTTGACACCATTTTGACTTGATGTGAGAAGCGTGCAAGTGTCCTGTCATGTGCTGGATGCTATACTTTGTCTATTAGCAGAGATACCTTTTCATCCATAATGCACACAAGCTGTTTCGAATGATAAGGCAGAACAAGAGACTTGTTAAAGGATGCTCTGCTTTTGCTAAAGGTGAGCATGAGACTCCTGCCTCAATATTGTTTGTCATTCCCCGACAACATACCAGCAATGAAGTAAGGAAAACACTCCAGATCTTCGTATTATAAGACAGAGAAATTCAAGTGGTAATTTCTTGAACACTCAAGGCCTGGGCACTTTCTTTTGTGGCAGAGGCTTTCTTTTTGGTGGGAGGTGAGTGTGAGCCCATGTACAGGTTTTGTAGGTCTCATCCCTTGCCCATAAGACCCTAGTATTCTTACAGAACAGTGGGAGTACAGAATGATCTGTGCAATAGAGATGTATTTTCCCTTGTGCTGCTCCTCAGAGCAATATAACAGCAAGGAATTATTTTCTTTTAGAAAGAATAGATCCATAAAAGAAAATTTCCCCTTTCTGCACAAAATGTGGTGATGTGATCAGCCCAAGGTTATAGGTGCCGATAGTGTCTAATTACTCTTGCTTTCCATAAAGTTCTAAGAACAGCTTTACGTTCTTTCATTATCTTGAGACAGGTGGAAACACTGTTCATTAAAAATTTAACATTCTTCTCGTTTATTCAGAATAGATTAATATAGTGGTGTACTATGAGAGGTAGTTGCATATGAAACCAGCGATGCTGTTACGCTTGAGCCAGACATCATCTCTTTCTTAAAAGGATGCTGTAAATGCACACAGTTCTCTATCAATCGTGGTAAAGACACAGGATTTTTCGGAAGTGTCTATTAGTTTCAGGTGCGTCACTTCTGCTTATCTTCATACAACTTAAGAGGAACCTGATTTTCAAAGAGCAGGTGTCCATCATTTTATAAAAATCCAGTTACATTAAAGTGTCACTCAACTTGAGGTATCCAGATGTACTAAGCCATTTTTTGAAGTCTTGTTCAAACCAATGTCTTCTGCAAGACTTTGTAGTCTAATTCAGCCAAATACAATGTATAGAATAAAAACAAGATGAGGCTTGAGAAGAGAGAGAGAGACATCAAAGGGAACAGAATGAAAACACAGAATTTGTCATATCAGAGCAGACCATTGATCTGAGGAGGACTATGTTCTGCTTCCAGCTGTGGCCAGTACCCTTGTGATGTAAAAAAAGGGCCAAAAAAATGTGATTCATAATGTGCCATACAAAAATGCCCCCAAAGGTTTTTGCTTGTGTTGTTCACTGTAAATAGATTGGTTAAGTAAGAATGAGGTGGAAAAAGAAGCCATGCATGCCAGTTGATAGTTGATGAAGGAAGCGTATCTGTGTCTAACATACAGGCAAAATGCTACAAGGCTAGTTCATCCTTAGGAAAATATTATCCCTGTAATGCTGCCAAATTCAGTGCCTACATGAGTTATGTCTGCCTTCAACAGAAACTGCTAGGTTTGCAAGGTGGATTTCTTTGAAATGATTTATCTTAATTTTTTCTGATTGCTCAGAAAACTTTTATATTTTATTCATTTCTTCTTTGTGCAGGAACTGTTGCTCAAGTTGGAAAACACTTCTCACCAGCTAAGGCATTACTTCCTCAAAGTGCGGATGTGGAGTTGGGCACTGGAGGTCAACCTGTGTGTCATATCCTTCTTAGCCTTGTATCAGTTAAAACTTGCTTTTTCCTATTGATCATGTTACAAGAAGGTCTGAGCAGAGTCACAGAATGAGTAGGTTAGAGGGATCTTTGGACGTCATCTGGTCAACCTGGCCCCGCTCAAAGCAGTGCTAGCATTCGGTCAAATTGCTCAGGGTCTTGTTCAGGAAAACTTTGAATATTACCATGGATGGAAGTTTTATGACCTCTTTGTGAGTGTGTTCCTTTGCTTGACCAGCCTTCTTATGATTTTTTTTTCCTCCTTCATAATTGGAATCTCCTGTGCTGTAAATTTTGAGGATTGCCTCTTGCCCTTCTGCCGTGCACTGCTGAGGAGAAGCTGTCTGTCTTCTCTCTGGCTCTTCTGCCCCCTTTAGGAAGCTGAGAATAGAAACTAGACTCTAGCCTTTTTTTCTGGGTTGAACAAATGCAGTTTCCTCAGTTTCTCATCATATGTCATATGTTCCACCAACCTATTTGGACTTTTCAGCTTGTAAAAGTCTGTTTTGTCCTGGGCAGCCCTAACTACACACAATGCTCCAGATGGGGTCCCTCAAGTGCTAAATTGATGGGAATAATTGATTATTTATAAAATAGGTCACGATTGGTTCCCCTCTCATCCCTCTACCTTAATGCAAAATAATAAAGTGAGAAAGCAAGATTCCGGGACTACAAGAAGGGAGAAAAGAGATCCTGTGATGGTGTGCTTAATTTTTCCTTCTGGTTCTTTCAGTTTTGCTTTTCTTTCTGCATAGTGACACAACTTCAAAAGAAGGGGCAGATGGTGCTGCTACTGATCCCAGCTGTCAAAGAAACACCCTCTTGGGATGGAGGCGAGGGATAGGGGCTCCAGCCAGTTTCAGCTTGGTCCTGTCAGTTGTTTGGGAGGGATACATTTTGCATGCCAAAACGTTAGGACTTTGAAGCTTTTCTGTGCTTGCCTATATTGCAGACACTCCACTGCCCCTGTAGCAAGTAGAATGTGTGTGCAATACCTTAGGCCAGACATTTGTACCTTTGGAAATACTGCACATATTAATTTGTTTGGAAAATGCAATGCTTAGGTGATTTAGACATAGGAATTGCCTTCCTAGTTCCTAGGTTTCATTGCTTTCCCTAGACTGAGGGAAAGCTCTGTGCTGGAGAAGCAAGGCACTTTCAAGACAAAATGGCAGCTGAGCCTGGCTGCTGTCAGGTGGGTTGTCTTGGCACATGAAATCCCATTTAATTGTCAGTCCTCTCTGGGGGGAGTCTAACCTTAAGAGTCAAAATTCAGAAGTATTGTCAAAATTTAGAAGTATTTAGGTAACTAAGTGAACAGATAAGAAAATAATGTGATTTAAGGAATTTTCAGCCCTGCCATGCCTTTGTATCCTGTTTGTGACATGGACATATTCTCTTCTTGCAAGTGTGTTCTCAGACACTATGCTGTGTATGGGCCATAAAGTTATTTCATCAGATGCTATGATAGAGGGGTGTAATGCTTCTCCTATCTCAATCCAGTCAGTCCTTTGCTTTCCTTCTGCTTGTTTGCCTTTTCCCTCCTGTTTTATTGTGATATACTTCTGTTCTTAGAGCAGCATACGCTGATGAATACTGATGGCTGAGTGAGTGTTGTGGAAGAGGTACATGCTCGTGGATTTCTTTTCTCCATGACAATTCTACAAAAAATAACTGCAAAGCCATTCATGAGTAAAACCCAGGCATTGGTATCACTGTGCAGAGTATAAATCAACAAAGAGGCAGACTCATGTTTGACTTTATAATATGGAGCAGAAGTGCCTTCCCATTGTCAGATGTTGATGCTATGGCTGCCATTCCTAAGTTGTGTCGTCCCCGTCCCCCCTCCCAAGCTGCTGCTAATAAATTACAAACACATTTGCTCTCATTAATCATTCTTTGAAATGGCAGAATAGTCTTTGCTGATTGAAAATAATTATTAGCTTCTCAAAAGGATTAAACAGCCTGTTTAGATTTTCATTTATATCACCATTTTGATGGAGTGATGTGGGGGTATGTACACAGCCTTTGTCTTAAAAGTAATAATAATAATAATTAAAGCTGTGTAACAAAGACTTTCAGAAGGACTTCAGACAAAGAAAGAAAGAAAAGGCAGGCAAGGTGAGCTGTGAAATAAATGTAGGACACAGAACTGAACATAAGCCTGTGTTGGGCAGGAAGCCTCCTACTGTAGTAGAGTGGTGATAAACACAAAGGAACATTTGAGCATTCTCAACGTAGTGGAGAGACTTGAAATTTCTGGCTAATGTTACAATCTGAGCAGTGTAATTAATCTGGAATTGAAAGAATACCACAGATGTTTAAAATTATTTTTTCTACTGAGTCAGTATCCTGCACATTTACAAATTGTAGGTTGTGGATTAATAGCCCCTGAGGTTCATTACCCCATGGGCCTTGCTCCAAGCTTTGAATTTGCGTTCAGCAAAGTGTATCTGGATTGAGACAATTTCCTAAAGTCAGGCCCCAAGTTTTTAAAATAAAGTTTGTTTGCTCTTAAAGTGTTCTGTAGACACTGGGATTGGAGTGTTTGCTGGAGTGCCAGAGATATTAAATTAAAAAAAGGAAAAAAAAACCCAAGCCAGATAAGAGTTAGCATGTGCATTTCAGAATGCCATGTGATGCAGAGATGCCCAGATAGTATAACCCTATTAATGTCTTATACCCAAAGTGTAACACTGCTAATATGATATTGTATTTGCCTGCTGAAGGGCAGGACTTATTAACTAGATCCATGTTCTATACTAATTTGATTGCACTGTCTTGGGACCTGAAGCTGATGTGCCCACGTAGTGCAATACAGCTCCCAGTGGAGGTGCTAGCTAGTTTGGGTTCGTTACATGATACAGGCATGCCTCCTAAGATGCTGGATGGTACAGAAAGACTATAGGTCGTATTCAGATAGTGTGAATTCCATCAAAGTCCCTGTGATTGTTATTTCCTGTCAGTTCTCTGTAGGCAGGTCTCTGCCTTAAGCCTCATTTCAGTCCTTTAAGTCATCCTTTAGAGCCTGTCAGATGCCCAGTTCTTTTGACATAGCACTTAGATGTAAACGGGGCTGTTAAAATACATCCCTCTGTGACTGTCCTGTTTTATTCATCCTTGGTGGCATGCTTGAAGTGAGAGCCCAAACACTGGGAGCCCAATAATGAAGTTTTTTCACGTGGGGGCATGGGAGATGTGGCATTCCTGTTTCCACTCAGAAATATTTACACATATTTTACAAAATGAAAAAGCCCTAGCGAGAAGAGTAGAGATGTGATCTCCTTGTTTGGAAATTATGATAGTCATGTAACAGTTGAATTAAATCTCTGAAGCTGAAAGGACTTCCATAGCTGTTAAGAAGAGGAGCATCCAGAATTGTTCTTTATGTGCTGTTGTTTACTGATGTGGGCTCCTGAGAGTGAGATGGAGGTACAGTGCTTTTGTGATTTTTTTTTTTTTTTGATGAAGTAATGGTTGGTCTCAATTTAGATGGTTGTGCATCTACTCAACAGCAGCTCGTTGACTTGGAAGAAGGGGATGTTTTAGATATTCAGTGTTCAAATAGTGCCTTAAATGTCAGCCTTAGAAACCTAAAGAGGCACATCAGTATCTCGTGAACCTAAGTCCGGTCAGCTCCAGCATTAATTTCCTGGTGGTAATCTTTGAATATTACTTTTTTCATCTAAAAGAGAAACTGTATACAGATGCACTGAAGTAGTGTATCTTTTGATCCCCAACACAATTTGTACTGAGAATCACAATACAAAAGCTTATCTGGATTTCTGGTTGGATAAATGGTTTTGTGACACGGGTCAAGGAACCCTTGACTTAATTATTTAACTAGCCTCTGGAGCATTAGTTCTCTGACTGTACAATGGGAATCTTAATTTCTCTTGCACTTTGCTATGCTTAATTAGTGTGCAAGGTCTCCTGACAGGTCTAATTTCTTAAAATGTATGTGAGCGTTTTAAGGACCTATGCACTGAGATCCCCATTTCCACTGGGTGCTGCGGTGAAACGGATAACAAGATGGGCCATGTGATGGGTTGCTCTGCAACCATAAAGTTAAAGAGTCTGCTCCAGACAGCTTGCAATCTAAATACCAGTGATTTATTTTAGCAGCTGTTTACATAATTCTTATATCAGTGTGAAAATTGCCTATGAAAATATTTCAAAGTAAATGTAATTTATTCTTCCAAAGTTCAGTATCCGGTTCCTAAACCCAGAGCTCCAGATGGAGATTTATTTACTAGAAATGTGTCTGTTACATTATGTGTGGCAGTATATGCTCTTCCTTTCCTTTTTACAGGGTGTTCTTATTCCTATGTGCAGGTTCCATTTTTCAGTCACCTTGGAAGACATTTCTGAGAACTGTATATACTGAAACAGGGTCATGACTTTCCTGTTTTTCTCACAGACCGCCTTAATAAATATTGAATTGATTCATTACTATATTAGTTGTGTCTTTGATTCAGTCTTTTCCGTACACAGCTGTTGTTTAAATGTACAGAGATCAACAGGATAGGGTAGGTCAGACCTGCTTGTATTTTGCATGCATAGATCATTTGATTTTATGAAGGGAAGGAACTGATCTAACCTTGTAACTAATAGTTACAGGTTGATTTGCATAACAAGTTGATGGCAAAGCTTTCCTTGTCAACAATGAAAAGCAATATTGGATTAAAATTAACAAAGTTGTTGAGAGTGATAAATCGGAATATACCGATCCTGGGAATTAAGGCAACAAAACGTACGTCTGTCTTCCACATGTTAGCCTAATTCCTGCTTTCTCTGGGTTCAGATCTTAACAAGTCGCTTCATGCAGCCAGATAGGAAAGCATTTTCCTCACCTCCTGGCATCTGTGCAGGGAAGACCCTCACTCCAGTGAAATCCATGGTCCCTTCATGACACAGACATCTGATGTGTAGGTGGGAGGACTGGGTCTCTTTCAGCACCATGAGCATCATGTGGAATGGGGAGGAAGGTGCAGGAGATACAGATTTGCTGCTACATACTTCCACTATGGGTCAAGAACTTTCTGGGCTTGGTACCACAAAACTTCTTTGTAAGTTGGATTTGGTTGCATGTTAGGTCCCCTTGGTGTACACCTGCATGTTAGCACCTAGTTACATGTTTCTACACACAAACATTAAAATTAGTGCATGGTATGTAATGTTAACCACTGAGAACTTTGGTTATGAACAATTCTACAAGTACAAAGAAGAAACATAAGGGAAGAAAATAAGGGAATAAAAAACTAACTTAGAAGGGTATTTTTTTATAAAAACATTTGCATGATTTATTAAAATATGGAATTTTATAGAGCAAAATACATTTGTGTGTGCTAGAGTCACCGAGAAAGTGGGAATAGACAAGGTAGCATTGAACATGGGTTATCAAACCTATTTTATTATCATTGGCTCTGTTTTTAGTTTTGTACAGTTTGGGCCTCACCCGGTATCTTCTTACCAGGAAATAATGTTCTTTGAATAGGGAAAATACAGATTTTGTCCTTTTGTTTGTTGATTTTGTCTGCTCGTGAGAGTTCACTTTTGTTTGAGCTGTTAACAATCTGTCACTATATCTTAAGAGCCTCCCTGGATTATTCCTTGATAATTGGGAGACTGTATAATACAACAAATTATTAACAAAAAAAGGTATAGAGTATAATAGAAGGTTGCTCTACAGTTTGTTGTACTTGTTACTTTGACTCTCTTGTCTATTCTAAATAAATTTTACCATGTTATTGCAATTACTGTATATCAAAAAATAGCAAAAAATTTATATAGGCTTCTATTTCAAGACAGTTATTAATAGGAAAACCTGAACTTAACTGCAGCATTAATAAACAATATCTAGTTCTGCCTTTTTAAATCCAACAAAAGTTAAAGAAATTGTGTGGATGAAACTAAAGTGTATTTAGACTGTTTTACTTTGCTTGGTGCTAGGATAGAATGTGAAACTAAATATGTTCATCCAAAGATAACTGAAGTTCCTGCTCCTGTTTAGATTTCATCATCTGTTAGAAATCTCCTAGGTGATTAAACTAATGCACTGTAAAAGAATGAATCAGTCCTGCAGAGCTCTTCTCTGCACAGAGAATAACTTGCTCGGTTAAGTACTATTGGGGTTTTACTAAATTAAAATCCTAGGAATTTTTGTACATAATATATTTTATCTGTGAAAACTGAACAAAATTTTATATGTGACTCTCAAACTAAATTCCTATGGTAATTAATAAAGAAGATTTGAATACATTTCTGGTAGAGTCATCTTTGACCAATTTAATAACTTGATTTTCTTAACAGAGGAAAACCCTTATCTCTCAAGGCTTGTGGTAGCATTGGGATACACCATGAAATTGTTAAGAGAATCAGAGAGTCTCTTCTTTGTTGGGAGAAGATTAATTCAGACTAGAAACTTATCTTTTACTGATTCAGGTGGAACACGCTGTAAGTAATTATTTAATATTTATATTTTAGTTAATGTGTAGGTTCCAGTAGATCCCTGAAATTCCTATCAGAAGCATCAAGTCTCCATTGTGTCCCAACACATAGAAATATGACCCTCCCTCAAAGCTGAACCCACTGGACCCTGATAAGGCTGCTAACATATGCAAAGTTGGCTCATTTTAACTATTCACTGGTTTACAGATAATCGTGAATATGTTTTTTGCATGTCTGGCAAAGATAGGCAAAAAATGTAGTCAGATGTACAAGCTTCTAACAGATATATATACACGCACACTTGCCTTTTTTTAGTAAATTTATTAAATGCTACTTATCCCCACCTCCTCTTGGCCTATTTTTTTGTGACTGGTATGGCAAGGGGGAATGACAAGAACTGAAAAAGAGATAAGGAATTGATCTTATCAGTCAGTTCAGAGATGGTATTTCATGAGTGGCATTTTGCAATTGTTGCATGGAATAAAAGTGCAGATATATAGCAAAGTTATGTTTTCCAGTGCATTTTTTTTGGAACTCTGATCTCCAGCTGCAGCTTACTCTTATTTACTTTGCTCAATGTTGTTGTGGGTAAAGACTATATTAAATTAATTGTAATCCAACAAAAGAGTCCTTTTATGATAAGACATAACATTTATGTGTGCATTCACTGTCTAATTCTAATGTAGTGTTTGATTTTTGATTATATTGAACAGAAATAATTAGTTCAGCTTTTTTTCATATGGTGCATGTTTTTCCAGCTTTTAAAGCTTTCTTTTAAAATTCCATGTAAATGTCTTACTGTGCTGCACCCATTAAGTACCTGCACAATATACATACTGCTGTACGTTGCTAAATCAGAGTTAAACCCGACTAATGTTTACTAAATTGTGAAGAAAAAAAAATAAATGTATGCACTCATTTGAATTCAACAGGAAATTTTAATTCAGTCATGTCCACTGCCCTTTTATACTTTCTGTTTGTGAACACTTAAGAACTTGATTCCTGATACGGAGAATATTCCAGTAATGTTTAAGACTGTAGATTTTATGAATACAAATGTATAGTATAGTAGTAACAGGGTGAGAATCCTTTTGTCCTTTTGTAATAAAGCTTACAATGGCATTGGGGAATGATGCTTGTCTTTATAAAGAGTTGGTTGATATGGAACTTGATTTGGAAGAGGGTCTTTCTTGATTAAATTCAATAGTTTAAACCAACAGTTGGGGAAGGCTACCATACTTAGGAAGTAAAGCCGATAGTTTTCCATAGGAGTGTTACAAAGTGACATAGATCTATTTGATCTGCTTGAAATGACCAGTATTTTCAGGAAAGGGTTTATTGTGCAACAGCAGTTGGCAGAATGGAAAAGAGGATTTTACAGCCTGTAAGAAGGAGTTGATAGCAGCTCAGCATACAACTCTTTTCATAGTTATTTTGGAGCAGTACATTTAGTTGGCTTTTGAGCTGGTGTCCTCCTAAATCAACAGTAAAGGTCGGACAGATAAATAAGAGAAATGTGATGAACTGGTAATTAAGGTATTCTGATTCAGGGCAGTAACTTAGAGGAAATGAAGAATGCAAACAGACAGATGCAAATAGAGGGGGAGAGCCTTTCCTGTGCTACTCCAGTAACCTTTTGAGCTTTGCTTCTGCAGAGTGCAGTACTTTGCCCGCTGTGGAGGGACAGCTGAGCTGCTGCTTTGTTTTCAGCCTAGAGTCACTGCAGCAGTCTTCATTCAGAAAATGTTAGGGACATGGCTGAAGCTGCTGCAAGTGAGAAGGATTATCCACACAATTTCTATGTATGGTTTCTATTTCCATGACAAACACTGCCCCCAGCAAGAGAGTACTGGTAGCTGACAAATGAAGTCAGGGCAGATACTGAAGGAAAGCTCTCCTTTCGAGAGATGGCATTCCAACAACTGGCAGGTCAAGGAATTTCATCTTTAATGGAATGGAGACCTGGAAGTTCTTTCTACCTGGCCAGGAAAGTGACAGTCCAAATTGCTGAAGGGTCCAAAGGTGGCAAGTTAATGAGCTCAGGAGAGCAACAAGCTGGACAGAGTGTAAATAGGCATGTTAATGAACTTAAGAGTAAAATGGCTGCTAATTAAAGTACACATTGTCTTATTTAAGTTAGCAATTATATTGGAAGATAGCAAATACCGTACTTATTTTTATGAAAAGGCCCCAAAATTACCTGAAGACTTACAGACCTGTAGGGCTTACTTCAGCTCTTGGCAACTTAACTGACAGGATGATTAAAAATACAGTTATAAAAAATCTGAGAAATACAGAGTTTGATGATATGATAGGGAAGGAAATTGCACAAATTCTGCAAAGAAATATTGCACCTCACTAAATGTATAAATGATGCAGCACATGAATGAAAACCAGTTGATAAAGTATATTTGTGCACATAATCACTGCTACTTCTTAAAGTGACAGCTAAGGAAACAAAAGCATGTAGGTTTCCCTAAAAAGGTAGTGAGAGGAGGTAGAAGTCTGAGATTCAAGTCTTCCTTCTGAATTGGTGCAGAAGACAGATTTGATCTTACGTTCTCTGTATTCAAAACAGCTGTTTGAATCTGTGGATTTCCATGATCCCAAGGAGCGAATTTTTCGTTCCCTTTGTTCTGATAGGATTTACAGTCCCTGGCAGCATGCCTGTCTCAGCTGAATTGGTGCCTAAACCCCACCCATTTCCTCCGTTTCACTGCTGACTTGTTTAGCAGTGTCACATTCAGCCAGCTTTGGGAATTTCTTTAGCTGCATATTAATTGCATGCAAGTATGCCATTAGGCATCAGGGCCTGTCTGAATTAGGCATAGTAACACTTTAGTATCTTTCATGTTTTGAGAAAGTAACATCCTGTGTGGCTAAGAGCACAAAGCAGAAAAAAACCTAGTTCATTTTCCTCAGGGGAAAAAATAACCTTTGGATTGTCTCAGGTTCCCACATATGAATGGAAGTTTGTCTATTTATTAGACATTTGGAGATGTAAGACCAATGAGGTTTTAAATTATAAATATGCACCAAAATGATTTAACTAATGTCAAATAAACGTGGACAAACTTCAGGAGGAGCTAACAAAGCTGGCAGAAAAGTTGCCACAATGGCAGGCTAAAATCATTGTCGCTTTAAAGTGGCGATCCCTAAATCATTTTATGTCAAAGGACTACTGTCACACCTTCAATTTTTTCATGGATGGCTTTAAAAAATGTGAATGCAATGAAGAGAACATCTCAAATGAGTAATGAGGTGCAGATGATATAATCTGAAAAATTCAGAATAAATTTAAGAATGAAATGACTACTAGTAAAAGCATGCACTTTCTTCTCATCACACTTTTAATAGATGAATTATAGTACTGTTTGATATGTTCCTGTGGACTGTCCACCATCTCCTTTTCATGGCTTAGCAGAATTCCATGGAAACCACAAGAATTTGGTTTGGGATCTCTTGGCCTAAGAAGAACGTTGCACACTGAAAGGTACAATTTTAACTATTTTTACATCTTAATGGTTTTAAAAATCTGAATGTCGATCCTCATTGCTCAGTGAGTGCCTGAATTACTAGTGCCTGGAGCTGAACTCAGGCTGCGTGCCTGCCCACCCACAGGCTCAGGGAGTTCTCCGTGCCAAAGGTCTGCTCGCCTAATGGCTTTCAACCTTTTTTGATTTGTAGCACCTTGAGAAATTTCTTGTAGAGATGCAGGCTCCTGTGTGGTAAGTGCAAGTGTTCTGATACTAGGCTTGGGTTTTTTTTAAAATGACCACTTGCAGATCCCAGGAGTAGTTGACGGAGATCCAGGAACCCATAGATAGGTTAAAAAAGAAAAAAAAGCCCTCTGGTTCAATAAGGGTTTTTAAAGGAGCCTTTAGTTGAAAACTGTGATGGTTAGGAGTAGAACAATTGTACCTAAGCACATGCTAAAGTGTATTTTGCATTTTATGCTATAGCTATTTTTAGTATCCCTACTTTGTGTTTTTCAATTTGAACACAGGAGCTTTGTTTTCAATGAAGTTGAAAAGGAAGACATTTGGGAGTAATTAGAACATTACTGCTTTTTTTCAGCATTAGTGGTCCCTTTATTCTTACAGTTTTTTTTTTTTTTTTTAAATATCCAAACTAATGGACTTCAGGGACCTGGTGGTTGCATGGGCTTGGAGAAGCAGCAGGGAAGCAATATACTTAATGTGGCGAAAGGTGAGATAGCAAACTTTTATGTACCCTGGGTACCAGGTATTAATCTCCTGATAACTGCTTTCACATTTGAACCTTCTGTCCCTTATGTGAGATCCAGTAGTCTTTGCTTTTTTCTGTTCTGGGAGCAATTTTCCAAATCATTAATTTTCAGTGGCCAGGCTTCAATTAGCTTAATCAGGCATTGATTAGATTTTTCAAGTCCCTGGCATTTATTTTCCCCCTTGCCTATATGGTTCCTTGACTCCATTACCTGATTGTTCACTTATTGCATATAAGGTTGATTCCTCTCCATTAACATTCCCTGATGAGAGGTCTCGTTAGCCATCCAGCTAGCCACTTTCATTAGTGATGGTGGCAATTCATGGTGAAGGCCAGTTTCTACTGCCCTTGCAAAGCAGGATATTTTCTTATAAGTAGTTTTTACTTTCTTAGTGTTCTTTCTACTTTCTAAGTGTTTCTCACTTTCTAAGTAGATTCACTGACCCAAAGGGAAAACACTTTATTTGGAATACACTTCATATTTTGTTTAAAGAGTTGTGAAATCATAGCAAATGAATGAAGTAACTCACTCATTTTTTCAAAGCATACTTCATGCAAGTTTAGGGTTTCTTTTCCTTCTTCTCTTCTTGGTGTCTAGCCTGATGTATTAAAATGTATTTTCATAGCCGGTACTCATGATTTCTGAGGGAGTTTGACGTAGTTTTATAATCAAGGGGGATGTAAGGCACATGTAGACTCCATGTCCCATTGACAGCAGCTCCCATAGACACATGCCCTATTCCTGGATGCCAGTGGCTCAGCATAGCAGTTCGTGTGCAGGCTCCTTCCTCATGATACGTGTTTTGGGGATGTGTGAGCATGCAGCAAGTCCAGTGGAGGATGAGGCTGGAAGTGAGGGATTGGACAGAGCTGGAAAATGGGATTTCAGAGTCAGGTGAATTTTTCTATATTGAAAACCACTTTCTTTTCTCTAAAATCTCTTCAGGGTCTCAAATTATCTGTGGCCAGATCTGTTCATTGAGCTTTGCTTTTGGAAACTCTGAAGGAGGTTTTTTTTTTCAGAATTTTGGAAATTCTGAAGGCACAGACCTCTTTCTGAAGTTCTCTTTTTAACTCATTTGTCTGTGCTAGCTTGAACTAGACAGACCTGATTGGAAATGAACTTGTGCCAAGATCGATAGCAGGGAATTTCTGATAGCATAGAGTTTCGATTTTAAGAACTTTGTGTAATATATGCTAATTAAAACCTCTAATAATAAGTTATTTTAACAATAAAATATGGTTTTCAATTTAAAAATATAGAGTCAGATCTTCAAGCATTTTTTTCTATAGCTTCTTTGAGTTGGGAGAGTTGCCAACATTTCCCTTTCTTTGTAACCAAACCAAAGTTGCTTAACTTCAGTTTTGATGAGTCAGCATTTCTGAAAAAATGATGTTTTTCTAGGAAGCTCCTAACCCACTCTGATTTTCACACATTATATCATTAAATATATGATTTGTCTTCTCCCAGTCCTAGGACATATACATGCATTCTAATTTAAATGATAAAGGATAAAAAGGGATCTTCTCAACAGTTTATTTTTCACATTGTTCTCAGAAATATTTTGAACATCAGCCTCAGCTTTTGCTTAAAAATGCTAGTGCAAAAAATTTGTAACAAGCGTTTTTCATGATCCCTTTCTTCTTAACAGCTAGGTGAAAAAGTGACTAGATTCAGTGTGAGACTCTTCTGAAGTCCTTGTCATCTTTTTGTAGCCTTTGTTTTAAAGATTCATTGTAATTTCCTGAATTTTTAGACAGAGAGAAGATACCTTATTTTTCTTATTCACTTTGCTGTTTATGCTTCATGACTTTATTATGCCCCCCAAAACTGTAGCCACTAGTGAGAAATAAAAAATATGGGGGTTTTAATAGATTTTCTGTCCTGAAATTATTCTGGAATGTTCTTTCTGGGGATTGCAATTTCAGATACATGAGAAACATTCTTCGGCTTGCTTAAAATATCCCGTCCCTGTTTTGAATCTTCTTCTCTCTTTTGAATCAGAAGTCCCCTTCAGCAAAGAAATTTTCATGTGTCTAAAGCTGTCTTTCTGTAGAAACCGTGGTCTTCTGTGATGAAAAACCCCTTTGAAATTATCTGACAGTTCACCTCTGCAATTAGTAATTTTCAATTACTACATTCATAATGGCAAGGAGCATTAACATATAACTACCTCAGAAGTCACATCCAGTGTCATCACTCCTTTGGTTTTGGTCATTAGCTGTCACTGACGTTTCTGGGCTTATTGGGACCGTTTGGAAGACACTGTGAGTTTGGACCTTTGTCTTTCTGACTAGTGAACACCACTGCTGATTCACCATGTTACTTGGGCAGTTAATAATGCTCTATGAAGAACAGCTAGGAAAAAGTATTTTGTGAGCTGCAGAAGCAAAGATGTGGGTCTCCTGTTGCTCCAGCTCTGACAATCTTGCCAGCTGTCCAAGTGTGTCTCATTTTCAGTTTTACAGCTAGAGGTTATTGACAAGAGTATGGGTAAATGACCTGCTCAAAGGTGATTCTTTCAGGCATAACTTTATCTGGTTCACTTTATCAGCTGAACCACCCTAGGGCACAGCAGATGTGAAAATGGTTGCCCTGAGGTGCTTTTCCTTCCTTCTTGGATGGTCCCAAAGGGCACTGTTGGGCTCTATACTTCAGTACTCTTTCTATGAGGATATTTTAAGAATCTGTTTAGAAATCACTCATCTCCAATATATGCACAAAATAGGTTGCTGGATCTAGGGAGAAGTTACAGTCCTTGATGGAGGGTGCCTGCTAGATGCCTTGCCTAGTTCTGGCTAATCAGAAAGCTGCTGTGGCACATGTCCCCTTATTTGCATTTTTTCTGCTGGTAAGGTGAATAAGCCTATGTATTTCAGATCCCTACCTTGCCACGTTTTGTGTGTCCTATTCCCTTTCTGAGTGTTCCATGGAAATGTTTCTCCATGAAGCAGTACCTTGAGATCTCAAAACTGAGCTTTAGCAAGGCTGTTCGACTTATTGAAGCAGGTTCTTAAGCAAGTCCTATGACACCGTGTTCCTGACAGCTCAAAGCTTCTGACTAAAGACGAAGTTATTGGTTTTAATTAGAGCTGATCTGAATAAAAGGAACAAGATCTTAACAAAATTCTCATCAAAGTTCATTTTCATTTTTCATCAAAGCTTTGCACTGAGATTTTCTTAGAGGCAGAGATTTGTGGCTCGTGCTGTTGTGAGGGTTTTGGCTTCTATGACAATGGGACATTCTCTGATGACTATAGTCTGTTAAAGAGGGATGGGATCCACTTGTCTAGAAGAGGCAAGGGGATCCTTGACAGCAGGCTAACTTGGTGAGGTAGGCTTTAAACTGAAGGGCTCGAGGGGTTTGGTCCAATATGGCAATGCTCATGCTGTTGCATCCAACTGTGGAATAAGCCAGGCCAATCAGAGCAGTGACAAATGTTCCTTAGCTGCCTCCCAAGATGAGAATCAGAAGGCCGACAACCTCAACGGTGTTTGTGGCTATGGTATATCCTCTTGCAACCCTCCTGGGAAATCTGCACGGTCAATTACTACTCTGAAATGTTTGTACACCAATGCAGGTAGTGTGGCAATAAACAGGAAGAATTAGGCATCTGTGTGTGGTTGCAGGGCCATGATTTCATTGCAATTATAGAGACAAGGGGGATAGCTCCCATGACTGGAATGCTGTCATGGATAGCTATGTACTTCTTAGGAAAGACAGGCCAGCAAGGTGAGGTGGTGGAGTTACTCTTTATGTGAGAGAGCAACTGGAATGTGTTCAGCTCTGCCTAGGTGTGGATGAAGAACGAGTCAAGAGCTTATGGGTAAGGATTAAGGGGCAGGCTAACGTGGGTGACACTGTTGTGTTTACTACAGGCCACCTGATCAGGAAGAGGAAGTTGGTGAGGCCTTCTACAGACAGCTGGAAGTAGCTTCATGATCACAGGCCCTGGTTCTCGTGGGGTACTTCAACCACCCTGACATCTGCTGGAAAGACAACACAGCTAGGCAGACATGGTCCAGGAGGTTTATGCAGAATACTGATAATGATTTTTTGATGCAGGTGGTGGATGAGCCAATGAGGCGAGATGTAATGCTGGACCTTGTACTAACAAACAAAGAAGGACTGGCTGGAGATGTGAAGGTTGGGGGCAGCCTTGGTTGCAGTGACCCTGAGATGGTGGAGTTCAGGATCCTGTGTGGAGGAAGCTGGGCAATAAGTAGGATTGCAGCCCTGGACTTCAGGAGAGCTAATTTTGGCCTTTTCAAGAACCCACTTGGAGGAATCACATGGGTTAGGGCTCTAGAAGGTAGGGGGGTCCATAAGAGCTGGTTAATATTCAACCATCTCTTCTTCAAAGCTCAAGATCAGTGCATAAGAAATCAAGCAAAAGGGGCAGGTGAGCTGCATGGATGAGCAAGATGCTTCTAGCAAAACTCCGAAGAAGAAAGTTTACGAATGTGGAAAAAGGGACAGGACACTTGGGAGGAATATAAGAACGTTGTCAGAGTATGCAGGGATGTGGTGAGCAAGGCTAAGGTCAATTTGGAATTAAATCTGGTGAGGGATGTCAAGGATAACAAGAAGGGCTTCTTCAAGTACGTTGGTAGCAAAAAGAAGAGTAGAGAAAATGTGGACTCTGTGCTGAATGAGGTGGGTGCCCTGGTGATGAAAGATACAGAGAAGATGGAGTTACTGAATGCTGCCTTTGCTTCAGTCTTAATTGCCAAGGCCACCCCACAGGAATCCCAGACCCTGGAGCTAAGAGAGAAATTCTGGAGAAAGGAAGACTTTCCCTTGGCCAAGGAGATTCAGACTAGAGATCATTGAGGCAAACCTGACACTCACAAATCCGTGGGCCCCGACAGCGCATACCCCTGCCTGAGTGCTGAGGGAGCTGGCAGATGTTATTGCCAAGCCACTCTCCATCATCTTTGAAAGGTCATGGAGGACAGGAGAGGTGCCTGAAGACCGGAGGAAACCCAGTGTCACTCTAGTCTCCAAGAAGGGCAAGGAGGACCCAGGAAACTACAGGCCAGTTAGCCTCATCTCCATCCCTGGAAAGGTGATGGAACAGTTCATCCTAGAAGTCATCTCTAAACATGTGGAGGAAAAGAAGGTTATCAGAAGTAGTCAACATGGATTCACCAAGGGGAAATCATGTCTAACCAACCTGATAGCCTTCTGTGATGGAATGACTGGCTGGGGAGATAAGGGGAGTGCAGTGGGTGTTGTCCACCTTGACCTCAGCAAGGCTTTTGACACTGTCTCCCACAACATTCTCATGGTTAAGCTCAG